>OX393569.1:21337772-21346195 GCA_947652115.1 Blastomussa wellsi
TGCACTCGTACATTGATCTTTAACGCTTGATTCCCAATAGAGCCCAAGCTCGTTTTTCTCCTTACAATTTTAGTACATTGTTAAACAAACAGGTGATGAAAATATAGAGAAGAATCAGCGAGGTGATAACAGTGTCTCTATGTACCATCAAATTCTCAGAACAAACGACCATCAACGGTATTGCGATTGGTAATGAGAATTGATATTTAAAGCTTGAGACCGGCTTTAACTCACATAAATCTAAAAAATAACAACTTTTGCCTGAAGAAAGAAAACATTGCAATTTTTCTTCAGTTAAGGACAATATGTGCTCCGGTCGTCTCAAAATAAAGTCCCGATTTGAAGAAAACAAACGCGAACTGACGCATGTTCCTTTATTAGATTAGTGATTTAAGCACAATAAAGCATTAATGTTTCCACTATCTACCCAATCACATAAAAGAGTTGTTGTAAATTGAGCGGACGCTGGGAGACATTTGGCATAAATTTTGTTGGTGATTTTCCTTTCACCTGTTCCGATCATCGGGTTTGTCTGCCGAAAGTCATCAAAGTTTATTATTGATTATTTTTTTCTCCGCTGTCAACATGACCGGAGAAACATCAAGATTTTTCGCGCTTCGTAAAATCCGACTGGCTTCACAAGGAACGGGTTAAGATCGGAGCTCTCTCTCGAAGCTACTAAAACAGTATGGAAAGCTTACGGCTTAGAGAACGCCAGAGGTAAACATGAGGTTTATTGGCTTGATTCGAATGCAAAATTATCATTGGTAGATGGGAGTGTCACATTGTTTGATTCAAGACGTACTGTTCACATCCCTTATTGTCTTACATTCGTAGGATTTTGGATTTACCTCGAGACCGAACCGACCACCAAGATCCGTCGACTTTGTAAGTACAGCGTTAGATTCACACATTTTTTTCCATAATATCCTGTAACTACAAGCTGATACGCAACTCAAGGTGAATTTGAAGTTGGGCGTGGGTTTGGAATATTTCTTTTTCGCGGGAATGACTAATTCTAAATGGCAGGTGTCTAGAAGCATTTAAATTTTAAGGAACTCGTCTTTCGCTCTTTACAATGATATTTACGAGAAAGTTACTATTCCAGAATGGTTTTTAGAATCAAACAAAAGATATTTACTCCATGAAGATGTTTTTGCGTACATTTGCGCCCTCGAACCGATCGAAAAGCTTTTAACGACCAACATAGAGACAATCAATGAAGCCACATTTTCAGTACATTATTCGCGAACTTTTATCGATACGGACAACACAATGAACATCATGAACGCTACTCTTAAGCGAACTCCCTTGGTTTGAGATTCGTATTGTAGCTGAAAAAGATCTCATCGCTCATCAAGCTTTTTGTAGTATTTTTTTCACTTAGCGTCTATTGTAGAAATCATATGCAATTTGGTTTTATCGGATCCTCGTTCGGTGGTCTACATTTTTTGGCGTAAAATGAACGATAATTGTAAAATTTATACATGACCTTGTCGACACCAGAATGCTGCACAAATGCAGTATATTTATTTCTCAGTATATTTCAATTTCATCAAACCTCGTTCACTGTAAATTTTATGGCGATTTTTTTCTCATGGCTGATAAGGAAAGTATATTTTGTGTACTGTGTTTTTATCTTATTGAAAAAAAGTTTGCGATTTATCATTTTTATATTCGCCATTTTGAATAGCTTTTATACATGAAATATTTCAGCGCAATAAAGATGTTTTATAAAGGACAAAGTCATCGGGTAGCCGCTAGCCAAGCTGTTTTGTTATTTTCCGTTGCTTGTATTTGTTTTTCACTGTTGTTTTTTAAACTGCAATTTCTCCTTTTACATATATTTACTCGCTCGGAGCCAGTTAAGTCTAATTTCTGTGACAAAAGTTGTCAGTTTTAACTGAGACTTTGAAAGTTTGTTTCAAATTCCAATATAGTAGGCATCTGTATAAACAAACCTCAGGTGAGTGATCGATGTATGTTGCAATTCACGACGTGAATGAGTCCGTATCAGCTGCAAGCACTACAGCCCTGTACACGCTGTACAGGAAAAAATATCTCTGAATTTCATCAAATTTATATTTAATACTCAAGAAAGAGGTGCTAACCAGCAAAATTAAGTTATGAAATCGATGGTTACACGATGAACCGTAGCTAACTGTCACTCCCAACTGCGAACAAATCATGACATTTTTATTATTATTTTAAAGAGAGCCCAGTTACTGTTGACATTTTACTGAGTGAAGATTTATACAACTGAAGTCAGTCAACGAGTAAATTTTAAAAAAGCTTTCATTTATAGATTTCGTCAAGGGAATTAGGTATTTTTGCTTTAAATCAGTGCTAGAGGGTTACATTTAACATAAATCAGTACATTTTTTAATTAGCGTTAAATTTTAAAGATCGAACTTTGTGTCAAGCTGCAAACATTACCAAACGAAAATTAAAATCGCTGAAGTAGCTTTATGAGCAATCGAAGCTACTGGATTATAGAAGACCATGTTTTAGCTGGTTTATTTATCTGAACCGAAAACAGTTGTTTGCTTACAATTATAACAGGTGAAACACTACTTGAGCTTTCCCTGAACTGAAGTTAGGCGGCCTGCAGGTGGTGTTACAAGTAGACGAGATCGCTAGCTACAGAATTCTTTACAAATATTCCGTGGTATGACATGAAACAGTATATCTGTATATACACTGTTATTTTATGCACTTTCCTTTGTCTCGGGGTTTCTTAATTAGCCAAGTCCGGAAAGCCTCAGTAAATGAAATTGGAATCTGTCGGAACATCTTTCACATCTTCCAGTCCGTCTAATTTTAAATAAATTGAAGTCTTTGTTCATCCTCCATAGGCCGGTTACGTGTTTTTACCTTTTTGTTCCACGCAATACCTTGATTTTCCATGAAAAGAACAGATTTTCCATGAAAATCGTGTCGTAACTGAAATCATGTTTTGTTGCTATGCATCAAAAGTAAATTCGAGAGCGTTACATTTAAACATGAATAATGAATTAGTAGAAAAGTTTCAATTAACTCTCAAGTCGTCGCTTGCTCTATGAAAATCAGTCAACTTGTACATGGGAGAAAAATAAGTACTTTTGCATTCTTTGGCAAAGAAATACTCACATATTTTAGAAACAAAAACCCTCTTTAGGGTGATCAATACAGAAGTCTCTTGTTATTGGACATATTTCACATGTAATTTCAATATCAAGTTTGTCAGAATTTCGTAATCTTATAATTATGCACTTTTAAAATCATAACTATATAACAATTATTCCATGAGCCCGCGTTGGATATGAAGTGATAAAATAACCAACGAGCGCGTAGCGCGAGTTGGTTATAATCACTTCATATCCAACAAGGGCGAATGGAATAATTGTTTTAGTAAATTCTCAAACCGGGTTTTGCCGCCGATTTTTATTTCCACAATTTTACATAGCGCGCTCTTTCTTTGGTTCCTTAATACGACTGAAACTTCTTGATATTCCTAGAACTTTCATTTTCAGTCCTATTACCATTACTAATTCTGGGTTTTTATATTACATTTCCTCGGTGATTTCATCAAAAAGTCTTTGAGCATGTACAATCCTGTTACATATAGTCACGGTTTCAATGCCACAATGACGTGAGTTTTCAAATTACACTCTTTTCTTATTAGAATACATTTTAAAAGAATATATCTCACTTTGTGAGATTTTAACGATATTTTAAGGATAAACCCGAGGCTGACATTTGGAAAAGAATGCAATACAGTTATGGGCGAACTAAATCGTGTAAAATTCTCCCTTTCTCTGTCAAATCTATAGCCAGAATACAACAAAAGCAGTAGCCGTATTTTCATTAATTCGAATTAATAATAATCGCAAAATGGTTGACGTGTCATGTCAGGCTTTATTGCCTGCAGTCTGGCTCCAAAATTACTTCAATGATATGCCATCAAAGTCGTGATCGGACAGATAATCTGACGTTTTAGATAGTCCACTTTGTATTGTATTCCTTGAACTCTGGAAGAATATTCACAAGAATGTTTCCAGCCAAAAATCGATAGAAGAATTAAAATATTCAGCCTGTGCCGGAAAAAGAATATTCTTATAAAGAAAAAGAGTGTATTGAGAGATGAATGAGCTATGTAAGATAGGATTAAGCCGATCCTGACTTTTAAACATGCCGCGGCAGGTGAAACTTTCATTTTATATATTGTGAGTATAAAAGGTTCAATTTATTTCATTTCCTAAGGCTATCAATGTTGTCTTTTTCAACCTGGCTTAAGTTGGACGTTTCGTAGCTAGAACGGCGGAACTAGCGTCGATTTTGAAGATACTGAAAAATTTGAGTTGAAGGCGACATTGTTGCATGTTTAATTTGTAAGTGGTAAATATTGAAGCTCTACATGATCCGGACAGTGCGTAACTTATTTCAGTAGCAATTACTCGGAAGAAACCTAACCTTTAAAATCACGCAAAATGTTTCAGAAAATAATAAAGAAATATGACAAAGACTGAAAATACGCAAAATTTCTAAAAACTGCTTCAAGCTCGTTTAGAAATGCACAGGACAGTGATTGGAAAGTGTGTCTACGTAACAGTGCGGGGAGATCCTCGTTATCACTGATAATATGCTACAAGAGTATTGCATCGCAGTGGCAAAAATCAAGGTTTCTCAGTGCTTAAGGGTATTCCAAAATTAAAGCTGATTTGAAAAGGGAGTTGCCCATTCATTATCAACAGTATCAAGCCTGGTGTATTTTTTTTATAAAATTTTCTGATTTGGCCGATGTTTCTTCAAAGTAATAACCAGACGACACTGAGAAGCACCTATTTAGCACAAGTGACCAAAGCGTACTATACGAGTTTGTATGGATTTAAAATTAAGCTGAAAATATTTTTTCTTTTGAAGAGGTACAGTAACGTTTGAAGCTTTACCTGGAGTCCATTTTGGCTTTTCTACTACAGTTTCTACTGAACATATAAAAAGAGAGGCCTCAGACTTTATTGCAGCTCTTCAAATGAAAAAGAAGATATTCTCCACTTAATTTTAAATCCATGCAAACTCTTATAGCCGGTACGCTTTGGTCACCTGTACACTGGCCTTCTGGTTTCATGCAGGCTCGATTTCCGCCGCTTTCTCGCGTCCGATCTTCGTTCTGAGCGCGCGCTCCGGTTCCCGAATGTTCAGCGGATGGTAATGGAGCCCAGTTCCATGCAGTTCTGAGCTGCAGTGGCAGTTAGCAATGTTTTTTTTGTTTCACAGTGTTTGTTCATAATCCGATCATATCCCGCGCAAATCCCTCTCAAGCAAGTTATTGGAACCAGATCTCTATAAAGAGCTCAAAATAACCTAAATTGCGCAAATGACTGTAATTCCTAGTTTTATTTTTAAACTGTACCTTGTTCAGTCAGGTGTTTTAACTTTCGACTATCGAGCATACTCAGTATACTAACAACCTCCTCATGATTATTGCGGTCAACTGAATCACTTCAAGTTTAGAGATCAAAGCAAACTTAGTAAACTGAGAATTTATAGAAGTTCCGAAGTCTCAGTAAGTGGTTGGTTAATCCGATCTACGGTTTCTTTCTCATCAAATTATCACCTGACTGGGCTCCATCACCTTCGTGGTAACAAACTGTTAATCTTAAAAAGTCCGTCACTTTTCTGTTTTAGTGCCTCTTTCCTTGTTACTTTCTCTCATCTCTCACTACCTGAGGTACCGTTTCTCGTATTTTTCCGGGCCATCAGTGGAGTCAAAGGACAAGGTCTTCTCCATTCAAAATCAATTAAAAATAAGTCGTTTTTACTGGCACGGAAACCTCCAACACGTTTCAAATCGTATGCCAGCGGATTTCCTTCTTTGGATCTCTTTGCGGTCGACTTAGCTCCGCCAAGATCAGGTTTGCTTCAGACAAAAAATACAAATCTAACAGTAAAGAAAAGGTTTATAAGTTATTTTGGTCAATTTTATTTTATTCAATATTTTCAGTGTGTCTGCGATTGCCAGACAAGCACGTGGGTTTCCATGCGGTCATCGTAATGAACATTGACGAGTGACATGAAGAGGCGTACAGGCGTATATCGGTTTTCAGTCGATCGATTCGATCTTTTTATGGCGACCTTTATGTGTTCTTTCCAACTCGTGCTTGATTTGTGGCGAGTTTTTCGCTTTCTTGTAAATGGCAACTATTCTTTAGCAGGTTTTTTAGGATAATATTTGACCGCGCTGCCTCTTGAATCTTGGTCAGCAGTTTCATATTTTGGTCGAACCATCTGTGTTGAAATGCTGGCGTTTTTCGGGGAGAGAGAACCCAGGTTAGTCTTGATCTCCTTCATTTTTTTTTTCTTTATAACTTTCCATTCGTACAGAAACATACTTATAGTTCGATTACTATCGACATATATGAAAACCATTTGTTTGGTTTTATAGACAAATACAGAATCACTCCAAATTCAAAACTAATATTCATTCAGATCTTTATCGCTGCCGTTTGCTCGACTCGCTATCGTCGTTCAGAATGTTTTCGTCGGTTCCTCTGTTACTTAATTACAATACTACATATAATACTTATAATTTAAGTAGTGTGGGCCAAAGCTTCGATTTTCTTTATTTTCAACTGGATTTTTTTAAATGCCATCGAATGTTGTAAACAAATCGAAAGTATAAGCTTAATAGGTGGGGAGATTTCCAAAAACCAAACCAACCTGCAGCCACTTTCACAATATTTAAGATAAGCTTAGCTTTTAGCTTTCATGAACATAATGTAACTGATACATTTCATTCGCTTTTTGTTTGGCTCAATACAGTTTTTTACAAATTTTTAAACCATTGCATTACTTTAAATATAGGTATTACATCACAGTCTTTCGAAATGATAAAACAATAAACCGGTTCTCTGACCCATTTTCAATAATTTATGTTATGTGCAAAATTATGTTGTTCGAGATTGACATGCATTGTTTGATTTGATCGCATCAGCTGTGAGATTTGTCAGTCACTTGATATGTTTGGACTTCTGTGCTGTAGCTATATCTCAGCATATGACCCTCTTCTTAGACCTCTTGCGCTGTAAAGATATATCTGTTTCATGTTTTCATTTATTGTAAACTTTGTTGACACGTTCAATTTCGAAACACAATTCTCATCTTACCCAGGTTTGTGTATTCGGAGTTTTTACATCAAAATATCTACAGCCAGGGTTGACTGAAGCAAAGATGCAATTCGTTGTTTTGTTTGGGCGCTACACTGATTTTGGTGGAGTGGAACATCTTTATTTTCATTAGGAGTGATTGAAACCTTGAATTTGGCCTTTGTATCTTTTCCCATTCGTATCTAGCAGAGACGGAAGTGGGAATCCGAAAGAAGAATTTTTATTTGTGGTAACAGGATTTTTTTCAGTCGGAGTCTGAGATGATCATCAATACACAATTTGTATGTCATGTAAGCTTTTTGAAGTGTCCGGTTCAACAATAGACAGATTCAATCGGTGTACCGTTTTCTCAAAGCGAAAAGCAGCAGTTTTTAAGCGATTTCTTTTTTGAAGCATTTCCAATTTGAAGCACAATTGGCAGCATCGTCTTAAGGATTTCTTGTTTTCTTTGTTTGGGCCGTTGTCTGGGTAGCGTGGGTGATATTTCTGTAATCAACAAGGATTTTTAAATTATTTTTTGAAAAACGTCATTGAAGTTGTGCGCACATAATTTTGCTTGCATATGTAAGACACACGACCTAAAATGCAACGGGGGGGCAACGATATTGTGACTTAAGATTATTTTTTTACGAGTAGTCAATTGCCCCTGTTTTTCACTTGAAAAGCTTTAAATGTGATGAACAAATTAACTTTATATTTGCTCATTTGCCTTTGTGAAGAAGAGACAATATTTCCACAATCGAACATTTGATCGGCAACAAACATCACGTGTGTCATTGTTTTTATTGGACAAACTCTTTTGTTAGATTGGCAAGCAGATCAAAGTTGTGTTTAGAATATCAACCATTTGAAAATATTATCAGATCGAATTCTAAAGTGGGGTCTACAGAAAGCGAAATATTTTGGATGAGTTTTGCATTTTCACAAAGTGAAAATATCCGCCCGGAAACGCGAGAAAATTCACGCAATTAAAAGGGAGTTATAAACACGTTTTCATGTCGCTAATCTCGCAGAAAAGCCCGCCAAAACATGAGCTTTTTCAACCAAAAACCAAAATCCATCATTCGATATATTGTACTATGAATAGAACGTGCTTAATTGCGAAATCGTATTGAATAGCAAACTTCCTGCACTTGAACACAAACAAACAAAAACTTGTTTAGTCATGTAAGCTTCGGAAAGCCAGTCTCTGATTGGTTACTTGATAGCGTTAGATGACGTCCTATCCGAAGCACATCAAGTAGAGTCGAGCAAAACTTGTCGCACAACCCCCTCATT
>OX393569.1:21346395-21473895 GCA_947652115.1 Blastomussa wellsi
GGGGTCTAACTTGGAAATAGGGAGCTATAATTGACAACATAGAGGCACGGTGAATCTGTAAAAAATCGCAGCGTTTTCAGTTATTACTCCTTTTGGCAGAGAAAGGTCGCTCTTCGAGCTCAATAGCGACGCTCCGCTAGCTAAATTCAAATTTGGTCATGTAACGAATGTTATCATGTCTCTTAATGCAAATCGGGCGGCTGGCAATTCTTTAGATGTAGATACCTTGTTTGTAAAGATCAGACTGTGAGTCGGGGCGACGAAAGCGAAATGTTGCAGTGTAGGTTGGGCAAACATGTTTCAATGAGAGCAGGTTACTTCGATTATGCCTATATAAAATCTAACATCTGACATAATTATTGGCTAACAGATGTACAAGTGAAAAAAAGTTTAGAATACTTTGTATACGAAACGATTTTCACCGGCAAACAGCCTTCGATGATGTTTTTTAATATGAATGGTGAAAGCGAACAAAAATCTCCATTGCGTGTAACAAAGGATTAGTTATGATGAAAATGTCGCAGTTGCTGTCGCCTCGAGACTCCTTCCTGAATTTTTCGCGCTCATTAATATTGTAACACTATGGTTGGTCGCACCCAAATGGTCAAAAAATATTAGTATTGTTGCAAGTTGTGTTGTGATAGGTCCGGACAAGCTGTCAGGCATGCACACAGTGAGTTAGCCGGATGAATGTAAATAAGGCTTCACTTTGAGTTTGCGTTCAATCATCCGTATTTTTAGAAAAATCCGCCAGACAACCGCAAGGGTGGAATTCAAGGAAATTCAAATGACTTTATTTGCGCGCTTTCAGAAATTTTGTGTACCTCTTTGACAGCAGTTTGTTTATGACCGAGTAATGTAGGGTTGCGGTTTCCGAGTATTGATTGTGGGCAACGGTGGTATGAGACGAAGCGAGGAAAATTCGCCACTACGAAGATTGCTTTTGTTTTCACGAATCTATTTCTGTTGAGCTTATACGGACTGTTTCAAACGAGGGAAATATAATTTGATGAACGAAATCCATTGCCGTTTCGCAGTCATCGTTCTCCGAGCCAACTCGCCCCACTGTATGGAGGATGTCTTCCTTCTGGGAAAAACTGGCGCAACCGTAAGTTGAAGAAAATGTTGTTCAATGTCTTCCATTCACGCGTTGATAACAAGAAAGTCAATCGATATCGACACTTGCATCCCGGGATATAGAAGTGCCGTTCTGTCAACCAGTGCATGTCAGGGTGGTAATTTAGTTTGGAAAACTGGTTTAGCTAGACAGCCGGAAAAGCAAATTGTCACATCCAGTAGACAGTCACAACATTTTTACCTTATTTTATGTCAGTTTTGTCGTATTGAAGAAGTCAACACCAGACAATCGAACATGTCGCATTGACAAGTGGCAAATTTCAGAATTTTGGGAAACGATGTGACGTTTTCAATTATTGTTCAATCCAAACACCAATTTTCTCGACATCTGTCATTGCACAATCGAAAATAATCATTATGATATTATTTAGGTATCTTGAAATCTTCACGTGTATTCCTCCATCGCTTTGCGAGATCTGTTTGTTTTCAAAACAAGGGATACTTTTAATCTAAATCCCTTGAAATAAAGAGAACGGAATATATAAAAATACTAAATTTCACGCAGAGACTGAGAGTGGTTCGTCTTGGTGTGATTTTCATATGCGACAGCCTTCTAAACACACGAACAAAAATCCCACAAATCTGCTAACAAGTTTGGAAGCGTTGACAAAATTCATTATCCCTTCCTTCGGTATGATATGAGAAATAACCAAAGTCCTTAAAATCGTATTGTTAAGCTTTATTACAGAGACACGAACACATTGCTTTAATTTGCGGTTTAATTTGAGAGTTTATTATTTACATTTTCCGACTTTGCCCACCCAGGATATGTGCTACTGAGAAGTTTTTATTGTGCTCCGACAAGATACAACAGATCCCTCACATTTAACTTTGTTGCCTAGAGAAAATTTCAAAGAATTTGTGACCAGTAGTTTGTTCTATCACGTTTTGACCAGCGATTCGTACCATCGACGATTCTGGAAGTATGGTGCAGTTCGTGTTAAACGTTATTTTGATTTAAGATAAGTTTAATACATTCACAGCGAATCCAATTTCAGTCGATGATCGCCAGCAGATAGGGTAATTTTAATCCAAAAGTCTTTATTGGTTTTCAATTGTTAAACTAACTTGGTTTGGCAAAGTTACTGTTTGCTTCACTTCGGAAAACAGCTTATTGAGATGTCATAATTTCTGTCAAAAATTATCATAAAAATTTGACGACTTTTACAATAGGTATAATGAAGTCGCTCAGGTTGTTCTAAAAGTTGGTTTGCACTGGTTATTTACAAACACGGTGAAAGTTTGGCTTCTTTTTTGTACATAATATCCTGACACGCGCTGTTTAAAAGGCGGGAACAATTTTAACCTGCACAGCGTTTGTTTCCAAGCCAATTGGAATATTCAACACGCGTATGCAAATGTACAAGTGCATGCTAATTCAAAAATTTCACGGATTAGAACTTTTGTTGGCTTGCTGTAGAAGCTTTGAGCGTCACGTTCAGCGGTGGTCTTTGTTTCCACCTTTAAATTTCAAGGCCATGGTCTTTGTTCACGCTGTTCGCCATTATTCTCGTGTTTGGCCTCCACTCAACAAGGATCCATTGTTAACTTAATTGAGGTATTTTTCCACGTGCTTTCAATCATTTCACCCACAAATCAATTAATATCTATACCAGTGGGAGCTCCAATTATCGAAGTTCTTTGAAAACTTTGTCTTCTTTCTTAAAGTTCTCTAAATGTAATGCCTTCTTAACGTTACAACTCACTCAAGTGAATTAAACTTCCGCAGTTGATTAAACACTACCATTATCTCGACAAGTTTTTTTTTTGTAAGAAAGGTTTTGAGAATAGATTGGAATAGATTGGCGTGTTTTCAAAACAAGCTAAACAGCTTGAGTGCTTTCAGTTGTTGTTGATCAATTTCGCGAGTTCCCTTGTTGCTATGCATAATTCATAGTTATAGGCGCATGCCACAGTTTATAAATAGCATTTGTATATAAGCCACTGACACAACAAACAAAGCTGTACTTCCTGTGTGGATTTTAGTTTTACGCTATTCGGGACATACTCATTCGGAGAGTACGTTTGATTTCTCAATACCAGTAATGAATATTTCGTGAAATCCGCAAACTCGGCCAATTCAATTACTTGATCCTTTGATTGCAATCAGTACACGAAGTATTTTACCAGACCAAAACTAATCGTGCGTTTTTCATTCGCAGTCTTCCTGATCCATCAAGCAGAGGACGCAACGCTTCGGCCATCTTTGGTGCGAGCCCAAGTTTTGGTCTGTATCCAGCAGAGACTAAGCCTCAGTTTAGACCAGCCCCGGCCAAGAAAGTTAGTGAACCCAGGAAGGTCAAAAGGAGCAACAGTGATGTAGCGCTCAGAAAAAGATCCAATCTGAGACGAAAGTCAGGAGATTTTAGCCAAGTTAGGAAACGCAGCGAGAGCGAGAGTGAAAATCATTTGAACGGCGTAACCTGTAACGGAAAAACTGTTTCGTCTTCGGTGCTGTACCCCGCATCACAAGGAAGTGGTTGTACTGACACTGTTGCTGAAAGCGTCTGTTTGTTGCCTGAACAGTCGCAAGATCCAAACGATTTTTCCAACCGGTATCCGTTGTTCATACAAGTCAAAAACAACTCGCAATCCGTGAATAAAGCGCGCATTGTTAAACCCGTTGGCAGGGCTTCAAATAAAGGCTGCAATAAACAAGACGCCACTCAAGACAAACAGGCAGCTCGACCGAGAAGAAGCGCCAGCTTTTCAGCGCTTAAAAAAATAGCTACTCCGTCCAGGCCTTCTCTGTTAAATCAGCCCGCCCAGGATACTTTGAGAAACGGCAATCTGCGTCGTGAGAAAAGCGATATCGTCAGACCTCGTCGTACGCAATCGCCGGGTAACAGTACTGCTATCCCGACTCCCGCGCGGTCAAAATCTTCATCTAGTCTAAAGCAGGACAATACAGTAGTGAGCCCGCGTTCACAATCGCCAGCTGGGCTTCAGCGTGAACACAGTGACGTCAACAAACGTCGCGCTTCGCCTGGTGTAAGGCGGGAAAAAAGTGACATTGTGCGGCCGAGAGGCCAAGTTAGAACTAACTCGCCAACTGTTAGTATTGAAGAAACAGAAGGCGGCATAAGTAGGTCGTCAAGTAATAGAAGCTTAACTTCAAGTCCGTTGTGTAAATCTCATTCAAAGAGTTCAATTGAAGGCAGTCGTTCCCGCTCAGGAAGCAGTAGCGAGATGTCGAAGATTCCGTCGCTTGTTCGATCGCCGGCAAGCGCTGAAAAAACGGATTCGCATATTTCTCGTATTCCTTCTCTTGCAAAGAAAAATATCACTGAGGAGCGTGCCCCTCCCAAGAGTAAGATTCCCTCTTCGACTAAAGTCGACAAGGTTCAAGATGTCGCCAAGAAATCCCAGATACCTACAATAGGGCGTAAGGATAGCGCCACACAAAAAGACAAAGCGGCAAGCAGGATGCCATCATCGACAGCGCTATCACAAAACAGGCCTGACTCAGCGAAGGAAAACAAAGATCCCACCGCTGCAAATGTGCCAAATGGACACGAACCAGTTAAACAAGTTAGCAAGATCCCGTCCTTCTCCAAATCTGGTATTCCCAAGACTAAAATCCCGTCCGTGACACGAAAAGACAGCCAGAACGAACAACCACCGACACAGAATGGAGATGGTGAAGCACATTCTCCAGCAACTCGTACTCAAACCCCTAAGAGTAAGATCCCAGGTGCGTCTTCAATCCCTCAGGGAACTGCTATCCCAGCGGGTGTCAGCCGAATACCGTCATTCACAAAATCGCCGTCTACACCACCTACAACCAAAACACCTGAAACAAAACCATCCACCCTTGCAGGGTCCAAGGCAACAGAACCAGATGGATCATCCGTGAACGTGCCATGCATTCCAACACTGCCTTCCACGCCCGCTAATAAGGCACCCGAGTCAAAGGTCGCCGTTCCTGGAGGGTCCAAGATTCCAGAGCCTAAAACTGCAGCCAAGTCTCCACCAAGCTCGCTACCAATGGCTTCGAAGCCAAGTGGGATACCAAAGCCGGGAGAGTTAACCCCAGCAAGCAAGATCCCCGCGTTGGGTGGCGAAAAATCGACACGAAAATTTTCAAGTACAGAAAAAGAGACCGTGGTAACAGGAATACCAGTGGCCCCCTCACCTGTAGAAACCAAGAACAAGATTCCTTCGCTCCCCAGGCAGACAGCGATTCCCAAGCCCAACGGAAGCGAACAAGCTGCTTCCAAACCTAGAACTGGTATACCTACGCTAGGTGCGAAGCGACCCTCAATTGATCAAGAGACCCCTAGTCCGGATGAACCTGCCACTCCTCCCAGCACTCCAATACGCGACACCTTCGCGTCAGAATCTCCCCTGGATAAGTACATTTTCTCCGAAGCGAAGAAAATGGAACAGATTCTGCGGCATGAACCAATTGAGGTAACGGTGCAGGCCCAAGAATTTGAAGACGATGAGGAATTTCTGCGCCAAGAAAAAGAAATCGCTGAGCAGGAAGAGAAAGAGCACGTGAAGGAGCTACGCATGTTGGACTCGAAAGAAGCCGAGGACTTGATTAGCGAAGTTCTGAAAAGTTACGCTCCTGACATCAACAAAGAAAATCAACCAGAACTAGATGATCTTAGTCTTTACACTGTGAAGGATGGCAACAGAAACATTAAAGAAAAGGTGAATATTGATGACATAGTGCTTAATCCAGCCAACAATGAAAATGAGATGCTTTCAAAGTTAGATGTGAACGAGGACAAAGACGAACACTCCGTCAGCGATACTGAAGTTGATTCAAAGGAAGTGAAGGAAAATGGCGTCGAAGAGACAAAGAAAATAGATAAGACCAAGGAAGAGAAGCCCTGCAAGGTATCAGAAAGCAAAGATAATATACCTGACTTAAAAATTGCGATTCCAACCAAAACGGTTGTTGAAAACGAGCCGGATGAGAAAGACGAGAAGGAAGCTTCAAAGAGCGAAGGACCTGCAATTGATACTTTGGGTGAATATGCCCAACAGGCGAGGCGGTCACGCAGTCGACAGCGAAAAATTATAAGTCCTGATTCAGAAGAACCCGAAAAAGAATTTGTTGTGGAAGCAGAGACAGAGCTCGAGAAACAAATGCCGAAGGAATCGGCGGAGAATAATGCCTCAAAAGAGCAATCCAAAAAGGACATCAAAAAAGACAAATATGGAACGGCTCCCTTTGAAAGCGAAAAGAAACCTAAAGAAGCTTCAAAATCGGCGAAATCGAAATCCAAAAGTGACAAGCCGAAGTTTGTGATTGAATCGTCGCTGGGTAAAGATTTCTATGCCACTCGCAAATCAAACGAGAGCATGGAGTCACGTGACAGCGTTCATGATGATGTCGTGAAGTCGTCATTCAAACCCGGACTTTCCGCTCTTGTGTTTGAAAATAAAATCGTTGAACAACCGTTTACATTAAAACAAACAGAAAATCCTTCAGCTGGAGAAGCTGTGAGGCTAGAGGAAGCCGAGTTTGAGGATGTTGATTTGAGGTCAGAACAAGGACTAAAAAATGAACGGCGTGAAATTTCACGTAGCGTTGACACACTTGATGAAAAAACCGTGAAATGCATGGGGTGTGGACGAGGCGGCAAGTGTTCTATTATGTAGCGAAAAACAACTAACTATTATGCAATATTTCCTGTACGATGTATGTTTCGCGCTCAGTTACTGTTTACAGTTTTCAAAAGTCTAACATGAACAGTTAATAGTCCTGGCTTTTTAAGAAAAACCTAGTTACATGTCTTCCTGTTGGGTTTTTGAAGATAACTAGGTTTTTATGATAGCATAACTTTATAATGAAAATTTGCTATTAAAAATTAAAATTATCAATAGTTATCAATACAAAAAGGCTTTGTGACATTTCTCCTCCGTATGAAGTTGTTGTTTTGCAAGCATTGTAGACAATTCTGGAAAATCTTAGAAACGCACCTGAAAAATTCTGATTCTTAAGGCACGGCCGGAAACTTCATTGCATGCCATGCGGAAGTTTTGTTTCCCAAATTTGTTTGCTTGGAGCGCGGTAGCAAAACTGGCTATTCTTTGTCTCTTGGAAACAAACTCTGCTTCCACAAGAAGACCAACAAATATCCGTGTAACAGGGTAATAAGGAAACAATAGTTTCTCGTTTGCGAAGGACTTAAAGCTTTGCTCCACCGCGGATAAACGTCTCTTTCCTTTCGGGGGATATCATTTGCGATGAATAGAAGGTAGGAAAGGGCAAATTTCAGTTTCAAATAAACCAGTCGAGTGTCTTTGCTTTTCAGATTCTCTGCGGCCGACCAAATCTCTTTGAGACCCTTTGATAATGGCGCCGAAAAGTTCACATTTCGTCGTTTTCAAATACTCCGAGTAGGGCTCCGAAAAATTTATAAAATCGACAGCAAACTGGTAAAATGTCAAACTTTAAACAGTGACAATTAAAACCTTATCTTTCCGGTACTTTTCTTGTTTTCTTTTAGCGTTTGACTACAGTGAAGGAATCGGGAAAGTTGACAAATTGAGCGAGCTAACAGTCCAACCTCTCCTTTCGGACACTTCTTTATATTACGGGCATAAAACTCCTCTGTAATACGGACAACATTTCCATAAAACGGACACTTTACTCTGTCCGTTTGATTTGGTGTCCGCGTGACGAGCTAGGAATCCAGTTTATTTCATTTTCTAAACGAGCAGGGGGCTGAGTACAAATATTTAAAATCGATTGAAACGAAAAATTGAGCCTCCAAACCACATTTACATGGAAAGATTATCCTTGTAGGTTCATTTGGTTTACATGCTAAAACGCGGCTCCTGGGATCAACTTTTCATTTGGTTTACATGCAGGATCGCACTAGCACTTTTGTGTTCGGCCCGGTTGCAAAGCGGTCAGTTTTCTCTTTTTGGGCGAGGCTGGCTACTATCAAGCTCATCTTCTTGAGAATCATCCAACACATTCTGGCCTGTTTGCACACCGCTCGCAAAAGACTCGAAGAGTCACTACTTCCCGCTGACTCTCTACTTTGGGCCCAGTATTTTGAAAACAATATTGGCCCTGCACGTTGCAGATCTTCAATATCATCGTCTTCTTCGTTGGGCAGAGATATTCGAAATTGTCGGCCTTTTGAGCTTTTAGTCGAGTGCGAAGATCCCGCCATGTTGTTTCTGACAACCTCGTTCCCAGGATTATCTCTGGTTTCAAGACGGTGGACTGGCAAACTGGGCTTCCTGATGCCGTTTACATAGAGGTAGGATCATCCTACCTCTCAGATAGGATTATCCTAGCAGTAGGGTGATCCTAGCGCTGGGGCCAAACTGAACCCCGGCCTTCGCATGTAAACTGAAAGCTGAGAACATATCACGCTCGGACGATCCTAGTGCTAGGATCATCCGCTTTCCATGTAAACGGGGCCTTAAATTCCAACTTTTCAAACGTGTACCATATATTTGCGTTTTAGCCAATAACGCTGAAATTTAGTAAAATTACATTGTCTGGGATGACCTTTCACGTGCCAGGCTCAATTTGTCGTTTCAATCGATTTTAAATATTTGTACCCAATCCCCTGCTCGTTTCGAAAATACACGGTCCAGTTGGCTGGGTTTACAGCCTTGCATCATCAAATTTGCTTTATCGAATCCTGTTTGCTTATAAACTGCGAAGGTTCGCCGTTGCGAGCACAGGTCTACCAGGTGAAGTGCACCAGTGCATTTAATTTATATCTGTGTATATCGACATCCATAGCATGTCCACAGAGAGACAGGCTTTGCTTGCAAATTCGGCTTCCTTCGCTCGACGAAAATTTTCCCCAAATTTCCCCACTGGAGAGCCTGTTCGCAGGCTGTATATAGGGAGACCACAATAATTAAGGAAATAGATAAATTAATAAAGGATCAGGAGTGCACTTTGACCATTTTTTCCACACAGTTTTATTTCTCTCCCAAACAACAAACCTAGGGGAAAGATAGCTGTTCCTCAGTGCCAGCAAGAATGATCTCATAGAAGTCAAAATTTGCATAATTAAGATCAGAGCTCAGCACACGACAGCAGTGCTGTCACGTCTATATAAAAAAAACAACAAGGGAAACGAACCAAGTGGATGAGTAAATTTCCCTCAGTTGTTGAGGTTTCCCTGTGGTAATAATATACAGACGAAGCCAGAATTCTAATCCTGTGATAAGAATGCCAAAAATAAGGTGTTATTTGTGAGATACCTGCATGATGACCCATGACGGTCATCTGTTCGTGACGATCGTCACGGACGTCTTGTGACAGTCACGTCCGGTCACGTACAGTATGTCAACTTTCAAAACGAGGCGTATTTCCTGGCGGAAAGCAAAATGGCGTAATAAACTGTACGCTCACGAAGGTTTGTAAAAGAACTTGGATTAAGTTTAAATCTGAGCAGAAGAGCCTTGAAAAGTTTAAAATCAAGGAGGAAATTATTTATGATTGTTTTGAAGCAGTAAACAGAAACAAGACACGCGACAGGCCGCAGCAAGAACATATCGTCTGTGCGTTGTTTGGTGTTCGAATTTCCAGACGTTCGAGTTCATACTTCTGAGTGGTATGGCGGAAAGCGGAGTAGAGAAACAAACAATCGAATGCATCGAGATTAAAGTTGATGACAGTCCAGTTGAAGGACATATCGATATAGATATAGAGCAAGTTACAGAGGAAACGACTCCGATGAAGGCAGAAAGTGATAGCGAGGACTTTGAATTCGGATTTGGAAGAGATGAAGTGATAGTTATTACTGAACAAGATATAGCCGACATGTCGGGTAATATGCTTGAATCGTCGAAGGAACGATCAACAGAAGTTTCAGCGGATCTGAACAAGGCTTACGAAGAATGGATTTTTGTGGATGTCAACAAGTCGACGCATGAAGTGAAAGAAAACTTGCTCCTTTTGAGTTCAGTTTATGGAAGTGATCAAATGTGTTGCACAATCATGTAAACAGTGGGCTTCCTGTAGAGACATTTTTTCTGATTAAATAATAAGGTAATGATTTTTGTTTTGTTTCGGTTTTGGCTTACAAAGCTAGTAAGTTATGATAAGTGAAACTTTAAATGTAGTGGATTTAATTCGTCATTTCCATAGGGTAAAATAAAAATAAAATGACCATTTGTAATATTTGAATACTAGCGGGAGAAAAAGGTTAGGTAAATTAATTTCATCTGTAATCATACATCAGTCAATGTTTGCTGTGTCCATCACCAACCCCCCCCCCCCATCCCCTTCCAGGTCGTAACAGTGAGGCATTTTCGTATAGTGTAAGGCAAATTACCCTTGACATTTAACCATCTTGTTTTTTCACCTTACAGCATTTGTGCTTCTTTTAATCACCAATTCATCGATGCGACAAGTTTCTTATCTAACATGCCACGCATTGGATGCTAAAATACTGACGATGATATGGTTCATTTTGCAGTGAAACCATTCGCCTGTCAGCTTGTAGTTCCACTTGATTTTTTGAAGATTGTATGACATCATTTCCATGGTCTATGCAATTATAAACCATGGAAAAATGTAGTCGAGTTGTTAAATATATTATTCTTTACCTCAAGCGACATATTTACAGACACTTTTTATACTAAATGGTACTGTTACTGCTTACATTTACTGATCAACAGGATCATTGATCTTAGTTTGCCAAGTGTGTATTGAAACATTACATTGAAATGGAGGGTTCCTCATATCTGAAATGTTTTGTAGTTAAGCCAAGCCATTTTTTAGTCAGTTTAAATCACAGATGTGAGGCCTTCCAAGGGGTAAAAGCGACATGCGACAGGGCCCTGAAAACTGACGACATGGGGTCTTTTAAAAGCGACAAGGGACATGATGACGCTGCTAAAAAGTGACAGCAACACAATAAACAGTGAAAAACGACAGTGACATTGAAAAGTTGTGCATTTTACCAATAATAGTTTAAAATAATAATAGATATACGATAAATGTAGCATAAACATGACTCAGAATACAGGAAATGGCATTTTTGAGGGCTCAGATTTTCAAAATTTCCATGCGGGAGCCTACCATCAAAGCCCCCTAGCAGTGTTCGGCCTTCGCCACTCACAAATTTTTGCCTACTGAGCACCATGAAAGTCCGGTTATAGCCCTACAGCAAAACAGTTTCTCGCAAAAAAGTTACGGGTACAATTATGTACACTACAAAAAACGACAGCGACATTTACAGCTGTAGTTTGGGTGACATCGGTCTCCAAAAGCAAGGGACATCGCGACACAGCTACCCCCGTTGGAAGGCCTGAGATGTGTATTTTTGGTATATTTTGATAAATACTATTTCCCTGGGGAAATATGATTTAGAATGATGGCATTACTGGGATGCTAAATATGAAAAAATATAGGGTGTTTCATGGCCATGCGAGAATGTGAATTTTATCTTGGAGTGCTGATAGCACCTCCCATGAGTGAGCAAAACAAGTAAGTGAGAGATACTATCAGAAATGAGAAGATAAAATTGGTATCCCCACGTGGTCACGTAAATTATGTTCTGTTCATTGGATAGATACTTATCAAATGACCAGATTAAACACAACTTTTGATGTTCACTTTCGAAACAGCAAATAGTATCACAAAAGTAGATTATTAAGGTTATGCCAGAATAAGAAATCAAGAGCATGTTTTTTCTGTTCAAAAGTAAAATTGAGTCTCAGAAAAATATTCAATAGCTGCAATGAAATGGCAAGCTTTCTATTGCCTCATCAGTCATCTTCACTATGTGCCATGAAGATATGTCTTTTTTGTAAAAGAAAAATTCTTGGTATAATTTTGATCATTACCTAAATAATAAATACTTGTGTCTATCTAAATTACATTGTTTTCAAATATGTTATTGTTAGGACCCCAGGGGTCCTAGGAAGCCATTTTTGTCCCAGAGTCCTGGAGCCCATAATGCATTTGGATTCCAAATATATAAAAAGGGGACATGCATCACTTGGTCAGGTTACAGCATCATTGTATGTGAATAAATAGATGAATCAGTTACATTTGGGTGGTATAATCAGGTTTTTCTACCGTACGTATGGAGATGTTTTATTTAAATAGCCATAGGGATATATTGAAATGAATTAGTTTGGTTGTTAAATGCAATAAGACTATCTAAGTGTATGTCTTTATGGTGAAAGTTTTCAAATAAATCATGTTTATACAGCTTTGTAGTTTAGTGTCTTGAACTTCTCAAAACCTTGTGAACAGTAATACTGAACAACATCATGTGATTTTGACTGCATGTGGATTGCACACCCAGGTGGGGTACTCGCATTATACATGGGGGGGAGGGGGGGGAGGGGTCCGGCGGAGCTTCGTCTTGCAAACCCAAAAAGTACATGAGCCTGAAATTTTAGGCCCAAAAAATACCAGGCATCAAAATTTCCTACCCAAAAAAATACAAGACTTAAATAGCTCAATACGGATTTATTCAATGGCCTTTTTTATGCTAGAGACAATGAAGTCGTCTAGACGCCTTTGACGTCTAAGACGTTAAAGTCGTCTAGACGCCTTTGACGTCTAAGACGTTAAAGGCGTCTGGTATGAGAACGGGACGCATTTAGTAGACGGCCTAACAGGAAAAAAAGGAACAAAAAAATAAAGAAAGACTGGGTTCTACACTTGGAGGGCACTGGACACTAGTAAAATTTTTGCGCGCGGATTATGAGCACATGTTCTCTGTCCGTAAACGAGCATCGAGCTCTTTCTTAGTATCTTCAAAAGTATTAACAGTTGATAACTTTTTGAGTGCCAGTGTCTCCAAAGACATTGATTTAGTATTTGCCTCAAATGATACAGACTGTTTCATGTAGTATAAGTGCTTATAATTTCTATGCCATTTATTGTAGGAAGAGTACAAGACATGGCGAAGAATCTCTCGCGCGTAAAGATCCCAGAGAAACGTCAGTCAGGCAATAAAGGCATGTGTAGAGGCAGTGTGATTACATAAAGCCGGCTAGAGGGCTTTGGAAACCCAAAGATAACGCCGGGTTTGATTTGTGCCGTGGGGCGGTTTTAGGTCTATACGAAAGTAAGCTACATGAATAATAATAAACGACAGTTGGTGAGGATAAAAATATCCGGTACACATTTCTTTAAAGCCAAAGTGTTGATGATGCAGCAAACACTGACCTGTTACATAGGTGTAACTGAGTTCAGCGCGGCATTGCAGCTTGACAGATGTTTACGTCAAGCACAAGTTTTAATTTGTGACGTAACAAAGTGACCTCTGACTGAAGTTCATATCCTGTTTGTGTAACTGTTGAGGCATAAGGCGGAATTTTGTGGCTCGTTGAAACTGAACGAGTGATCGTCAAACATAATTCGACGAGAGGTGCGCAAATGAAAAGGTAAGTGAATAGCCTAACTGACTTAAAAATGTGTTATTTAATTTGTACTGTTCATGAAATGAGTCGAGAAGAGCTCCGACCAGGATCTCGTGTTTTTTATCACGGTCGGGCGTCACGAGTCTGGCACAACATGTGCAAACAACTCGGTAATATGCATTTAAAAGTTTGTGATATTTCATGGATGAAATCAGGAATAAGTGAAGGAAAGTGTCAGCAGTGGTATAAAAGTGAAAGAGGTGCGAATATTTTAGTTTCCGATCATAACGTTGAGCGGAAAGAAGCAAGTGGTTCTGCAAAGTGACTGAAATGACTCTTAACGAAGACATTGCCTCAAAGAAGCCCGTTAGAAGCTGCCTTAAAAGATGTGATAATTTTTCTAACTCATCATTTTTCGGTATAATAACTAAAACTTTTTCTCAAATACAGAACCTTTAATATTTTGACATATTTTTCATGAAATATCCGCCATATTAAATTGTGCAAATTACGATTTACGAAACGGCTTTGCAGACCAACATCACGACAAAAAATATTTTCGTCTTGTGATAGACCGGGAACAGTGAATGTAGTTTTTCCGATTTTTCTTTCGAACCTGAACAGAACAAGCTATCTTCATAGTCTCGCACTTCCTTGTGCATTTTGTGATCGAAAATGGTATTCGATTTCAGTTGTAACAAGTTTCACCAGTCACGCAATCTGCCTTCGCAACATTTCACTTGTAGTTGATTGAGTATTGAGAATGAATGGAAATAAATTTCCTACTCTCGTATATATTAACTGATGTCCTTTTATGTTTCAATGTCGAATTTTATAAGCAGTTCGTTTATTAATCCGTTGTTTTGATCGACAGATCACGCGATCGTCACGGTTGACATATTTTTTTCACAATCCATCAGCAAACTCACGTGGAAGGTTTTCGTTTCACCCTGTATTTTCGCACGGTATCATCATTATTAACATTTTATTTGTACGCTTATATGACACGAAAGCGCCATACAATCAATCATACAGCTATCAGAACTGACACTACAAAAAACATACGTTTGAAAAAATTCTTTCATGTATTGTTGATTTTTGGTAAATTTTCTATTGAAATTAACAAAAGAGCTAAAACCTGGAAGGCGTTTTTATTCTTGAAAATTATTTTTGAACTATTGATTTAATTGGCTATTCTCGTCTATTGTACAGGGTTAAAATATGATTTATTCCAAGTAAGTGAGACTTTTTTTTTCTCTTTCGTTGAAGGTGTGCTACAATTACTCGAAACCAAACAGGAAGCGATGTTTACTGTGAGATCTCCAACTGTCCGATTACAAAAAGCAATGAAATGAAATAATCTCCTGAAGATCCAAACACTGTTGAAGGAAGCAGGGATTTAAGCAACTGTTTGATCACTGAAGCCGTCCTGGACAAAGAAATGGACAATAAACAAACGGATTCGTGTGTCGTAACAAACGCTGCCGGTCAAGACTTGATTCCTGTGGAACAAGACGATTCTGTCTTTGCTAAATGTAATGGAGATTCAGAGTATGTGAGTCTTAATCTTCATATCTGGAAAAGAACCAAATCGGACGGCGCGATTCGCAAGAAACGAAAACCGAACTGTTACTTTGGAAAGAGCGACACAGAAGGCAAAAAACCGCTGCGTTCTCGAAGCGCGGATGTTTACCGTGGGCCTGTTCAAGATGCTGCAGGAATTTCGGAAAGTCCTGTGTTTTTCTCAGCGATCGGTGAATGGACAATTGTTGATCTCAGTCTTCCGGTATTTGAGAAGGAGGACGCGAATCGCATACGTTATTTAAGAAGGAAAAGGACATCTTACAAAGAGATAGAACCAGAAAGGCTTTGCTGTATTCTGTAGCATAGCGAAGTTGATCGGTGAGTTAATCATTCTGTGTGTGGCTCTTGCTCAGGACAGAGAACTCATGCGGATATGCTTCAAAGTAGACAGTAACCGAAAAATAAAAGAATTTAACAACATTCACGACACTCGAATTGAATATGGGCAGTCGGTGAAACTGAAATCATGTGAAATATTGATTCCATTTTGCCATGAATCTACGGCATTTATTGCGCCGGACAACAACTATCTTCTGGTAACAATAAAAGCTACTGAATTAATGTCAAGCAAAGCAATCAGTGCAGAAATTTTCGCTCAGGAACAATTTAGGTAGCTAGTGTTTTGCCAAGAGTTTGTTAAACAGAGGTTTAATACTTAGTTAATGGATCCTCTTTAGCGAATGTGACACTTTTTTGTGCAATTTCTGCGGCGGTGTCAAAAGACTTGTTGAATTACAGGTAAACCTAGCGGGTCGTTTTGTTACCAGTTGTGCAGTGTACAGGTCAATTGTTATTCATATGTAGTTACCAGCAGTTTTCATGAGCGATAATAATGGACCGCGAATTTGGAATAAAACTTGTGGACATGACTTTCAGTAGGCGTCGCTTTTCGGACGCTTTAGAGTACGGCAAAAATTAAGGGTGTAGTTAACATGTTATACTGATGCTATGGTAACAAATTATGTCAAGAAAATTATCACAACGTTTTGATTCAGAGCAATTGCTAAGTATAGGTAATCACATGAGGCCAAGTACTATTAGAAGCGACTCGGGCAATTTTGGAAAACTTTGAAAACTCTCGTGAAATTAATCCTTAATAGTACGAGGTCTCATGGGATTACTTGTTTATCAATAAAGGGCAAAATTTATACGAAGGAAAATCACGCGCGCAGTCTATTTTTATCTGGGAAGCCTGTTTAGCGCTACGGCAATTAACGGATTAGCCAATCATAAACAGGTAATCATGCCCTCTCTTGATTACTAAAAATGCCCTCGATTAAGAAAAAATGCTTTCTCTCTCAACCAATCAGCGCTCAGTAATTTTGCCCTTTATATTGTTAAAGCGTATTAGTACTGACCCTTCAAGTCTGAAAACTGAAATGCTAGAAGCCTTATCAGCAGATACGTTCAAAAAGGAATCGTTTGAAAAAGCCATCAGTACCACGTTTAAAACTTTACTTTTGAGAAAGTAGGAACATTAGTTAATGCGCAAAACGGCTGTAGTCGAATTTAGCCCGAAACTTAGTGGACAACAAGCTGAGTAAATCAATTTAAAGGGACACTCTGAGTGTAACGGAAACTACTTTTCCGCTTTTTTAGTAAAATGGCCACAAACTCATGACTAAGTTCTTCCATCCATACAGGAAATGTTCCTAGAACATAAAGATATCAAGCAAATTGTTTAAGAAAGAGGGTGACCATAAATAGTTTTCATCAATTTTTCCAAATCACAAGTACAGAACTTGAAAAGTCAGCCTGACTTTTCAAGTTCAGATCTAAAGCTCCTTGTGATGTCGCAGTGATACCACTCTACACAGCTTCAGTGCACTGGAATAGTAATTTTAACAAAACTTGACCACTGTTTGTAGGTTTGCATTGCCGTAAACACGTTTTTGGGGCTGTTGAATTTTTGAAGTTATACTCGTGACAGTGTCCCCTTAATGCTGCACTGTTTGCACACTTCGGACAAGCATGGCGTAATACCGTCATCCCGTAATCCCGTCAAAACCGGTTGCGAAAGCTATGATTTCTCACACGATTGGTCACGACAGTTATTTCTATCGATTACACGGATTCCTTTAAAAATAGAGCACGTCATCGCAAAGTAACCGCTGTTAGAAAGCATTACCGGTACTAAGACATGAGATCCAAATTTGCCAACACGGTGGACTCCTAGTCACAAACTGATGAATGCTCAGCCCCTGCACGTGTTTCAGCAAATCATCCGGTCATGCTTCGATGCATTTGAAGCTCATTCTTGATCACTGATTGGACGTCCTATCAGTGTTAGCACTTCTCCTTCGTTTTCCCTCCGACTTTTGTCTTTTATTCTATCGGACTCTGATGGAAGACGTGCTGGCCTAATGGTAAGCGCGCTGGACGCCAAAAACTGTGAAACATGAGCTATTTTCAGGTACAAAAATATTTGTAAATACGCATCTGTCACGAAATCCCTGGGCGTTACAGTGAGCCCTTCTTTTTCCACCAGTGATAAATGTCAGATTTCCGTTCAACGTGTCAGTATGTCTGAAGTGTCAGACGTTGTTTCGCCCTAATGGGAAGACCTTTGACACTTTAGACTGCGTGTCAGTGGACATAACATCTTTTCCGGTAAATCTGTCCTAAGCAAAGTTCGAAGTGCCCATCGATTTATTCCATTCAAAAATTCAAATTTCTTTTGGATGCTATTCAACAAATCTTTGATTCATTCTTTCACAGAATTCAGTGGTCATCTGTATACTCAGATTGATGGTGGTGTTCAGGGGTAGTGACCTTCCCTCCCACACACACAAGCAAGAATCTTCGCATCCTATCCATCCAGGCCCTACCCTACCGCACACATGCGCGCGCTTTGAGCAATCTAAAACCTCCCCTTCCATCACATGTCAGCAAATGTCACTGTACTGTGCTACTTGCGTGAAAATAACTTATAACTTTCAAATCTATAAATCCTTTAAACCCCATTATCAACGTACAAATTCTCCTTGTTTATCCACATATATTTCTTATAAAACTTGTCAGGAGAAGTTGAAAACTGTACGCTGATAATGCACTCTTACAGTATGAAGTTTTAAATCTTCTTTACTGCCGGTAAAAGGCGAATAATCCTTTCCTTTTATGTGCTTCATCTTGCTTTGCAAGGAGTCCAAGGGTCAAAGCTCGTAATAAATCCTCCGTTTCACAGCATTTTCGCCAGCTTTACCATACTAAAAATTTTCTATTCTCAACTGACACATCTTCCAATAAACTTTATATAACCGAACTGCTGAGCGAATTTGCACATGACAAAAAGAAAACAATGGTTGATATTTAGACATGAAAATTCAAATATTCTGTCACTGTTATTTTTAGTAGTTTTCTCCTGCCAAAACTCTGAACTTTGATCGAAACGGCTGAAGAAAGCATTACTTCTCTTATTCTTTATTGTTTTACATGTTTTGATAATCGAGCATTTGAACGCGGCATGATCATGACGTATTCACTTGAAACGTCACCTTACTGGCTATAAAACTGAACAGTTTGCAACCAAAGTTCAACTCGAGTAGAAGTCGTCAGACGACGTTCATACTGAACTAACTATCGTCAAGTATGTCTGAAGGTTCCTTTCCGAAGCGAGGTCTTGGTAGAATTTTTCACAAGAAGACTGACAAAAGGAACGGTGAAAAATCTGCGCCAGAAAAGAAGAAAAAACATAAACGGCAACCTACGATAACATCCACGAAAGCCTGGCACCTTGAAAACAGTGAAGATCTCTTACAAACAGACGGAGCCCAAACAACTTCAAATGTCAAGGTACCGAACGAAAAGATCAAGAATCCACGACGGTTGCCATTTGGGAAAGCAAAACGGCTGAAGAAGAAAGATCACTCGACCGACGATAAACCGGATATTCTCCTAGAAGATCCCGCGTTGAATTCTAATGAAGGAGAACAATCGAGCGATCAGGGCAAAGACGAGGAAGATTTTGATGAACAGAAAATCACTCAACTGAACGAACAGAAAATCCCTCAAAACGAAGGCGAAACAGAAGATGAGGGTGAAGACTCTGGGGTCGTGCTGACTATAGATGTTGTCCCACAAGAAACCTCAAACGTTTCCTCTGAAACAAAAGAAACTGAAAGCCTGACTCCTGCAAAGACCTGCCCAACAGAAGATGAGGCCTCCGTGAAAACAATCACTCCGAATCCCGAGGGTCCAATAGATCAGGAAGAAAAGACTCTCCCGTCATCTCCGATTCTTTGGAAAGTGTTTAGTTATTTGAAACAGCTTGTGTCAAACAACAAAAAGCTCAGCCAGTTCTACGCAGAATCGCCCAGTTCCCACTATGAGATCTGCCTGTATGCGTACGACCTCAGCCTCGCTAAGCTTTTGGCATTGTGTGGTTTTGTCTTGACTCGGGCTAGCGAGGCCAGTAAGCAGATTTTGGGGTATTGTACGTCCTCGTTAATCAAGAAGTATCCGCAGTCCTTCAAACTTCAGTTAAAGAAGAAGAAACAGCAAAGAAACAAAGAGGCGTCGCATGAGATAACGTCTCAAAAGATTGAAGATCAGCCGAAGGAAAACGAACCAAGAGTCGAGTATCAAATTTAACAGTGGGTTATATAATAAACGCATTTTCTCATAATTATAAGTACGTGCTATGATAAACCAAGTACGGCTCCGCTAATTATTACGCATAACAAGACGTTTTGTTATTCAAGAAACACAAAAGCTACTGAGATCGATGTTATCTGATGATAGGCTGCGTGCAAATACGTCTGCACACGGGCTAATCTGATGAAGGATTATTTCAAAATGTACTTCAATTTCTTTTCGTTTATTTCTTTTATGTCACGCGAACACGTATATACGACACACAAATGTTACTTTTTTAGAATATAAAACCAAAAAAATTGGCGGCTTGTAATTTGACCAGACGAAAGGAAAACAACAGATTTTTCCTTTCAAAAGCCACAATTTTGGGAAGTACGTAATATTTTAAAACAGTCCACCATATTGGCGCAATGTCTATAAACTTGTAATCGCTGTTCTTGAATATTAATGAAAAGAAGCTATGTGAGCTGAGAATTCATTCATTTTGAACACAAACCGTTTGAATTTGCTTTTACCCTTGACGTGATCACGAAAGCAGGTTTAGCTACTTGTGTGAAGACAACATAAAGTATACTGAGAACGCTCAACTTGTGTTTGTGTATTACGAAAACAATAAACCACGCAAGTGTGTGTTTGTAGTCTTTTTAAGTCGCACGTGTGTAAATTTTATTTAAACCCAGTTCCTTCGCTCTTTTAGCGATGAATGAGCTGAGCTTGGTACCCGGTTTGGCAGAACGTTCTTGTTGCTGTGTTTAACGATTTCAATTCAGCCGGCGCCAAAATCAATCAACTGATGCGTGTTAACATCAACAACAAGCTCAGTCACTAGAATGCAATATTCACCACACTGAGCTGCATGCGGCAAAGTTATAAGAAAATTTTTAGCATATTGTATGGCATGCATATGAATACTTCACTCTACACCCTTGATCTCCAAGTATTTCCCAAACCATAACACCGGAAACTTCGTGGTATTCTCTTTGCTCTATAAATATGTCTGTGGCGGGTTCCACCTGCATAGAAGATTTTCTCTCGGCTTACCAGCCGATCGGGTGCTTTGTAGAACGAATTACCTCATTGAATCCTAACAGCGAAACAGCGATTTGCACAATAATGGTTTTGTAAAACAAAGAATATCTCAAACGATTGTCTTTATTTCCATCACCTGAATGTATTTGAACAGTAAGGAGATATTATGTTTTGATCAATCTTGGAAATAAAAGTTTGTTATACCAAAAGGCTGGTACTGTTGTTACAAGTGATATTTTTCGGCAATGTTAGCAAAAGTTAGATTCCACGCAAAAATAATGCGCGCAATTTATTCATGGAAACAGAACAGAGCTTGTTAACACTCTTTTCACATGCAAATCACTGATGAACTCGTGCCGCACCTTTTGCGTTCAAAATTAGGCGTTAATTTTGCACTCTGTAAACATGTGGAACAGATCTAGACTTTGGACGGACCGTAAAATAATTCTGATTGGCTGGTTGCGCTGTTGCGATAACGTAGTTCACTTTTGACTAGAAACCGATTCAGCAAAGCAAATCTATATAGTTAGAAATGGTGCAAACTGTTATTCCTTTATGATTAACGGTGAAAAAATGTGGAATTCTGTTAATTAAACTCGTGCAAACCACATGATTTGAATTTCACGTGCATAACTGTCATGTGACTTCAGGTGAATGGCTTCACACCTCAAACGATCGATGAACCTATTTTACATATCTCTTTCAAATAATTTTATTCATTTCTGCGAATGACAAGTTTGAAACGCAAGCGGAGAGATCTTCTCAATAATATTGCTGTAAAATGGCAGAGAGTTCAAAGTCTGGCGGATTAGGAAAGCAACTCTTCGGCGCCAAGGGCGGCATGGAACACGAGACTAAACGGAAAAGAAAGAGAGGCAAAAAGCCAGCCCGAACACAATCAAAAGAAACATTGGAGGGCGAGTTGAAAGGTCAGGAATGTTCTAATTTGGTTTGCGACGAACAAACCGATGGTGATAATAAGGAACATTTCAAGCTTAAAGCGGAAGAAAAAAGCCAAACTGTTTCCACGAAGGACGAAAGTGGAGTGGCGAATGTTTCAGAAGAATCGAATTCGCAAGATAACGAGAAAACGGCAACTGTGGAGACTGAACAAGGGAAGAACATCAGCGAAGAGAGTATGAACAAAGAAGGTCAGCCGGATATGCAGACGGTTCATGAACAGAGAAGCGATGAACAAGGATCAAAATACGAGCCAGCTAAACCAGATCAAGCAAGCAGCAACAAAAAACGCAAGCTAACTTTACACCGCTCTAAAAAGGTTAAAGCTTCGAAGAACAAGAGCTCCTTCGATCAGGATAAACGCGATGAAATTCTAACAGAAGCCACCACAGTGGACACGAAAACAGCCGAAGAAAATGCGAAGGAAATTTGCGTGATACAAGTGGATCAAACTGCCGCAGCAAAATTCAAAGCAAGCGCTGGTCCTGCGGATAAAGAAAACAATGAAGCGTCGAAATCTCCTGAGGGAATTCAAGAAAATTCGCTCAGCAAAAACAACAAAGGAAAGAAATTGAATCCATTAGCAAGTTTTGGTCGAACTAAGAAGAAACTGGAGATTGCTCCAATGAAATTGGATCAGACTGCTAACGAAACGTACAAGTCCCTGAATGACAGTCCAGTGAGATCTGAAAGATCTGAGAGCACAAGTCAGGACATTCAGATTACGGACACTGTCGACAGTGTGTTAAAAGAACCTGTTGCTGCCGATAACAGTGACTTCAACAACGAGCAAATGAACGATGGAAAAGATGAAGGAACAGAAATCGAGAAGAAAATAGCTGGCAAAAAGAAGAAAAAGAAAGGTTCGGTTCTTAGTTTCAAGCACAGCAAATCTAGCCTTGGAAAGAAAAAATCGTCAAAAACCCAAGAACAGGGCGCGCAAAGCAATCCAAGCGAGAAATCTTCAGAAAGAAAAGGTGGTGATGTCAGCACCATGGCACCTGATCTAGTGGAAAAGATGGAAACTGAATCTGAAGAAATCAAATTGGAACCCAAGGCAAGCGAAACCGAAACAGCTGATTTGAAAACCGAGGAAACGTCAAGTGCGGCGGCCGAAATGGCACAAAAAATCTCTTACAAAGAAGAAACCAAGAGAGCGGAAAGTAAAGACACCAGCGCAACAGCGGATGAAGCCGATTCGAACGAAGTTACATCGAAGAAAGAGAAGAAAGAAAACATTTTACGCCGCTCATTGCGAAAGTTCAAGTCTCAAAGTAAAGGTGTGCAAGGGAAGAATAAGCCAAACGATGGTGAAAAAATCGCAGAAGTGGATGAAGGCGGGGAAGCGGAGAAGAGAAAGAGACCTGAATTAGAACAAGCTTCAGAAGAACAAATACCGGCGGCTGAAGATAAAGAGCAGTGTATTGATCAAGAAGGCAATTCAAAGGCAGTGAAAAGAAAGGAACAAGAACTGGGAAATGTCACTCCACCAGCCCTGAAGAGGAAGAAAGAGGATGGCGAAAATATCATAGATATCCAAGGAAACGATGCGATGTACGAAACAGCAATTCACGAAGAAACGCAAGCTCAAAGCACGTTCGAAGAACCAAAAGCGTTGAAGGATATAGAAAATGTGAAAGAGAAAGAGAAAGAAAAGAGCGTCCACGAGTTTAATTTTCAAATAAAGAAAGAACTATCAGTTCAAAAGAACAATACGGAAGAGAATGAAGAAAGCAAACAAAGCGAAGCGGAGGAGATTTCACGCGAACCGCTCGCGCGCGATGACACGCAAACCGAAGAAGAGATCACAAAGGAAGCTCAAGAAATTTGTCATGAACTAATGAAAACAGTGATCCATGAGTTGATTGAGTTTCTTGAAAAGAAAGAGGCCAACAAATCTGCAGAAAATGCGAGGCAAGTTGAGGAAAAAGGAAGAGCCAACTTCAGCGACGAGGAAAATGCAGTTGCCGAAAGTCAACAGCAGACGAGTGCAATTGGTGACGCTGAGCTTGAAGACGAAACCGAAGATGACTCGTACGATTCCGATGTTACTGTAGTGACACCCGAACAATTAGTGAGCCAGGAGTCTTTAATCGAGCACAAAACCGAACCAAGCTCCGACGAGGAAACCACATTAGAAAGCGAGGAACACCAGGCTGAGCTAAATCCCGAAGAAATACAAGTCATCACGAAAGAAGTCTCATCGGAGACCGAGATGACACGACCCACCGAGAAACGACAGGAACAAGAAAGGAAGCCAAATGCTGAAGACGAAGAAATGCGCTCTATCACTGTTGGGGTATCACAGCAAACCGAGTCACGCGAAGAAAACTATCTCGAACTAAATAACAAAGACGAAGAAACACGAGACACCAGCAAAAAAGTAAATTCGGAAACCGAGATGTTGAAAGACAGCGAGTTACCAGCCCAATACGAAACCAAACCACATCCTGAAGACGAAGAAAGTCGAGTCATCACCGAAGGAGCATCTTCGGAAACCGAAGTATCCCAAGACACCGAGTCAGCAGCCCAATATGGAACCAAGACAGATACTGAAGACGAAGAAATCCGAGTCACCATCAGAGAAGCATCTTCAGAAACCGAGGCATCACGAGAATCCGCCCCGTCAGCCAAATACGAAAGTAAACCAGATCCTGAAGACGAAGAAATGCGAGCCATCAACGAAAAACTGTCTTCGGAAACCGAAGCACCACGAGAGGTTGAGTCACCAATTGAAAGCGAGGCATCCGAAGCGACCCATGAAGATCCGAAACCAGAGTCACGTGAAACGAAACCGCAGGGGCCAGTGCCCGAATTACAAGAATGCAAAGCCGAAGAAAATACAGGGCCCGAAGATACACGAAATATCAAGGAAAGAACGTCTTCAGAAGTCGAGACATTCCCTCAGGAACATATGTCTGAGTCACAAGCAGATCGCGATACCGAACCAGCTACCGAAGGTGAAGAAATGCAAGACATCAACAAGGCCGTATCTTCGGAAACCAACACATCCGAAGCCAGCAACGAGGATTCGAAAGTTCAGACAATGGATATCAAACCCGAGGAACAAACCCCTGAGTCACGTACAGAACCAGATACCGAACGAAAAGAAATTCATGGCATCGTTGCGGTCGGCAAACCTTCGGAAACCGAGACATCCCAAACGAGCAAAGAGGATTTGGAATTCAAGGGGCGGATAGTAGAAGTGCATGTTCTTTACAAAGAACCGGAAGTCAGCAATGAATTGGAAAGCACAGCAATGGCAAATGAGCTGGGCGCCACAAAACTGGACGAAGAAGATGGGAAACATAAAGATAAAAAGCTAGAGTACAGTGGTTTGATGGAGAGTTTCCAGACTTCCTCATGTCAGAATTCCGTGGAGCAATGGATCTTGGTGCATCAGATGCCATTGGACATGACTGAGGAGGTTTCCCGCCAAATTAAAAATGCGCTTAACCTGAGAAAGACTACTGCCTGCTGTACGGTCATGTGACTGTTCCGCGCCCGGCATACAGTATAGGGATTGTTCACTACTTAGTTGCTACAAAAGAACGCTAAGTTAAAACAAACTGTAAGGTTACACTGCACGTTATTCCCTTACGAATTGATGTGATCAAAAACGTATTTTAAAGTTCTCGAAAAAGGTATTTGGAATCATTGCATGCAAATTCATTTTGGTTTTCATTTGGTAACTTTGAAAGGAAGTTACAAAAACGTCAAAAAGAAAAAAAAGGTGTGCAACTCGAAAATAGAACATGGTAGTTTTGAAAGTGTGATGTTTTTAGTTTTGTTATTCATATATTGAAATTTACGGGTACAATCAGCTTGTATACTTTTTCTTTATGATTATAGCAATTACAAATAAAATTGATGTTCAAAAACACTTATACGTTGAATTATGTACTTCGCATTCATTACTTCACCGCTGCAAAAGAAAATAGAAGTATCAACTGGCCGCGGCCGTTTTCTTGATAGGAGACAAAATTCTCTGAACGAACATTAAAGGAAATGCATAGGGATCGGTAAGGAGAATTGATACATGATCACGGTGACTTTCTCTCGCCCCCTTGCCACTCACTATACACGGGTACAACTTCAAACAAATTATCGCATGTTTTGTTTTATTATTACAACACATCTCCCCCGTTTGGAAACGTAATATACTTTTCTCTTATGGCGGAGTTAACAATGGTATATTTACAATCGATTTCGTCTGTATTAAAGACCAATTCACTTACCAAAAATTTCTAATTATATTTGATTGCACATTTAAATTCTATTCGATAAAAAAATTGTAAATTCTTGCAACTCTGTCCTTTGATACCTGGTATTTCTGGAAAATATATATAGCATTCTGCAAGGGATCGCTTTCAAAAACTAACTGAAAGCTATTCAAGGAACCGCAGAATCACTCTTTCTAAAGGATTTTCATAGAAAATATTTTGAATTTTCATTTAAAAAATCCTCTTAAAATAACATCTTAAAATTCTTAAGGATAAAACCAGTGGAAAAATCCGACAAACAACTACAAGGATAAATCTTTTGATTCCCTTGGCAATCCTAAGTCCAGCTAATTATCGTTCGAGTTTCGTTGCCCTAGAATATATTGCAAAAATAGAACTAGAACTTTCAAGTCAAAAGGGATAACGCAGCGTCAATCCCAATTAATTTAAGATGAACTGGTTAACCCCTTTCTCTTCTAAGATCCCAATATGAATTCTCCCTACTGTAAGCCTCGCCTTTCTAATGAAGTTAGTTCAGAAAAATTCATTTCTAGACTTTAACAGATTTCCAGACCCTGTAATCTTTTTCCAGGACTTTCCAGTCCTGGAAAATGACAAAATAAAATTCAAGGACTTTCCAGGGTTTTCCAGGACCCGTACGAACCCTGATTATTATAATCATTCCACAAGGCCTTCAAGCACCTCAACAAGCGGCATTTCACATAGTCGTAACGAGCAAAGTCATAACCCAATTGTACCAACAACCAACTCATTGCGTGATGGCCAAAACCGACATATTGCATGACGGGATAGAATTGTTGCGAAAAAATTCACTCATTGCGTGACGGGACAGAATCTTTGCGTAATACAGAATGGTTTCCGGTGATCCAAAGAAAAACTGAGGCCAGTTAAACCCTCGGACTAATAGGATATTAGGGGTTACAACCTATTTACAAAATTGGAGGAATTATTTAAAACAATTTTCATTTGTCTTCTCTGTAAGCTATAGTACATCCCAGAGTGGCATTAGTTTCATGTTTACAATTTTCTCAAGCCATCTGCTTTAACAATAAGCCCTTTGCTGGATCCGGTCACATGGTACAAAATCAGCCTTGCTGGGACGCATAAAAATGAAAGTTACGCAGTGGGAGATCCAGAACAAAGGAAAGACAAGCTTGACTGATCTTTCACTGCGTAACTTGCATTCCTTTGGGTACCAACATGGTTGATTTTGTACCATGTGACCGGATCCTGCAATAGGCCTATTGGTTCATGCTTTAGCGTGCACCATCGAGTTATGGTACACACAGGAAGTTTGGAGAGCACGAAAGAAGCGTAAGAGTTGCACGAGGCGAGACCTCTAGCTAACTCGACTCCGCACAGCTAAAAGCATGAACCCATGGGCGGATATAGGGGAGGGATGCAAGGAATGCGCGCTTCCCCCCTGACATGACCTGCGGCTTTTTGAACTAGTATTCTGCAAAAAAATTAAAAAACTATGTGGTTTATTGGTGGTTACGTCATTCCTTAGTGGTGCACCCCCTCCTAAGAAAAATCCTGGATCCGCCCTTAGAACCAATTGTTTCATGAAACCCGCCCCAGAAAAATAAAATAAACGCGAATAGCTATGCTATCAGCACGCTTAGGTGTACTGAATTTGATTGCGCGGCTTTGCTGCCTATTCTGTAATTATGCCGTGATGTTGTCATAAATTTTCGTCTTCGGATTTGTCTACCGACGCGTTTATATCTCCTATTTGAAGCTCTTCAGTCACGCGGCCATTGCGTGACCTATCCAAAGAACCTGGTGACGAGGGAGTGTTTGTGGGAGGCATGCGCGGTGCATCTTCCAAGACTTCAAACTGCGCGTACGTTTCTGACATATCGATAACCCTTTCATTTAGTATCCATTGCTACAAGAAAAAAGGACGATCACAATGATTTCTGTAAACACGTCTAACCACGATTAATACCACTGATCATGTCGATAAATATTCACTTTTATAATATAGATAGGACTCTGCGCGAGCTCTGATTGGTCAAAAACCCATGAAAAAGCGAAAAAAGCGTGTTTTATTGTTTTTCGTCAGCTTTGCTATAGAGAAAATTCGCAAGGGATGGCGGCGAACATTTTCTATAAAGAAATTCCGGACAAAATTCTGAGTCAAGCTGCAGAGATTGTAAAAGAAGCTTCTAAGTTCGAGATGAAAGTACAAGAAGCGAAATTAAATTGCTTCAGTTTATCGATCGTGCGTGTTTTGGCGTTTTTACTCGCGGCGTAGAAGAAAACACTCGCCTGCGGCTCGTGTTTTCTACATTTCCCTCGTGTTCTCAAATGTCCGTCGTGTTTTATGACAGTATAATACATGGCTTAGGCTTCTTTATTTGTTAAATAACATCAACTCATACCTGGACTTCATCTGCGTACATTTTTATACTCAGATCCATTTTGGTTTTGGAACGTTTTCCAATATACTTTACCTGCAATAAAATGATGGAAATGAAGCAATAACAATAATAATAATAATAATAATAATGATGATGATGATGATGATGATGATAATAATAATAATAATAATAATAATAATAATAATAATAATAATATAATAATAAAATGTCTCGATGCTTTTTACAACTAAAAAAAGAGCTCTCGCGAAACAGGTAAGTTTTCAAAGCCCTTTTAAAACTATCAACAGAGTTGCTTTGTCTAATGGCAAGCGCTAGCTGATTCGGAGCAATTGCTGCAAAAGATCTATCTCCGTAGGTAACAGTCCCTAAGTCCCTATGGTGAGAGAAATGCTGGGCTGAATCATAGAGAGCAGCACGTTTTAACGTTTTTCAAAACTTGTTCTTGTCACATTCTTTTTATAACAAATTGCTTCATAAAAATTCTATTGAATTGAACAGATCACAATGTTTATATTCACCATAATAAGGGACGTTTCCCGTAGTTACTATGCGATTTGGTGATTGCACAGCTTAAATGACCATGCTCAAAAACGCGGTGTGAGAAGTTTAAATAACAGTACTGTATTCTTACAAACTGGTTAGGCTGCAGGTCGTTCGGCACAAACTCTTCGCCCAAGGCCCGGAGTTCTGCATAAGTAACTGTAATTTCTTTCCGGATCTTCATGTCCTCTGTCGAGAAGCAAAATGTTCTGGTGTCAACCGGGCGGGGTATTCAAAGTAGCCACGAGGCATTCAGTTGTACTGGCGCTGATTTGATTAGTAGAGAGGTATGGAAAACCAATTAAAAGACAACTTGTCAATTTATTGGACGGCGCGGCATGTGCTCTACTCCGTAGATCGTGAAAAAAAAACTGCGAAAGTCTTTATTTCAAAGTTTGTCGGCTTTAAACGGGTGGACAACAGAAAGTAGTCGCAATTCTTTGTAAATACGAACAGAAGTAATGAGTAAATCACTTTAGTTAGGTCAGCTTACCTTTCTCGTCTGTAGGATGTTCTTTACGATATGCAATTCTGAAGAGGAATGCTTCAAGAATAAACGCCACTATGATAGTCATAACAACCTGATAAAAACACACAGAACAATAATTGGGAATCAGTGAGAGAATACGCGGCACGCTACAAAAACAATATTCATTTCTACTATTGCACGCTGAGTTAGCGCTTCTTCAAATGAGCACGGTTGACCCGGTTACCGAGATCGCTCCCCCTCCCCCCCTAAAAAAAATTCACAAAAATCTGACCGTATTAACGGGGTTGCACTGCAAAATAATGATTTTTTCCTAGATTTCTTCTACATTAGATATACACTGCATCAACGCTATCCGCCAATCCGCCTTATCCTTCCTTTAGAAGCGTAAACGCGGCTAAAATGGCCACTTTACTTACCATGGTGACAATGTAAAAAGACATGAAGAATATCCTAGCCCAGTCTGATGTCACGAACACAATCCCTTCCTAACAATGATAACATGAACAAAATCAAAACCGAACAAACAGATATAAAGAAAAGAACAACGTTCGAATTCAACCATCAAAATCAGGGTTTTCTAACACAACCACCACAGGGCACCGGGCGATTTGCCCAGCAGACGACATCATTCCACAGGGATCACAGGGACTGTCATTTAGCCTCCAGAAAGTAGACGATTAGTTGTCAACAACTAAATGTCATCGACAAATAATTCTGTCCAACGCAAAAATTTTAAATATTGGAGTGTTAGTTGAATATATAACAATTATTCCATGAGCCCGCGTTGGATATGAAGTGATAAAATAACCAACGAGCGCGTAGCGCGAGTTGGTTATAATCACTTCATATCCAACAAGGGCGAATGGAATAATTGTTTTAGTAAATTCTCAAACCGGGTTTTGCGGCCGATTTTTATTTACACAATTTTATAAAGCGTAAAATAAAAACTTGGCGCACTATTTTCCATATGACGTAAAACTCCGACTATTGGCTCATAGTCGGAGTTTTTTAGCCGATCAAAAAAGCTAGAAATGCAATAGTCGGAGCTGAGAATATACTAATAATTATTAAGCCAGTCCAGCGAGAGTTAACGGTTTGAGAACTAACGCTCACTACACACACTTATAACGTAGCAGTTGTCGACAACAAAACCAATCATTACACACACGGGAAAACCAGTAAAAAAGTAGTTCTCGGCAAAAAGAATGCTTCGTAGCTGTCGATAACATTTGGTTGTCGATGTCAAATATTTGTCTAGTGTGTGGAGGCCCTTGTTGCATTTGAGCTTGCTTAGTATCATGGGATAAACAGCTTCTGGTGTATCCTTACCATAATTATCATCCAGTTATTGACCACCGTCAGCTCAAACAATGTCACTGAAAATAACATGAACAGAAAATATAACACAGGCACATTACCCATTTTGTTCGGTGGCAAGAATCTGTGACCGGCATCTTTTCGGACTTGCGACGTTCTCAGAATAGTAATTCTCTTTACAGTGTGCCATATATTTCTTTACATTCTAGTTTTGAGAATTTCGCTGCCTGAAGACAGTCTTCCCCAAATTTGATGATTTACTTTATTCTCGCCACCCTTCTGTTAACAGTGTATTGACATTGTAAGGAGAAATCAGATTTTGATCGCTCTGGAGAACTAACTGAATGATAAAAGAGTTGAAACTAGCCGGCAAGATGATTCAACGAAAGACACCCACCATACGAATGCAGCAAATCGTTGAAGTTGTTTAAATAATAGTATCCGTATTCCTTATATTCCTCTTCCCATGAAGTGTTCCTATACAAAGCAATAGATGAAAACATTGGACAACCTTGCTCAATACCATCTCCCTTGCACTCAGACCAACTGAAAACCATCATCACAACTTGTCCTCAGTGCTGCAGGACAGACTCCTTCCCAGTCCCTTATTTTATACTATTTTGTCTTGATTTTCTCTTAAGACTGGGGAGAAATGATGTCATTTCAGCCTTGGGAGGCTGCGATTTGAAAATGTTTATTAAAACTATCTATCTATCTATATCTATCTGAAGGTTGCGGGGTAGTCTTCCCTTGATGCAATGCGTTCTAAAAAGCGACTGGGAACGAGTCTGGCTCTTGGATTCATAGTACTTCCGGAAGACGACGATTTTCAGCTAGTAAGACACGTCACAGTTGAATCTTGATAACCTGTGATAACTTGAATCTCCCGCTAAGTCAAACGACTTCCGATCCCCCCCTCCCTGAAGCTTTGAGTTTATATCGGGCTTTAAGAGTACTTGGAAAAAGAATTCCGAGTTCTTCAAACAATAGTTGAATCTATGACCATCCGCACACCTGTCGGACGCTCCACCAATAAGCAGCATTATTATTCATTCAAGATATTTCCCCGTTTCTAATTGGTTACACCCACACGCATAATTCACCATAACCAGCTGCTGTTCACCAAATTTGGAAAGAATCTTCGTCATATTGAATCAATGACGTCAAAAGTGCAGCCCGCTGCAGATTATTGAACCATTGACCGAGGAAACTTGGGAACGAGATTGTGTTATTTTTAGTGAGCAGAAAAACAGAGAGCGAAATGGCGAAACTCTTTTAAGAACGGGGAAATATTTTGAATGAATAACAAAGCCTTCAGCCTCTGTGGATAACACCCTCCTTGATCTGCAGCATTCTTCATATCCCACTCAGCCTCATTCAATAATTGCTAAATAAGCTACAAGAAACTCGTGGTAGCTAGGCTACATAATAGCTCCGTCTGTCTTGTCTCTTTTTTTAATCTGCTTTTCATTTTTTATATATTTATTTACACAGGGTCTACGTTGATATATCAGTTGTTAGTTACCCTGTATAAAATAACTTTTATTATTATTATAACAAGATTCAAAACTTGGGTCACACTTACTGGCAACAGTTCTTCAGTTGAAGACCAGAAAAGCATTCTATTGCAATGATTCCAAACGAGTAATACAGTAAAAGAATAACTATAGTCACCCTGAAAGGAAAAAAAATGTGAATCTCAATTCTCAAAACAGTATACTACTACCTTACTATAATGAACTGACCTGAAGAAGTTCAAGGGACGCAGGGACGGATCTAGGGGGAGGGTGCAGGGGGTGTGCACCCCCCCCCCCCCCCCGAGATGACCTGCGACTTTTTAATATAACAAGTATTCTGCTTACGTCACCCATCAATTACGCATTCCTTAGTGGTGCACCCCGTCCTGAGAAAAATCCTGGATCTGCCCCTGCGACGAACAAAACCCTGCGACAGTTCCGAGATTAGCCGTAGAGGGTTTGATTTCTCCTCAATTTACGTCAAAATTGTCTTAAAAGCGGCATGTGTTGCGTGAGACATGTCACGCAATTCAACACTGTACACACGAGAGCACTATTGCCATAGTCACCGGTAGCAATGGACTATCAACCAGATGTGTCTGAACACCTTACCTGGCCATTCGCGGTAATAACACTCCCATTGTCTCAAACACATCACGGTACCTCTGCTTTAACTTGAAAAGCCTGCAGAAAAAAGCAGGCAAAAAAGCATCAAATCTCTGAGTAAGTAACTTGTCTTGGTTTGAGAGGTGGAGGTGACATATGCAAAGAAAGTGAAATATAACTGATTGAAGTACTCACAACAAAAGTCTCAGAGGCCTCAGACAAACGATGAAACTGAACGATGTTGAAACTGCCCCAATGAAACCAGCAAGAGTCACAAAAAAGTCAAAGCTGAAAGAAGCAAACAGTTTGCTCTATAATTGGGCATACCATAGACTGGTTAACAGACATCTTTTTACTAGCATTGTGTACTAGTCCAGGTAGCATCCCTTTACCTACTAGAAGATGGGTATCCATGTTCTATAAGAAAATAATGCCCGCTTGAGGTCTAGAAAAGCTGCTAGTGATGCCCGAGCCGTTAGGCGAGGGCATTCAGCTGCTTTTCTAGACCTCAAAAGGGCATTATTTTCTTATAGGACATTGGGAAACCCATCTTCTAGCTGGTTTAGAATATAGCATTAAAAAATCCTACAAAATCATTGTTCGTGTAGCTCCTTGTTCGCTCAATCGCTTGTCCACATTTTCGTCTCCCCAGTCACCTGAACTTATTTCATTAATAGTTGTTTTAGCAGCCATAATAAAGGCAACTTTTTAAAAAAGATTTTTGCTGCCATCTTTTTTACATTCGCAACGCAACATAAGCTACATCCGGGGTACCGGGCTTCTATAGTTTTTGCCCATGTTCTATTAAAAATAAAGCCCGCTGAGATTCCATGGCGAGCATACAGGGCTATATTCTAAACTGTAACATAACATCCAATGGACTTTCTATATAAAGCGCAATGTATAAAGAATTGACTCTATATTATGGATATTGTAATGTAAACACAGTAGTGAAAGGACTGTCGATTAATTGTGTTTTTACTTTGTCATTCACTTTGTAATAATTATCAATAAAGGGCAAAATTACTGAGCGCTGATTGGTTGAGAGAGAGGGCATTTTTTCTTAATCGAGGGCATTTTTAGTAATCAAGAGAGGGCATGATTACCTGTTAATGATTGGCTAATCCGTTAATTGCCGTAGCGCTAAACAGGCTTCCCAGATAAAAATAGACTGCGCGCGCGATTTTCCTTCGTATAAATTTTGCCCTTTATTGCCCTTAATTGCCCTCGTCGCTTCGCGACTCGGGCAATTTTGGAAAATTTTGAAAACTCTCGTGCAATTAATCCTTAATAGTACTTGGCCTCATGTGATTACCTATACTAATAATAATAATAATAATAATAATAAATCCAATGGACTTTCGCCCGCATACAAACAGACAAATTGTCCCCAACGGCATAAAAATACTCACATATTCCAGCCGGAGAGGAAGTACTTCCTAAAACCAAGACCTATCAGTTTGAGTGCAGCTTCAGCTGTGTAAACTGAAAATGAAGATCAAAAAATCTCATCAAATCAACAAATGTACTTACTCCAATGAGAAATTCTTCAAAACCAGTTTAGCAATCTGAATACTGCATACTCGGTAGCCTGGGTGCAAGTCGTCGTGTTTAGTAACTGTTTCTAAAACATGCAAACCAACTCACTAGAAATAAAGACAATGTGGTACCAACTGAGTTCTTGTCTTTTATAGGCTCGTTCATTTTGTGGAGTTTCTGAAAATACAGCAAAGAATTAATCCCAGCAATCAAACACCCACCGTATTAACTCGCTTTAATCCAATTTAAAGTTGGCATATAGGGCATCCAAGATAAAGGAAGTCCCCCACTTTGTTTGTTTGTTATCCCATTTTAGGCCATACAATATTTCTTTGAAATTCAAAAAATTCCACTTGAAAATGAATGAATAATTTGCAGATAAACAAAGAAGAAATTCTCCAGAGAGCATAACATGATCTGAAATGGGCAATTTTCATGCGAAGCTGAAGACCTGTCTATTGACTGGCAATCCACCCATGCACTTCGGAAAATGGCCACCTGACACACTGACAAGGCAGGAGGGGAGGGGAGGATTGGGGGAGGGGTCAGTAAATAACACTGAACATCGCAGAAAGCTATTTACTTACTGGAAAACACCACAATATCAACAATAAAGGAAATCCCGTTTGCAATGATCACCGCATCTATACAAAAGCACAAACCAATTATCAGTAATCATGTTCAGTCTTTTCAGTTCAGTTATTGAGCACGTTTCCACAGCAAAGTAACAGGGGCGAATCTGGGGGGATGGTGCAGGGGGTGTGCACCCCTCCACCCCCAAGATGACCTATGACTAGTATTTTGCTTACATCACCCATCAGTTACGTCATCGCTTAGTGGTGCACCCCTCCTAAGGACAAATCCTGGATCCGCCCCTGAAGTAAGCACACTTCACAGGCAGGGAAGCCATTTATAATATTATGATCCCCGAAATCGTGAATAAAACGTGTTGTGAAAATTGCATGTAACATTATATTAACATTACAATACAATACAAACTTTAAAGACACTCCCTAAAAGGGGTTTTCAGTGACAAAAATAAGAATTTTAAAACTAACAATAGCGTTAAAAACAGACACCGAAGGAAAAAAATTCATAAAATAATAACTGTACAAAAGATTAAGAACTGGAAAACTTACAAATAATGTATTCAAAAGCTTTTTGTGTTATCAGCCATCGGATACCTGTGGGAAAAACAAAGCGACTTACATTGCTTGTAAATGATGGTGGAAAATAAACCAAGAATAAAAACAGCGATCACAGAGGTTTCTTGCTTAGCCACAAGGAGACTGGGGTATAACAAAACCTTCACAATTTGCCAAAAAAGTACTCTATGTCTATTCTCACACACTCAGACAAAAAGAAAGAAACTTGGCTAGAATCTAAAAAATTGTGCCAAATAGAGTTTAGTGGAGCAACAATGGCACAGAGAGAGGGATGGAAAAAGAAAGGCTCAGGTATGTTGTAATCTTGACTGAAGAGAGGCAGGGATTCCTAAGTTGCTGGACAATTCTACATTTGTAATGCGAGTCTCCCATAATATTTATATCACACTGTATCTCATTTAACTGTGTCATTCTACTTTTACCTTTGATAGTGCGGTAGAGACAGTTAAATGGTTTGAGACAGGTAAACCACTGATTATAGTGCTCTGTCACCTATAAAAGAAACAGCAAGTATACAAACATGTCTTGTGTTAAAGGGATACTGTCACAGTATATTTGCATCATTTTAAAATGCTGAAATAAAAAAAGTCCCTGCATCAATAGAAACCCAAACATAATGGTGCAGTTTTGTTTCGTAGGACTATACCAGTATGCTGAACCTGTTTTTTGCCACCTATCACTTAGGATGACAAGGATGGAAGTGGATTAAAATTTGAAAAAACTAGCCAGTTGTTTCAAATTCTAGAGCCATTCCTTGAAAATATCCCCAGAAAGTAATTATGGTTTGCTATCTGAGCCAAAATTTGTTTGATATCTTCCTGTTTGTTGTCCATCAGCACCATTTTGAGCATAAGTTAAGGTACCAGGTTATGATTTTAGCAATGAATGAAGCTGAAAACAGCAAAACCCCTGCAGCAGTCCCCCTTTAATAAGTTCCCTTTTGTTATGCTAGCCATTTGTCAGCGTGAAAGACAAATAACTATCCATGTCAACACTTGTGGGGTATAATAAATTGTTTTAGGATGTTGTACAATGTCCTAGCCATTATGTAACAAAAAGCTTTAGTTTTCACTACAGGGTGTGCACACTAACAGGTTGTGGGCACACTATCACAACGTGGGACCTGAGCCTGGTTGTTCAAATGGCAGATAACGAAATCCACCAAAACAAATTACTATCTAGTGAATAAGTGTTAATAAAACCAAATACTTTATGATATACTGAACTGTGAGGTGGCTTAATTAAGCAACAACTCAAACTGATACATAGTGGATGCTCCTTGGACTAATTGTAAAGCATTATCTCTGGAAAGATTGTGTGATGAGTTCGGTGAGAGTCATACCTAGGACACTAAACAAATGTACAGTGCAACACAAATTAGAGACAAAATACAGGGAAACAACAGCTGATACAAAAAGTACATACCTGCTTCCACTTCATCTCGCTATTCTCAAACACATGATAGAATTCATCCAGGCTAATAATAAATGTTGAAAACGTGGCAGTAAGAAGCAAGACCATGTGAAATGATAAGTAAAAGGGAAAGTCTGCTTCAAACCAAGTGGCCCACACCACCAGGGCTTATCTTGTCTACGGCTTCTGTAGAAACGATAAGTACTAAAAACGAAAGGCATTTCAGGCTTGGGATATATTGGAAAGGAAGGCTTGTGAGCAATAAGAGGGAAGGACAAGGTTAGTAGCACCACGACCTTTCCCCCCCCCTCCCCAAGGATATTAGCCTACCCCCTCCAAAGTACATTGTACCATGTCTTTTAGGCAATAATATAATTTGGTTTTATCAACTGGGTTGATAATGTGAATTGGCCACCGTAAAGAGATTCGAGAGCTGACGTTTCGAGCATTAGTCCTTCGTCGATTCGCTCCGACGAAGGGCTAACGCTCGAAACGTCAGCTCTCGAATCTCTTTACAGTGGCCAATTCACATTATCAACCCAGTTGATAAAACCAAATCATATTGTTATACTTCCCACCGACGCAGCACTACCATTTCTTTAGAAACTTACCCCTCTTTTAGGCAATAATTTGGTTGCAATTTTTCGGAGGATGGAAAGCACATTTAAATACCATTACTATAGTATATTACTTAAACTCTGACTTGGACTTGAATTTGAGCCCTACATGCTTCAACCACAAGGCCACACCAATCAGTGGAAATTCAGTTAACCCATCATATAATTGGCATCTTAGTTACTCTGTAATCCATATAGTGCACACCTTACCATTGCATCAATTTAATATGAACATTTAAAATAAATAGCAACCAAAAATCATTGCTTCTTGTTACCTCAGTTGCCTTCTTTGACTTGTATCTAACGATTTGAAAACAAGATATTTCTCCACAAGAGCTGATAGAAAAAGAAAGAGTCTATCTTAATAAATAATCTGACATGAAGTTTACTTCTGAACTAAGATAAAATGTTGTTCAACAGTGAATGTGTCAAATGCCAGTGATAATAACAATAATTCCGTTACAAATAAATCCTAAAATAATTATGTTCAAGGCTTACATGTGAACAATCAGTGTATGCAATTCATGTTCAGGTTTATTTATTAACCTGTTTTAACTAGTGGAAGAGAGAATTAAATGCAAAAATATTTGGATGATTAAATACCAAAACAAGTCCAAGGAAAGGATAAATTTCCAGAAAGACGATCCTCCAATCAATTTTTACTTTCTACATCTAAATTTAATCTTAAAACTTATGGTGGCCGGTCTTTTACTATTGCCGCACCTTCTGTTTGGAATGCACTTCCATTCGAACTTAGATCTTGTAATTCCCTTTCTTCTTTTAAATCTAAGCTCAAGACTTGGCTTTTTAAAATTGGTTATGATGTTGTATAGAATGATGATGTTTTTATAGGATGGCGATGTAGTTTTGTAGGTTTACGATTTTGTTGTTATGTTTATTATGTAAAGCGCTTTTGTTCCATTGAGAATTTTTATAGAATGACAATGTAGTTTTGTAGGTTTAGGATTTTTGTTGTTATTTTTTTATTATGTAAAGCGCTTTTGGACCATTGGGAATTAGCGCTCTATAAATATTGTATATTATTATTATTATTATTATTATACAAAATGAGCCAAATTAATTCAAATTATTAATAGTACTTACACCGTTTGGGTTTGTAAAATGACATTAAGCCAATAACACTCTGTAATGGGATCCAGTGAGGAGGCTAGTGAAACAATACAGGCATACATCTAATATTTGGTACTTTACATGAATAAACAGTATCATTTTAACACACTAATTGATGAGTCACTTGATAATTAACATTCTGGCAGAGGACGATGACTTCTGAACCTAAAATACATCAGCTGATACATGGATTTATGAATTGATTACTTACTTATGGTGAATAAATAGACATATATTTTTTTTGAAAGGTGATAAGAAAGAGAGGAAGGTGAGATGGAGCAAGAAGGAAAGAAGGTTCCCCTAACTTTATTATGACTTACATTTACATCACAGAGAAGCTTGTAAGCCTGCCTGACAGCTTGCCTTGGAGTAAAAGTAAAAAACTAATGATGCGGAGAGCATAAAAGACTATGCAACTGTAGTGTTAAATCTACAGTTATGTAGTAATAAGTTTTCATTCATGCAAATTATAACAGGAAATGGTGGTTTGTCTGATTCCAACAAGTGCCCCTCTTGGTAACTTTGCCTAGTTGAGCGTTTGCTATAAGAATCTAAACTTTAAGGTAATCTTTACCAGTTTATAATAGACTATGATTTATCCAATTCTGACCACCTTTCCTTGAGCAACAAACAGCAACAATTATCCTGCGAAATAACACGGAATATCACCTGATACTGAGCCGACAAGGCCATGGGCTAAAATTAGACAATATTCCAAAAGATTGAGAAGGATAATTGTTTTATTATTCAACAAATTGTCAACAAAGAGCATTTTACAGCTAGAAAAGTTGCCGTTATACAGCCCGCTTTGAGAGACTTCTACCAAATTATCAAATAACTTAACATAACTGCAGAACATCTGTCAGCTGCAGATGATGGATATTGAGAGAATAATGACCATATGTGGGCAACGTGACAATTTTTTGAATAATAATATATATTATTTTATACATAGTATATTGACCAGTGACAAGAATGGTTGATGTCCACCTGAAGGCTTCAGACTTGAGTGTGTTCAGACAGCCTTTAGAGTGCTATTGTTGCATGTGCTCTCACCTTTTGTGGAGGAACAACTTCCTAAACTTATTCTTCTCAATGTTGGTAAAAGTGTCATACACGACAGCCAAAAGCTGCAATGAAGACAGAAAGGAAAATTTTACCATGAACATTGATTTTATAGTAAAAGTAAATTAGCCAAGTGGCTCATAGCTGGTTGTGCTTACATGTAATTTCATCACCCTCTCCCCCTGCTCAACATTGTTTCACGTGATTTGCAATTCACTTGGCTTTGCTCTAGCCTGCGAATGCAGACGTATTTCTGGCTGTAAATTGTCTTTGCTCTGACAACACAACAAAATTGTCAACATTGAAATGGGGGAGGGGTAATAATTATGAGCTGTGGTACCAAATTGGTGGTAATGTGTTCAAGTGTCTCAACATGTTTTGTACTTAAAGGAGTACTGCTACTCCCCCCCCCCCTGAATGGGATTCTAGTCCATTGCAGGTTACTCCTCAGCATTCCACCAGGTTACCCCAACATTTTACTGATTCCCGATAGGGAGAGGGACTGTGACAGTTAAGTGAGAACACAACACAATTATGACAAATGCCAGGTCTCGAAACCAGAATATTTGATCTGAAGTCTAGCACACTAACAGGTAGGCCACCACCATGCTTCCTGACTTTATAGTAGAAAATTTATATTATGATAATAGGAATGAGTGGAGTCCAATTTTCACTCATGCCAACCCTCCCGGATAGAGGATGAATCTCCCGGTCTCCCGTACAAGTCACCAAATCTCCTGCATGCGAAGGAAAATGCTTGAAATATGAGTTTTTACTCTAAATCGGGCCAATTTTGGGAGGAAATGTTGAAATATTTGACACATTTTTGTTGATGAATTGGCAGAGCTCGATCTATTTTTAACTCTGTTTTGAATACAGAGAAGAGGTTTCTTGAAGCAAAATTGGTGGTCTCCAAGATTTCAACATTTTTACGTTGGCATCTCTGAATTTTATCTGCAATGGCCTTAAAGGGGTGACCCCCAACTAAAAAACGGTTGCTATAGATGACTTCCAGCCATCATATCTTCAATCCTGGGATTAGTTTTTTGTCATGCTTGTTCTATTGGAGGCTCACTTCACTTTTGGCAGTTTTGACCATACTTGGAAAGTCAAGTGACCAGAACACATAAATGCTTAAAACTCGCACAGCTTACATCTTTCTCGGATGAAACCAAAGCCAATGAAAAGAGTGCATTCAGATGCAAAATCTGTAGTATGGATTTCTGCAGATTCACATTAGTTAAAAAGCTTTGACATCATAAAATTTTTGTGATATCATAACTTTTACAGTACTGCGAATTTTAAAAAACCGATACGACAGATTTTGCATCTGAATGCACTCTATCCATTGGCTAACTGGTTTCGTTTGAGGCTGATGTAAGCTGTGAGAGTTTTTAGCATTTTTGTGTTCTGGTCACATGACTTTCCAAATATGGGCAAAGCTGCTACAAGTGAAAGCCGCCTCCAATAGAACAAGCAGGGCAAAACACTCATCCCAGGATTGAAAGGGAACTCAAGATGTGACAGTTAGAAGTCATCTATGCAACTGTTTTGTAGTTAGGGTTCTCTCCCATTAATCTACACAAACTGAACTTCAATAAAGAGCTTACTGAAAATAATTATTTATCATGTTTATAATTATTTATCATATTTAAGTCATGATAGCTTACCAGATTCATAAGAAAGTACAGGACAACTGAGATATAAACAGCAAAAAATATGACAGACCATCGTGAACGGCGATAGGATGGCATCATCACATCAGGATAACTGCAAAGTACAAAATTAAGTTAGAGAAGCTTTGAATCAGAGTTTGCAAGCAGTGTACAAATATGGCTAAAAGACAAATTTCGATTATCACATTTCACACTAATCCTCTACCAATAGTCTCCTATTCACCAGGGAGGAGCAAGGGCTTTAGGAACCTACCGGGGTAACTGGTCAGGAATAATTTAGAAAGTAATTCTGACTAAATTTGCACTGAATTGATACTGTTACCTGAAGGAAAAAGTGCCATATGACTGTTTACTTCAAAAGATACTTAGTCCAGGGATAAAAAAGTTCTACAAGGCTGACCATTAAAACCTTTTGAAAAATAATAGCATAATAGTTTGTGTTGTTCATGGTTCTTAACCAGCTGGACGGCTGAAGCTCCATTTCAAAAACACTTGTAAAAGCATTCTGAAATGTGGTTATGTCCTTAACGGCTGGCAATCTTTCATCAACTGTAGGCAGGAAACGGCGTAGCCTGATTGAGACTGTTTGTGGAAACTGTACCATGACTAGAGTTCTTGCATATGAAATGAGAAGGGTACTTTGGGGAGAAAAGCGATAAAAACTGTGTATTTATCTGCAGGCATTACATGCAGACACTATAATTGTTGTTATTACAATTGTATACCTTTGGTAGTGCATGTCCGACAACACCTGAATTGTCCAAGGCAGTTTTGTACTAAATATAATGTAGTTTGCAGACTTTCATGACACCATCTTCAACATTATGGGAAAAGGTAGCAAGGGTAGACAGGGTTTGGGTGGGGTAGGTGAACGGGGGGGGGGGGGGGGTGTAGGGAGTGGCAAAAGTCATAAGCAACAACCTTTCTGTGAATTTATGGCAGATCCTGTCAACAACATTTTTTACTGCAATAATTATAATTACATGTACATGAAAAGCCACCTACTTTGCTGTTGTAAGTAAGACAAACAAGCTGATAAAGCTCCTCCAAAAGCTGTTGAAGAACTAATTTAATTTACAAATAACAAAATTCAGTAAGAAACAGAATTATATTTCAACAAATTGTCACAAAGCCCACACTATTGTCCAAAGTCCTGCCAACGACCACACAAGCACATAATTTTTTTTGCTAGAAAAATTTTTTCTTGACAATTTGTTCAATAAAGAATAGCTATATGCTGCTCAACATTGGAAAATGTTTTCTGCTTTTATCCAACTCGTGCTATGGCCTCAGTTTCTGCAGTCACTTAATTTGCAAATTAATTTATTTTAAACTATAATTGTTATAATTATTAAATAAATGTATAGTCGTCTGTTAAATATTGTGCTGATGTTTAATGGTGGAGCTCTGGCAGCCTGAAGGGCCGACAAGCACAGCACTATACTCATAGAGACACATGCAGTCCATTTTTCATTATCAAAATGGTCAGCGGAATGGTGCACGGGCACGTATGACTGATGATGATGTCACCTCAAGGTATCCGCTGACGAGTATCGTGTGGAAATATTATGGTCTCAGGTCTATAGTTGACACGTTATTTTAAGTTCTACAGGAATAAAAGGTTACCACAAACTTGCATCTTTGCCATATTATGATCAATTGACAGCCATCAAAAGAAGGTATCTGCTGACCAGTATTACATGGCAATATCGCAGGCTCAGGTTTAGAACTCATCAAGGTCAAGGATTCGCTCCGACGAAGGGCTAACGCTCGAAACGTCAGCTCTTGAATCTCTTTACGGTGGCCAATTGACATTATCAACCCAGTTGATAAAACCAAATTATATTGTTTTTTTTTAAGTTGACCACTGATCAGGTATGGTATAATATTGGATCGCAGGCTCAAGTTCGAAATATTTTTTCCTTGGAATAATATTGGAGCTCTGCTTTTAGGCTTGGCTAAATCTATATATTAACTATAATCATTTACCTGATCTTTTTCATTGTCAGAAAACAAGTAAAACCCTGTGAATCAACATAAACACAGTATAAAGCCTGACAAAATAAAATATGTGATAATGTTTCTACTGATAACTTTAAAACAAATTGAAATGTTGTGCTACTTACCCAGCATGGCAAAGATTAGCATAATAAAAAACAACAGGAACAGCATGTCCAAGATTGGAGGAAGAGAGAGCAAAATTTGTCTGAGAACTCTGCAAAGAAGAAAGTCAAAACATAACAGTCTTCAAATTATTCTGACTGGGTGGAGCTCAGAGGGAAAACACATAAATATATCACAGGCAGACCTAGCTAGTAACTTAAGATCCTTAGTAGGCAAATACAGTAAACAAAACCTTGGAAAAATGATGATTACCTTCTAACCCCATAACAATAATGAGTGTCTATTAAGAAGAGGGGCCGCAGCGCCCTTGTCACTCGGACATGGTTCTCACTTCTTACAAGAACGACAATGGCTTCCACTAACACCACACACAAAACAATGACCTGGAGAGTATGAAATGACAAGGTAATGATATTAAAACAAACTGGAGTTATATCAGGGACCTTATTGCAAGAGTGAAGCTAGTTGAGAGAGGGGGGGGGGGGGGGGTAGTAGGGAGGAAGGCATATAATGTTATCAATGGTAACCCACAATATTTTTCCTTTATTGGTTCTAATACTGCAAAGATTTCATCCCCCGAAAGTCAGGTTTCCTACAGGTTTCTTTCTCTTTATGATGGATTGACATCCAGTTTTTTTTACCTTACAAAGTGTTCTCTTGTGAGTAAAAAATAACTTTGCTCCTTGCCACTTCAGTTTCACAGCCAGGCCAACAGCAACAACAAATAGCGACAAAATTTCCAGGGTTGCATGGACCTAACCATCATTAAATGTCCACAGAAAACACGTTTTACTATCCTTAGCTATAGTTTTTAAGTTATGCATATTAAAGTACCGGGGTAAGATGGTGTGTTTATGTTGTAGTTCAATTTAACCTCTGGTTTATTTTTTTTCAAACCAGTTCAGTTTTTTTGAACCAGTTTATTTTTCAACTGTTTGAAAAGGGCTTTCATATTTTGGGGAGTGGTGAAAAATAGGGGCATGGTTATTGTTGGGGGGGGGGGTGAAAGAATAACAGAAAAATTACAGGGAATGTTCCTCCCAACTTCATTACCTCCCTTTTCCCTTACACCCTTCACCACCCCTACTCTCTTTCCCCACCTAGACACTCCCCCACCCTCACTATACCCTGGCAAAATATATTGACAGTAATGATTTTGTTTTATAATTTGAGGTTCTTTTCCATTATATTTAATTACTGCTGGGGGCAAAGAATGCTGTCAAGAAAATAGAGTAATAAATTATAATTTGTATTGAGATGAGCAAGAGCAGGACATCATGTCTCTATATACACATTCAATGCACTTAAAAAACAAATCTACAAAGTAGGAGGAGGTGTGCCCTGTACCGCCAAGTTCATGTCATCAACATATCTTTTGTTCATTCTTACTACAATGCACATTACTTACAGCCTCATTGCAAACTCTTTGGCCCACCATATCACAACAATCTAGGCCAATACTTCATGTTAACGTCAAACCAATAGAACAACCTTTTCTTTGCCTAATGATCTTGACTTATCAGTTCAAATAAAGAAACATAGATCACTGCATAAATAATTTTAGTAGAAACTCAGCTGTGTTCTACTGGAAATCCTTGAATCCGATTGGCTCTCTGACTGCTTTCTATTCGCCAAAAGAAAATGATGGTGTGCGCATTACTCTTTGAAGGCAAGATTTTTCTTGATTTTGGCTTAAAAATACATAAATTGATAGCTACTGGAGTGAAATTCTTTAGAGTTTCTACTAAAACAATTAAATTATTTGCCCTTGTTATCAATGAGCGATAGTCAACTCGGCTGCACCTCCTTGATTATTCCCTCATGGAAAACGCTGGCTCATAGTCTAATTGTTATATAACTTACAGGTACAGGTAAGTAGAAGATGTCACCCTCAGGCACGTCTCCCGACGCTGGCTTTTCAGTCAGTCCCAAGGCAAGAAGAAAGAGTGCTGCCATCATATCCAAAATGTAAAAAAATTTTGAGTGAGCAATAAGATACCATCGTACTGTTCGACGGGACGGGTGGGTGTCAAACCTATCATTGTTCTGGCCTTCCTGAAGAAAAATGGCTGCATCCTAAGAAAAATATAACATTCCCATCAAATTCATCTTCACAAAGTTCTATTTTCACTGTTCACCAACATGCCTAACTGGCATGCTTTTCAAACTTATCCACTCTAGAGGACATTTTTAAAAGGTTCCACTAGTTGACCAGAAATACCATTTTAGTATGGATGGGGGGCCATGCAATCCTGAGAAAATATGTCGTATTTCTAAAATTTATCTGGCCTAGGCTGTGTTCACACTTGGTGCCCAAGCACTGGTACCTGGGCACCAGGAGAAAAAGTGTGCCGTGTTTAGACACTGAAAGTAGTCGTAATCGGGCATGGTGCCTGTGCCCAAATTCTGACATAGGTACTTGAAAAAATGTGTGTTCACATTTGGTGCCCAGCTTACAGTCATACCCAAGCACTGTACCCTGGCACCAAGTGTGAACACTGCCTAAGTGGGCACGTAGGTTAAATGTCTCAAACTGCCAGTGCAAATTTTTCATTGCTGCTGGTCATTTATGCACCTAGCAATGTTAAGTCCAAGGGGGGGAGGGGCCACGGGCATATGTGGGGCATTTGACCTCTATTGCCTTTGGCTTCCCCACCCTTAGGAATTTGACTAAGAATTTGCTTTTTCTGCATGAAGGAATGGTGCCTAATCACATCGCCGTGTGTGCTTGTCTGTGCGCTGGACCGGCATCTTGGAATTTTGAAGTAGCGCAGCTAAAGAACAGCTGTTTTAAGAGGTAAGCACTTACATACATACATACATACTTTATTGTAACTCCCTACAAGGGCTTTTCGGTTACAAGACTACATGACTAAAATACTATTATATTATTGTTTTTACCAAAGACACTACTTCTCACTACTCACTTTCAATATGAATTGATGGAACACCTTACTTTGTCGGGATTGTGTGGATTTTTGATAATATAGTCTCACTTTTCACCAGAGAATCAAGCGTTGGAATTCTAATTTTCACAACTACTATGAACTTTAGTGATGTTACTTCCCCAAGGTGGGGATAGCAGGGGCGTAGCATGGGATTTTGAAGATGTACTCACGAGAATAAATTTTTCACTAAGCCCTAGACCAATCAGAACGCGAGAATTCTTTCAGTTATAAAAGAAGATTTCGAACAGAAGCGGTGACTGCGCGCGCACCAGTTAACCCGAATTTTTCACCCTACCTGATAACGAAAATAACAGTTTGGTTGTTCTTCCATGTCTTCGTCAACCACTAGTGGCGTTCTTCCTAAAACGCCAAAACAAGAAAAGAGCTGCTCCAGATAATCACATCAAAGAACGAGATGTTACAGCTAGCTTCAGATGGGGCTTTACAAGGTCCAAACCGGAAAGCATCACACATCAACAAGAAGTTTAAGTTAGCCTGCGTGACAAGCGTTCCCGCCCGTACAAAGAGCGAAGAGCGATTTCTGGTCGCGCGAAAATAACAGATCATATAAACAGCTCTTCGCGCGCTTGGGAACGCTTGCTACGAAGGCTAAGTTTAAGTGAGCTCTTGAATTGCGCTTTCTAACCTTCAAGCATGCCACGCATTCAATGAAATTGGTGCCATCTGTCTGCCATGTCAACCATCGCAGTTAATCCTTGGAAAATTGGCAGTTAAGCCGAAAATTGTTGAGACGAAACTTTTTCTTCTCGCTTTCGTTTTCGCTTTGATGATTCTTACACGGAAGGATTCTTGTCTTTGTTTTGCGGGTAAAACCGCTGACAATGGCAAAACGGACACCTGCGCCTAGCCCCCAGAACTGCGCAAGCCCCCTCGGCGTAGCGCCTAGCCCCCAGAACTGCGCAAGCCCCCTCGGCGTAGCGCCTTAGCCCCCATAACTGCGCAAGCCCCCTAGGCGTAGCGCCTAACCCCCAGAACTGCGCAAGCCCCCTCGGATTTATTTATTCGTAAATCACTCGCCTGCGGCTCGTGATTTACAAATTCTTCTCGTGTTTTTCCAACATCCCGCGTGGTTTATCAGCTTATAAGGTAGGTAAGTCTGCTGTCGGGCCTAGTGGCCCATCAGGCCGGAGCTTATCCCCGGTTTCAGCTATCAGTTATCAGCTTATAAACCATAGAAACTTGTGGTCTATTGCTTAATTACATCCAAGAAGGTATCACAATGCATGATGGGATACCCGTGAGTAACTTTGACAAGGACAGGTTTACGGGCCGAATTTAAGAGAATTTTCTAAAGTCTACAAGCACCTCTTTATTTCCAAGCGTTCAATACGTCAACATTTGGCAAATGAGCCACCATACTATGGTGGCCTAGGAATGCCATAAGAAAATTGTGTAGTATCTTGTGAGTTTCCCGTTATTTATTATGTTATTTTATTTTATTTTTAAACTTTAAACGAAAAAAAAAATAATATCGAGATACTTTAAATCAAATTTATACGAAAAATATAAAAAGTAAACTAAATGCCTTTTAATAAAAAGTTAAATGAAACGAAAATAATTGTTCCTTGGCCTAGCAGCGCCATAAGGTTTTGTTGTAAAAAAAATCGCTCGTTGGCCTATCGATGCCATAGCCCACAATGCACTTGGGTCATGGTGTTTCTACAAAAGATGGCGGCAACATCAGGAATGGCGACTGGATGCAAGATCAAACGCTTAAAGATGACTTATCAAGGTACGTCCGGCAAAACTGGAAAAAAATTGAGATTTTAGACTTCATAGAATCGAAATACCCTATGTATGCATGGAGTGAGCGAACGTTAGCACGCAGGCTGCAGTACTTTGACATAAAGTTCACGAATTTTGAAGTGGATATTGGGGGTGTAAAAGAAGCTGTGAGACGCGAAATGGATGGTCCGGGACAGCTGCTTGGCTATCGTTCCATGCAACAAAAGGTACGCGAGATTCACGGGCTAAATGTGCCCCGTGAGGTTGTTTACGCTGTGATGAAAGAAGTCACCCCGGAAGGGCTTCAAGCTAGAGGAGAAAACACAGGTGGCAGAGGAGTTATGCATGAAACATCAATAAAAGAAACGTCTTACCTTCGTTCTTGTATTTATTCTCTCAGTTTAAACCTCATTTGCGAACCAAACATACGTATTCATCACAGGGAGCAGAGGAGTTATGCTTGAAACATCAATAAAACGTCTTACCCTCGTTCTTGTATTTATTCTCTCAGTTTAAACCTCATTTGCGAACCAAACCTACGTATTCATTTGCGATCGATCGTTTCGAACCGCATAAGTGTCGCTTTCCGAAGCTTCGCTTTCCGAAAATCATTCGTTGGACTTCGTCCAACTGAATGCACAGTGGTCGACACTATTCAGAATGATGGCGGGTCGAAACGATCGATCGCAAATGAATACGTATGTTTTGTTCCCAAATGAGGTTTTAACTAAGAGAATTAATACAAGAACGAAGGTAAGACGTTTCTTTTATTGATGTATCAAGCATAACTCCTCTGCTCCCTGTGGAGAAAATGCTTCAATCGCACATCGCTAAGGAGCCACGCAAAAGATCACCGATTAGGATTGTGGGCTATGGCATCGATAGGCCACGAGCTATTTTTTTTTTTTACAAAAAAAAAACCTTATGGCACTGTTAGGCCAAGGAACGATTATTTTCGTTTCATTTAACTTTTTATTAAAAGGTATTTAGTTTACTTTTTATATTTTTCGTATAAATTTGATTTAAAGTACCTCGATATTATTTTCTTTTTCGTTTAAAGTTAAAAATAAAATAAAATAACATAATAAATAACAGGAAACTCACAAGATGCGACACAATTTTCTTATGGCATTCCTAGGCCACCATACCAACTCACGACCGCCGCTTTTCTGAGAACAGAAGTGCTAATAGCCTTTCTCGCCTGGCCTGTTGAAACTCGATCGCTAACTTTACCGCAAGCATTAGCCATCTTGAATCAACAACACATCTCGCTTCTTTGAGACTTGCTGGTGGTTTACGGGTTTCCAGACTTAAAGATGTCTTTCCACCACCAGACGGGCGCAAGCATGTCTCAAATAATTCAAAAAGAAGCCGAAATAAGCAGACTTCGTGCCGAAGGTAAGGTTTGAACACCTGATGGCGTTCGGCGTGTCCTGCGCGCCAAACTAATATAAACGTCAACGAAAGCTTACGTCACAATGCTTGCTGTGCAATGCCGTGTTTGAGAAAATGTAAGCAACAAGATAAATCGAGTTTCCTAACCGCTTTCTTTGCACTTTTCCAGTCGAAACCGGAACAAAAAAAGAAAAACGTTTGTTTCTCCGAACAATGAAACCAGTATAAATACAAACATTCAAATTCGTTCCGAAACAGTGGCAGAAGCCAGGGTCGTAACGAGGTAAATGGGATCAAAGGCCTAAAAATGGGTGGGGTTCACAGCCCCGGGGTCTGCGATCGTAATCAGCGGTGTTTTTCATGGAATAAGGGATCATATATATCATATGACATGTCATTCATGTCATCATATCATATGACACGTCATACAATCACAGGGCTCCTGCGTTTGACCATTATTTGCTGTCTTGTTGAACCTTTCGACACACCGTTGTCGGACTTGTCGAAGCCGGTTTTATGCGACAGAGAGATGGAAGAACGGCGATCGTTCATTACGTTAAGTGATTTTAGTCTTGGTGTACAGCTTTTTATCGTGCTAATACATGTATGCAATATTATTCATTTCTGGCCAAATTAAACAACAACAAGCTTTATTGCCAAATTAAAAAAGTTAAACATTATTCACAACAATATATTCTATATAAACTAAACAAACTTCATGAACTACACTCTTTTTTATATAAGAACCTTTTTTATAAGAACGTTGAGGCTGAAATTAGCCAAAATTTTAAGAACGTATAAGAAAGTTGAAATGGCCGAAGAACAGGAATATTTACGAGGAGACTTATTTATCTTACACTTAAATTACCTAAAAAGACGGGGACTTGCATTTTCTCGATGAAAAATAGGGGGTCCATATAGGGGTCCATATGGGGGACCAGAAGGAAAGAAGAAGAAGTAAAGCAAAATTGATAATAAACTTCAAAATTAACAGACAAGAATCATCGATAAACGCAGAGTGGTTCGATTCAAGACCAGAAGTTGACTTTCTCATATTTCGCAACACCCGCCATGAAGCAAACACTGGTGGTCTTTCGCAACGGATTTTCTTGTTTGTTAATTAACTATTAAACCACGACTTGAAAACGCTACTATATGAAAAGCCACAAGCCATTCAGTTTGAAGGCTCAAGAACACATTGCTCAGTTGAGTGGGGTCTGTGCGCCATTCTGGAGCATCTCGCGATTGGGGGAAGTTGAAATTTCAGTAAGCAAAAATCTTAGATTTTAGCTTGGAAAGAGGCATTACTGGTGTTTTTTGCTTTTATTTCATGAAAGTGAGTATTGTGAAGTAAAATTAAAGATGCCAAGGTAGGATTCCACTTATATTTTGGATCAACGACTTTTCCCCTTCTTCCTCACATAGTGTGCCATGTTTGATAAAGCCATTGAAACAGAGATTTCTTGAGGAGGGGCAGGGGAGGGAGGGGAGAAGCTATCCCTTTTATAGGCAGTGTACATGTTTAACCGTTTTGTTTTTCAGTTGTTCCAAACAAAATCATCCAGTCGATAAACAGGCAGGACGATCCCGGAAGCACTTCTGAAACGTTTTTGCTCTGGGTGAACTCTCGAAATGTTCCCATTTTTGAATCGTATCATACAATACCTGAAAATTCCTCACATCATAGTGAACTATGCCCACATTGACAGTGATATATTACAACGTGTTTTTATACAAGATTGAAACAAAAGTAGGAAAAAGATATGCCTTTTGATTCGATTGTTTTATGGTTGAAAATGAGCGAGCTAGTAGTGGGCCACTTGAAAAAACTCGTGAATTTGTTAACAAGGAAGCACAGAAGAATCGGAAAAATCAGGCGTGGAAGTGTGGAATAGTCACCCATGTGTATCCCTGAGTATTCCTTGCTCTTTCACGGGGAACCTTTTACAAAACTGTTAAGGAGACGTGTTCCTTCAAATGAATATTGGACAGCTCAGTTGAAGAGGTTAATGAAGTTACTCCGGAAACTGGAACCTGTTTGGTACTGCTTTGCATGTCAAAATGTTCATTGTTTACATCACGTACTTGCTGATATTCTGAATAAATATTTAATACGCGTCTTTACAACATTTGTTCCTTTAGTCACATCACACACCTTTTCTATTATATTTTCAAGGAACTTCGGTGTTCAAGTTTAAAGAGCTCGGATTAAAATCTGTGCTTGTCTCCGATTTTTACTTTTTGCCCCTGGCGCTCCCCTCGCCCATTTTTCTTTCACCTGCGCAAAATTTGAAATTGATATTGATTCTGCGGCAAGGAACATCGCATTCAAACCGGAAAGGATGGATATCCGCCATCTAAAAAGCACATTGATTTTTTCTTTCGTTTTTGGGAAATATACCTTTCTTCAATGTTCTAATTCTCCTACTGTAGCGCGTGGCAAAATTCCTCTTTCGAAACTTCTCCAACATGCACCATTTCCGTATTAATTGATAAAACAAAACCCTTCAAATCAATGGAAGTTCCGTACATTGGTTTATACAGCCTTGTTGTCACGGGCAATAAACAATTATTCTTCCCGCATTTACAAGAGAGTTACATGCTTCGGGAAAATAATAACTGTATCAGTCTCGTTGAAATTATTTCGCGGTAATTTCACTCACAGATTAGCGGAAACCTAAGCTTTAAATCTCAAATTTCAACAATTTAACATGCAAATTGCGAGCTTCATGCATTTGAACAGGTTGTAAACAATCTGCTTTAAATTGTTAGTTGCCAACCACAAAAAAATCGTATTTTGAACCCTAGCCAACAAGGGGTTAATTCGTGAATTTTACGAAGATGAACAAGACGGTTCGCTAAATCTTGAAAATTTGGTGTTCGGTTTTCCCGTGTTTACAAAAAAATTATTGCTGTATAATTTTTGCGTGTATATAAAGAGCATGTCAATTCGATGATGATCGATTACTCTCGTATCGCCCACAAAACAATTTTATTTTTCTTCGTTTCATTCTCACTCACCTCAAATTAAACATACTTACAAGGGTATTTTCATATATACAAATTTTCAACTATATTAGCGAACTTAACTGTACACTGCGTGCTTTAAGTTTAAGATCGGACATTATAAGCTTAAGCTTTAATACCTGAAGCTAAAACGTTCTCGATATCTTTTGACGTAAATTTACGTGCGCTAGAGTTAAGCTAGAAATTCTCTGTTATTTACAAAGAAAACGACGACGCTTTCTTACGAAAGAGTTCTAAACTGTTCCGTTCGCATATCAGAATGTCTGTGTGGTTTTGTTCAAGTATAAAAGCTCTTTTAACATTATGAATAAAACATAATCTCTGTACAAAATCCAATGCCAGTCCACTGGACATATAAAAATTTGTAGTTGTGGTTCGGTCCATCTTTTTTCGCTATTCCCAACCATTGTCTTTTATCATATGTGCCATTTCAATGATGAACTTTCCTTCTTTGTACTTTTGGCTGTTTTCAAAGGCATGTTCCTAAAATAGAAGAAAAAAAAAAACAGGACGAAAATTAGACCACTCATTTTAAAAGCGCAGCGAGTGTCATATTTTCAACATGGCGATAAATTTGCATTTCAGGTTGTTTTGCGACCCCGCGAAAAACCCACGCAACACTGGACAGGAAATTCGCCAAAAATCTCGAGGTGAATTCGGCACGCGGAGAAAGAAGAGAGAAACTGGAAATTTACTCACGTATTTCCATCCCAACGTTGTTTTACAGCACTCGCAATAAATGTCGGCGACTGCGTGCAATCCCGTCAACAGAACTCGTTCCTCGGCTGGACCGCAACCAACGTTCACTCTGCGAGAAAAACAAAGCCCCGAAGACCATCAAGAAGTGAAAAATGTCAACCAAACGATCAATTCACAGCTCAATTATTTGCCGAATATACTTACACTTTATTGAATAGGTAAGCTCGGCCTTGGCTACCTTGGAACGACTGAAATAAAATGAATTGAATCAACATGGCTGTTGTTGTCACGAACCGCGAAGGATGATCTCTTCAAACTTGCGAGACAATTAATTTCGATGAAGACATGACGCTTACCTTTGAAATAAGTTCGTCGTGGTTCGCCAAGTGAGCCCGACAGTGAATGCAGCTATAGGTTCTATGGCAGTGAGGGAGATACGCTTGAAACGTTTTCACCATGATGACGAAGGAAGCAAAATAATATTTCTTCCAAAACGAAAATGTTTCGAAAATGAAACGCTCCACCAAAAAGAACGTCGACCAAGACTCGAAAGCGCGAGCAAGTCTCAGTTAAAAAAATTCACCAGCTGTAGGTCAAATAATTGAGCCCAGTCGAAAGCGAAACTTTCACATTTTCCCTTACGAAGTAAACTTTTTCTGTCGCATTCAATGTTGTTTTGAAAATTTGTTTTCCGACACACGTGACAACAAAGCTGGGGTTTTGTTCATTTCCACCAATTGGAACGCACGTTTTGATAACCTGAGATAAAGTAACCAATCATAGCGCTCAGATAAAAGTACATGACAAAGGAAAAGAAAAGGCCCGGAGGGCTCGCCAACTGGAAATAGAAATTCACGGAACCGCGTTGCGTCATGTATTTCCGTCAACACTCAACAGCATACAGGAGACTTCGAAAAAATAAATTGTTCTTCGTTTATTTACAGATTGCTATTATATGCTCAGCCAAATCAGTGCAATTACAGCCCTTCTATAATTTTTAAATCTAATCTGAAACTTCATTTTCGTGACGGAAGACATGTTCGCAGGGTACGTTCATGTGAACTCCAGCTGTGAGGGTCAGTAATTCAGATTCAATGCACGGATTGCGACTTGTACCCACCATTACTCTCCGTAATAACAGTTCTAGAAGTAAACCGAATTTAATCACATTCTAGATCATGTAACAAAATAAAATGCCAGTTTTCTTGCCGATATTGGCTGTGTGAATTATTTGGATTTCGCTGATGCAATGATCATATATCACTCAGGATCGCTGTAATAAACAACCGTGATGTTGCTAGCTAAACCAGGTGGCCTAAAGACTAATATGTGCTGGAATTGTCGTTTGCAGCAGATTTCTATCTATCTCAAAAAGTATACGAGCCCTCGTTATCTTTAAATAAATCAATCTTTAAATAAACGAAGAGAAGATGAACAAGTGAACTTGCTTGATTATTAATTGTTATGTTCAAAGAGCGCGAAAGAATTCCGTGACAATATCACGCCAGACCACCCCACAATCCTTGCTCAGAGTGGATTCGCCGGCGCCTTTGATGCATCATGATCCGAATCACTAATCTTGATCCGGATCACCCCAAAGGAACGCACCTTTAGTCTTCGTTGAATTATCCTATAGGGGCGTCTGGCCCTTTTGTGAGGCGTGTTGTCACAAGCATGATCATGCAGCTGGGCTACTTGTAATTCAACCCCCTGGAGTACACTCTTCCATTGACCACACCTGGGAGGTAGAGGCTATGTGGGGAGACTCGGCTTGAACTTCTATATAATATTAATTTTGCATCTACTATTTTATTTTTCTGATGTAACAGGCGAACCTTCAAAATGACCGCGCTCACATTTTGCACAGCCGGAGCACAGTCCCCTTCCGCTCACACAGACCTGGGGAATCTGGGTAAGAGCAAACTTTTACAGCAAACATTGCAAACATGCAGAACGGACGACAAGTACAAGGGTCACGACAAGGTCATTTTGAATTTATTTGAAGCCTCATTTAGCTATTTTTGATAATGTCTTCGCTCCCACTTGTGTGGTGCTTCTCGTTCTCATCGCCCCCTAAACCTGTGTTTCCGTTAATTCCACAACTCTGTGCAGAACATTTTACAAGTGATTTCACTCTTCTTGACCAAGTACCAATCACTGATCTAAGCGAAAACGAACGAGAAAACGTGCAAGGAATACTTTGCACCGGAGGTTATGGACAATCAAAAATCAAGCTGGATAAATATATTTTGGATCTGCTGCCAAATGTGAAGGTGATAAGTACTCCGAGCACTGGTGTGAATCACATTGATGTGGAAGCAGCTACTGCGCGTGGCATCCGTGTGGGTCACTCTCCCGGGCATTTTCCAAGTGACAGCGTCGCGGAGTTTGCTTTCGGGTTGCTTTTAGCATCTGCAAGATCTATAGTAGCTGCAGACAAAGTTGCTAAGTCACCTGATGTGGCATCTCTCTATTTGCCGGTAAGAAGTAGGTCCGCAATGCCTAGGTATTTTGTATGACCCAGATAAAATAGTTTTTGTTTAACAATAATTTTCTTTTCTTGAGTAAAAGTTAATGAACATAAAATAATTATAAGCAAACTTTATAAAATTCGAATATTACATAACTGGCATGCTCAGTTATTAAAAAGCTATAGCCTGGAATACTTATGTTTTGCCTAAAACCAGAACAAACTATGGTATATTTAATATTAGATATCAAGGTGCTAAGACCTGGAATGCTATATCTGATGACATTAAGCTACTGTCACTTAAACAATTTAAAAATAAATTCAAATCAAGCTTCATTGCAAGCTACTAACCAAACTATTTATACCTCTATATCCTCTCTTATCTTAGTTAAGCTGTTTATATACTTTTTCTTCTGGCTTATTTCCGCTAAACTTTTAACCTAGTTTACTTAATTTTTGCCCGTGTGTGTATGCGTGTTGTATGTGTTTATTTAAGTCCTATGTACCTGACCTTTAAAATCACTGATGTAAACACTAAGGATGGCTGCCCAGTTCCTCATTAGCCAGTAGTGGTTATCTTGGGCAGCCATGTACTCATTTTATTTTATATTGTCTAGTTTTGTAAACCTAATTAATTTGGGGTACAATAAAGTTGTTGTTGTTGTTGATGTTGTTCAGCACAAATAGTGCTAGAAACGTGTTATGATAGATACCATGTTTACTTGTGGTGAAGTTGATCAGCATCCGTGTGCCACTCTGAGTCTCAGAATGAGTAGCTTATTAATCTATGCATGCCAACTCTCACGCCTTAGGCATAAATCTGATGCCTGTGGCCAGAAAACTATGAAAAATATGTAAACTACAAGCAATGAATGAAAAGAACACTACATGTTAATGATGATAATTCCACAGAATTCTTCAATATTTTTAGAAGGGATAAAGTTTTGCAACAAAGTTTTGTTTCATAAATCATATTTTGGGACTAGGACTTGCAAATCTTCAGAAACGTTCAGAAACATACAATAATCCTGGTGAACATAATCCCATTCTTCATATTTTTGTCTTAAACAGCATCTTCCTCAGTTAATTCCTCCTGGTCAGCAAGTTACTGGTTCTACTATCGGCATCATTGGTTTTGGGAACATTGGAAGGGCTGTCGCTGAGCGGGCAAAAGGCTTTAAAATGAACATCCTATATCACTGTCGGATTCGGAAAGAAGAGCTAGAAAAGTATTTAGGTAAAAATAAACTGCTTATTATCACAGGGGTTTCAAAACAAGCCAGTGACTGCCGGAGTTCCACAGCTACTTGACTATTATGCCACCGGCTACTCTGGTCATAGCAATCAGCTTGTGACCCAAAAGCTCACTTATAACAGCCGCCTACTCTTCCAGTCGACGACACTTACTAAAACATTTTGAATTCCCTGGATAAATTATCTAATTTACCCAATTCCACTCGTCATCATCATTGTTGTTGTCTTTATTATCTGGTCATACACCTTATTCCAAAATGGCTACCATCTTAATATTCTTTTGTTGGTATTCAAATTAGCCCTGCTTACCTTGTTTCCAAAAAGAACATTTTATCTTGAACGAGGCAACAAGGGCTAATTTGATTAGAAACAAAATAATATAATAAAATAATATGGTGCATTATTGTAGGGTAAAGAGTATGTGGGAAACAAGTGGAAAAAATATCAATGAAGTCTCACATAAGTTGAGGGGGAAAAAAATACCCAGTCTACTCTGACCCTTTGGAATTTCACACAATATAATATATAATTTGTCTTTGAATGTCAACCACAAAACTAATAATGATGTATTTATATCCAGAGATTTTAGCAAAATAGTGGAGTCTTGTTTCTTTCCCTATTTACAGGTCTTAAATTCTGTGGTGAATTGAAGGAGCTCTTGCAAGAGTCAGACTTTGTTGTCTTGTGTCTGCCATTGACTGCGGAAACCCAGAATATAATTTCCTTCAAGGAACTTAAATTTATGAAGTCCTCAGCAATTTTGATTAATGTAGGCCGTGGGGGAACTGTCAATCATGATGACCTCACTGCAGCTTTACAGAACGGTGTCATCAAAGCAGCTGCACTAGATGTGACAGAACCAACATCACTTCCTAGAGACCATCCACTGTTAAACATGCCAAATGTGATTATTACTCCACATATTGCAACATTCACAGCAAGCACTCAAAGGAAAATGTATTTTACAACACTTGAACATTTGAAGGCTGGAATTAAAGGTGACGAACTTCTCTATCCAGTGAACTGATGAGCTATGTGGCTAATAAAACCAGTTAAAATTATTGAGAAAAATTAAAGAATTGCCTTCACGCCTACATGAAGTTGTAACCCAACCCACACATTTTTCCTGCTTGGGGGGTTTTGGCTATACATAGGCAAATTGTCGGTTGCAGAAAGAAATTGCTTACCGTGAAGTCTGCATTGAGAAGTGGTGTATGTTATAGTTGTTATTTTTGATATTATAAATGTTACTGGTGATCTTTAAAAATAACTTTGTAGAATAAAATTAATTTGATCATTGCATTCAATAAAAATTTTCACTGCTCGTCTTTAGCAAGTGTTGATAGTTTATCAATGTCACTGTTTTAGGGAAAAACAATAGCATCATGTTACAAACAAACAAAACTTGCACAGATGGTACATTTGTAAAAAGCCCAAGTGTTGCCTTTGGTGTCGTTGGAAATAAAATGAAGCAGATAAACAGGAGGTGCGGTGACGTAATGGATGCCGCTTTGAATGACCTGGGTTCTATCCCTGACTGGGACCTTGACTTGTCCAAATTTCTCTTGCTGCCCAAAATTGGAGGGGGGGGGGGGGGGGGGGGCTGCAGCCCCCCGGCCCATATGCCTGTGCCAAAGGTGAATTAATGAACTCCTTATTGCAAATTTGATTTCATTGCTGGTTATAACTGATGAAAATGTTCATTCCTCAAATATGATTCAATTGAACTTCGAATGTTGAATTGGATCTGTCTTTACATGCAGGTTTTTAGTTATGACAGGCGCATGCCTATTGTATGAAGCCTGAAAATAATCCATTCATAATGAAATCAAATTTGCAACAATGAATTCACCCTTAGCAGGGACATTTTAGCTGTTTTGACTGTAGAGGCTACATGTGTTACTAATGTATGAAACAATCATTTTTTCAATCGAATCAACATCACAGTCTCAAATGGACCGGGATGACCAGGCATGTGTACTAAAGAGATACTCTTAATAAGTAATGCAAAGGTCCAGTTGCATGATAATACAGAAACACAACACAAAAAAAATAACTGGCAACATTGAAGGAGGTGGGGGAGGGATAAAACAAATTACCAATATACAGAGAAAGACAGAAAATATACGACACAAACTAGTACACTGGATTTTTTTATTAATTAGTTTTTCTTGATCATTCATACATAAATATTTTATATATCAATCTCTAAAAATTGCTCTCAAAATAAAAATAAAAGATCTCTTTTGCGTTCCTTATATCTACATCAAATAATTCATTGAAACACGTTTAATCATCTCATTTTGTTTTACACATATGTACAATAAAAGTATCGTGCTTATAAGATTCTATGTAAAATACAACTTATTCAGTCTGCTGTTTATTTGACAGATTCACAAGAGAGAAGCAGTTAATTTAAGGGACTATTTTCCAGCAATTTATCCCAACAGACACAAAGCTATTCTTTAACAATACTGTAACAGGAAAGAGAGCTATTTAGTACCCTTGAAATGGGTCATAACTACAAGGTGAACAGTATTCTGTCCCCTAAGAATCTCCTGAGACACCTCTTGGTGGTTCCAGTAGAGCACGTCTTTTCCATTCACACTTTTTAGAAACATCCGTACCTAAAATGAAAGGGATAGTTCACAGCTCTCAAGAACCATTGGATCTTAATATCACGCAGCTCTATTGTTGTAGGGCTAGGATCCATTGTTACTGTTGTTTGTTTATCATTTTTTCAGCCAATACTGTGGGACCTTGTGAAGACATGCGTACCGCCCCAAATGAAAGGAAATATCCAGGTCATGTGAACATTGTATATCCTTTCTTACAGTCCAATATTACAAGAAAAGAAAAAAAAAATAGTATATACCAAGAAAGGGAGGGGGGCAGGGGCTGAGGGGCTGAGAAACATTTGGAGGGGTGGGGAGTACGAAGCACATGGAGGGGTAGGGAAAGGGAGAGTTGGGGAGAAGGAGGGACATGTAGGGACAGAGACAAGAAGAAAAGAAACAAGGGGCATAGGGATGGAGGAATGGAGGAAGAAAGGAAGGGGCGGTAGAGGAATTAATAAAGGAAGGGAGAAAGATTGTGGGGTAAGATGACATACAATGGTTGTAAAGCCTGAGACTAATTCATAGCTCACCCCACCTTCAAACCAGCAGCAGCTGCAGGTCCTTTAGGATCTATTGTTTGTATGTAGACGGGGCTGGAGCCTCGAACAACAAAACCGAAGCCCACTGCATCACTCTTTACCTGTGAAGGAGCAGAACTAGAGTGAATTAATTTTGCCATTCTCATTTTCTAGAATTAAAATTCTGTAATCAGTCTATAATAGTAGGAATTATCTTCTCCAGGATTAGCTCAGCTGGAATTTGTGGACAGGTGGGTGGAGGTTCAAGCCAAAGAGGTTTGGACATTTCCTGGAACACAAAACAACAAGAGAAGTAAGAACTTACGCTGATATTCTTTGTGACATAAGGTCCATTTGGATCTAACAATTCCTCTGAGGTTATTTCTCTGACAATAACTTCAAACAAAGTAAAAGACAAATAAGTTGTTCATGTTAATGGTCAACAGGAGATGCAATGTGACAAGTAGCCTACCTGGTCTGGGTGACTGGTTGTTTGGACTTCCACTGGATGGAAAGAAATCAGGACTGTCGGGTGATCTTTGATAATCTGCAAACAGATACATACCTAGGCTGAAATGAGATTATAAAAATGCTGTCTTTTCTTAGAAATATTTGAGTAATTACCACCCTAAATTATTTGATAGCAGGTCATTTTAATGTTTTAATAATGAACACAGAGTTCAAACTGATAGTGGGGTGGGGAATCCATTTCTTCGCTCCACTAATCATAACCAGGGAGACAAGACGTATAGCAAAAATTTTGCAGGGGTTATTGGAGTCCTGCACAAGAGAATGTTTCATCCTCACCAAAAGGCTCATCCAGTGCAGATCTTTCTGTTGCAAAAGGAACTGGACTGGATCGTTGTGTGTTCAGAGGAGGAAGATTCCTCCGTCTGAAATTCCTTGGAGATCCTGGAAGCTGGTCTTCAACAATGCCAAGTGCATCAATCATTTTCTTGTTTACTACTTTGTCAATCATAAACTGATAAAAAATGCTTTCATCTCTGAAGTGAAATTCATCTGTAACTAAAAGAGAAATACTTAAGTTAACAATCGTCTAAGACTATTATAAATTATGATTTAGTATCATGCACCTCTCATGAATCATGATCCTTTAGCCAAGGCAATACTTGCACATTTTGTTGCTTTTTTTAAAGGTTACTTACCCATATAGTGAGTTAAGTAGAAATTAAGTTTCCATGATCTCTACTTACCATGCTTAATAACTCCTTGATCTAAAAGCTCCCTTCCAAGTACGACACCCTGCCCTCTGTCTGGAACTTCACCATTTTGCATTAACCAGTCTACCAGTTCACAGCCTGTAAAACAGTTTCTATAGACAAAGTCATGGCATGGGCGGGACTTAATGAGATGGCAATCCTCTTTCTTTGCCCTGTACAAATACAAAAGAAAACCTCACTCACACAGCCTGATTTCAGGTTAGTTATGTAGGCCTTCAAAATACCTGCCATTATGTTTTTCACACTATAACCCAAACTGACTGAAAGATTGTTTAGGGAGTCACTGAATACAAGTTAACCAACAAAACTCCTGGCTGCATTATGAAATTTCCTGGATACACTTTCACACTCATCTTGCTTGATCGAAAGTGAATTCAGTTTTTTGGTTGGTGTTTTTTTAGGGCTCAAAAATAGGTACCTTAAAACAAAATCTCCCAAACAAATTTTAGATATTTTCAAGTTAGCATATCTACTTTCAGTTTCTTTTGATTCAGATATCAGACATAACCAAAGCAGGTAGTCAATTGAGAGAAAACAATTTGTTGGTATCAGTGGTTAAATAGGAATCAATAGCAGGGCCATCACTTTCTAACTGGGGTGTAATTATAGGTGGTAAAGTCTGCATAATTATGAGCCAACTGGCCCATCAGGCTGGAGCTTATCCCAATTTCCATAGCATGAAGTGACAGAGAGTATTTCTACTCCCCCTTGGATGGGATGCTAGTCCATCGCAGGGTTATCCCCCAGTAGTAAATTCACCAGTACCCATTTATACACCTGGGTGAAGAGAGGCACAGTGAGAGTAAAGTGTCTTGCCCAAGAACACAATGCAGTGTCCCGACCAGGGGTTCGAACCCAGACCGTCCAATCAGGAGTCAAGCGCACTTACCATAAAGGCCACTGTGCAGCCACTGCGTGTAATTGTAACTATGATTAAATTCTCAAATCTGATTGGTTAAAATAATATCAGCAAGCACCATTTGATGCTAAACAAAGTGTTGAACTTTACCTTAAAGTTTGTTCTTTAGTACACTAGGCACTTATTAGCATTGACAGGTCACTCTGTAATAATAGCCGTCCAATTTTTTTAATCATTAAATAAATCTGAATACAAACCCATAACACTTGGTCCTGATATCAGTGAGCAAACAAATAATCACAAATTTTATAAAAATTTATTTCATGATGTATTTTGGTATCATTCATAATTTCATCACCTGTAGAAAATGTCACAACCCCTATAGACAACAGCAAGGTCAGGATTTAGTACAGTTGTGTCGTCGTCTCTTCTAAACCTGTAAAACAGCATCTCATCTTTAAACTGATGGTCATCACAAACTGGTAAAAGAAACACAAAAAAAAACAGACAAGTCAACTCTAGTATTGGAAGAATTCCAGCTTACCCACAAGACAAGCAGCCGTCAAATTTCTGTTTACCCTGGACAGAGCTCTACAGACGTTTCTACAGGGGGTCTCCAGCATGGCTCACGGGTGTAAAAAATTATGTACCATCACATGAATCACGAATATTAAATTTCATTTTACCGAAACACAAAAATAAGAGAGTAGCATACTCGTTTATACTTCTCTTAGGTAAAGAAAAGTGTCAAAGTAGTATTATAAGAACAATAAATCTAGAAATGCAAATTGATAAGTGTACACCTTTATCGTTCTTGACAGATGACTCTAACATTGTTTCAAAACTGTCAACAGAGGATCGATGCTCATTTGCCACCAAAGAAATTGAAAGGACCCAAGGAATCAATCATACAAGTCTACTTGTCATGTGTTACCATGTTTAGAAAAAGTCTGCTGACAGAATTGCCAACAGGAAGAATAAGCCATTTTACTGTCCTGTGATATGCATGTGAAGACCAAACATTGAGAAAGCTCTTGGTTAGTTGGTAGTTGTTGATGCTTCATATTTAGGAGACATTACCATAATTGTACAGAAGTCACACTACTCTTGTTGTTTTCATAGTCTTCATAAATCTTTCAGAGGACTTGCACCTCAAAATAACATGGAATGAAGTGCTGTGATCTCAATAATAATAATAATAATAATAATAATAATAATAATAATAATAATAATAATAATAATAATAATAATAATACATTTGTATAGCAACTTTTCTGCAAGATTCAAAAGCGCTGCTTACAACAGTGAAACATAAGAATTAATAAAAACAACTAAAGTATTACAAGTCAAAAGCTCGAGTAAAAAGGAGTGTTTTAAGTTTGCATTTAAAATTATATGTGAAGACGAACTGGTAACCAGTGAAGATCTCTAAGGACAGAAGTAATATGGCCAAATCTTAGAGACTGGGTGATGAGACGGGCTGCTGAGTTCTGAATACCCCTGCACAACCCTCTATACATACGTCTGAGAATGGAAGTTACTTGCCCTGGGTAGGAAAATCTAAAAGTTATAGACAACCAGATGGCACATTTTGAGCAAAACAACACCATCATCTACCCTGCGAGCAGTGGTTTTCCTCTACGCTACGCCGAGAGGGAAATACCACTGCGAGCAGCCTAGCAATTCTTTGATGAACCGCTGTCCAGCACCATGGACGAATAAATTAACTATGGACCGGTAAAACCAGTTTGCGAACTTGTTTGCGAACGTGAGTCGTGACGTAAGTCGCGCATGCTCGATAGAAAAATGATAGGCTGCTCACAGTGGTATTTACCTCGGTGTAGTGTAGAGGAAAACCACTGCTCGCAGGGTGCCATCATCAGGGGTGCCTTGGAAAATTTGGCCATTTGAGTGAGGGTAGGAAAGTTTCTATCATGCTGTGTTAGCTGTCTAGACTGACCAACTGTAAACATGGCATATTAAGGGCTCAAAAAAAAAAGAGCTTGAGTCATGCTAATTTCCAACGAGAACAGATCGCTGTTAAACGAGTCATAATGGTCATAAAGCCCCCAAGACAAAATTCTCCAGTAAAAACACCCTCTTCACAGCATATAGAAAACAGTTATTCATGCAACAAAACAACTTCCGGGTTTACCTCGGTGTAAGAACCTGTGACTTTTTCTTTGTTTTTGAGCTATTGTTTCTGTGTTGTGTATTGTTTCGAAGTTCTTTGTTGTCTTGTTCGTTCTTTGTTTTGCGTCACTGGTGAGGTTCTTACACCGAGGATGAGCCCAACTTCCCTTCAGAAATTAAGGAAAAAACTGGCTGTATATTTCTCGTTCTTCAGACGTACCAAGGTTTCTCCACGCAGGGGCGTTGTGTCGGGGATCGAAATCTACACTTGATGGACAAATATCTGAATCTTCCTTTATCTCATTTTGACTATCATTACTCGTCCTTTGCATCAGACGTTTGCATACAAGTACCTACAATAGACTAATTAATAAACTAATTAGGAATAAAAGTGTGACTAAGGCCTAGTTTATACGTCGAATTTAATTCAGACGAATTCAATTCAACTTAAATTCGTCGATCAGACGACGATTAGTCGACGGGTGATTTAGACGTCGAATTAATAACACGAATTTAATTTTTTTCCCTCGCTTCCATACCCGAGCCTTCAGAATTTATCTGGTAACCAGCGGTGAATTTAAAAAAACGCATGAAACGCGCAGATTACGCGGATAAACAAAAATAAAATGGCGAGGATCTTCGTTCAAGGGCTCGTTTTGCCCAGTAGCCCCAGCACGCGGAAGACAATGATACACACTTATGTTTGCTTCCCATCCCAACGTCTCTTCGTTTTCTTCGGCAATTGAACATTCCAATCGAACACATACACTTCTTCCACAATATGCATGAATACTTTGTATTCCTCTGGCAAATTGTGCACGCGAACGGCAACTTTTACACCTCTCTCTAACAGACCCACTGAAACCCTACCGAGGGGATAATTTCCCCTACCCAGTAGAAATTTAGTCTCCCCAGTACCCAGTGAATATTTTGATTTTACCCAGTGAATATTAATGTGTGGTGTGACCCAGGGTATTTTCTTTGCAAAAAACAATAATAAATAAGCAAAATAAAATAATAAACGAACGGACCAGGTGGGATATTAGCCAGCTTGGTGACTTTTTTCCCGAAAACCCAGTGAGGATAAAAAAATTCCACTGGTTCTGTTACAGAGGGGTGTACTTTTTCCTCCACAAAGAAAAGCGGGAAAGGCGCGGGAAAAAGTGTGAATGAAGGAACTGTTTGCGCATGCGACATGAACAATAATAATGTATGCATTTAATTCGATGCGTCTGTTGTGCGACGTCTAAAATGAAGACGCGCTATCGCAATTGTATCCGTCCTAGCCAAACGGATACAACGTCTGAGACGAATTTAATTCATCCGACGAATGCAATTCGATTTATACGTCGCGCAATCGTCGAATTTAATTGCCAGCAAGTCCTTTAATTAAATTCGTCCGAATTAAATTCGACGATTGTGCGACGTATAAACAGGGCCTAAGTCATGGAATAATTAAAATTTGTGTTTAGGATCAACAGACGACAAATTTGACATGGGCTGATGCATTTGGGCGCTGTACAACCTGAGCTGAACATTTTCGTTTCGCTTCTTGCACGTACCGTGATGGATAACACTGTTTTCTGAAAGAATATTCATGCACTGGACAGCTCCTCCTCGGCTGTTGGCGTCGCCATTCCGAATCAACCAGTCCACGAGGTCACGGCCCACAAAACAACAAGAATACATACGGAGGTGATAGCGCCGGTCACGGATCATCGGAGGCTCTAGTTCGGCATGAAGACGGTTCCTAAGGTGCTCTCCGACCAAAATAACTTGCAACGCTTTCAAAGTGAGTTGATCGGCCGTCATGGTCAATGAATAAAAGATCACAGTTGTGCTTCATAGCCGGCCCGGCTGCCAAGTAAAGCACTACATTTGCTACATGATCTGTTTTATGGAAATACGAAACTTTTTACCTTGCAGGGCAAGAATCGTGCAAGAAGAGGAGACCTCGCAAAAAGACTGGGGCCCAGTTGGTGTTCTCGATACATTCCTCGATCTCCTTTAGTGGCATAACGCTCAAAAGGCCTCACTACTAACAAGTCTTGGAGAATTTGGAGAGAGCAACCATACCCTTGATAGCAATTTAGGGGAGGAAGGAAATTTAAGAGTGGGAGGGAGGAAAGTTTGGGTCTTTGTTGTTCAGCAGCTGGCTGAGACCAACTGTTGTTTGGGCTCGTCACGCAACATTCTGTAGAAGCGTTGTGTGACACCCAAAATGGCCAACGTTATAAACAATGGAAATCAAAGAACAATGATCCAGGGCACCAGTAGAATTCATTCGCCCTTTGATAAAGTCCAACTTAAAATTATATTATTACAATTCATTTCTGTTTGATCCCATCAACAGATACAAAGTGAACCAAGTCACTAGACAACCACACCTCTACATCCTGTTTAGAAGGAGGTCGGATGTCGTACTCGTAGAGAATTTTTTGCTGGCACGTTTAGCCGGGCTAGCCCGGTGAACGCGATTACATGGAAAATTTTCAGCTCGGTTAGCCGGAATCCCGGCATCGCGATCCTGGGATCTCGGCTAACCGGACTGAAAATTTTCCATGTAATTGCGAAGTTGATTTTTGTTGCGTTTAACAGACGTGCCGAGAGCCGGCCCGGCTCATGTAACCAGGCCTAAGCACAGCGGGTTGAGTTTTTTGTTGCTGCTGATATTGTTGGTTACCATCGTTACTTACGTAATGTCAAGACATTGGCCTCCCAGAGGTTATAGTAACCTCATCTTTTAAATCCAATTTGTCAGCGTTTCTAAAGCAATATTTTGTGTATCTCATTTTGTTACTTTACATTTTTTTACTTTACGTTTCAGTTTTACTGCCAGAGTTTTAATAAACTTACTGTTTATTATATTGTAACTAGAGATTCTAGGTCATAGATTTTAGGTAATATACTTTATTTTTATTGATAGATCTATTTCTCTTGAACAATCGTATATTTTAGTACCATGTAGGATACATTTCATACTTGGATCAAATACAGGTTCCGCGCACGCTTAGTGATCTTTCCCACCGCAGTCCCCTTTTTAGGTGCTCCAGTGTTAGAATTTCCTCTCGTGGTGCTGTCCTCTCGGTCACACGCACAAAGACTTTACAATTTAATCAGCGTATTCTCGAAATTCCGCTTCCACTCATACCCGGATCCCCGCTATGTCCCGTTTCACCCCTACGTGCTTATCTTCAGCGCGTCCCCGCAGAGCCATTTTTGCCTCTTTTTGTTTATACATCAATAATCAGTATCGGCCGTTTCCAGTTTTGGGTTGGACCCAACAAATTACTCTTCCCACAGTTTTCGTCGCGGGGGTGCTTTCAATAATCGCGCCCCTACCGAATTTATCAAGTCGCACGGCAACTGGCTTAGCGATGCTTATTTAGTGTATCTTACAATGCCAAATGACGAAAAGTTCAAAATTCTCGATTCCACCACCACCAAACTACGACATGTACAGTAACACCACCTTTCCTTTTCCTGGCTTTGGGGTCTCTTTTCTTTAGCCGAACTACATCAATTAATTTTATTAGTTAATTGTTGGTCCACATCAGCCTCATGGCTGCCAACTGTATAACCTGCACTACCAAATAAAATGATGATGATGATGATGATTATTATTATTTTAGTTGATTTAGGTATACTTTGCAAATAGTTATTTTTACTAATCGCTTCTATTTATTTTACAGTCGGTGTAGATGCAAGATGCAATATTTTATTTTATGCAATATTTTATACTTCAAGAAGACAACCTGGACACATTGTCGTAAACATATTCCATAATTTATTTTCAATTCTGGATCACGGAGTAAATCTTACTCTCTACCATGAAATAAGCACCATGAAATAAGCTAACTGTTTTATATACGAAATTCCCCTGTGAAAGTGGCAAGGACGCGTTGGGGGGGGGGGGGGGGGGGTTAACAAACACTCACGTTCCTTATAATTTGTTTTTTGGAAAAAAATTCAGGCATTGCATAGAGAACTGAAATAAGCGTAAATTTTGTAACACGAATTACTGATGATAAAAAAATATATTAAAATCCTAAAGCTGAACTTCAACGGGCACTAATGCTTCTGTCAAGCTCAACTTCAGATTGATTATTTGCATTAAAAAAGGAATTCACGGACTGCTAGCAGACATCCAAAGATTGCTCAAAGAATCGCCTCTTTTCTTCTGATAAAGTATCTTGAGCAAGGGTACAGGCGCTGTCGTCATAGGAACGGCCACTCATCACCCGACATAGGGTATATTCGCGGCAGCTGTCATCACATGAATGGCCGGCTGCTGATTTCCAAAAATATCTGCAACACAGAACAAGAAATTTTTTCAAAAAATAACTTCAAGATAACTTGTGACAGTAATGTGAGCATCAGACTGATGATATCGAAAAATCAATTATTAGAAATATAACTGGACATAAGAAAATTTAAATTCAAAGGGGACAGATCGCGATCTCCAATGGCTCCTGTAATATCTAATAGCCGCAACTTTTCGTAAGTTGGATGCCTAAAATGCATGTAAGCCCACAATTGGTTCCGGTTTTTCTAATTGCAGATCAAGTGGAGCCACCCACAATGACAGCATGCACACTTACTTGTAGAATGTGTTGAAGAGTGTTGTATTGCTTGCCATGCGATGTACAAAGTTGTTCCAATCAAGAGGTAGAAGTGACGGCATATCATAAGCCTCCTAAATGCATAAGCAATAACAAGGTCATGATGATAACTAACACATGAACAGGAACCTGGGTATCTCAACAGTTCATAACTAGTACTGGGGCATCAAGTTTTTTCTTGCATGTATAGTGGAGGTGGATTTGGAAATACAAAGTAAACGTTTGGAGCCCAACCATGTCTCAAACTACCCCCTGTATGCAGTACATGTACGCAGTAGAGACTTTGTCAGTGTTTGTATAATCTCATCTAAACACGAGAGGGGGGAGAGAAATCGAGACAGTTATGCCAACCCGAGATGTAGTCGAGGGTTGGAAAACTTTTGACGTGTGTTTAGATGAGGCTATCTTAACACCAAAAAAGTCCTCTATTGCTTTTATAAAAATTAATATTAAACAACACTATGTGCGAATCTATATGTAAAACATCACAACCATGTTTACATAATTATAAACACAGCTTTTGACCAATGAGAGTGTTTACAAACAGTATTTCAGCTACATGTATTTTATAATGTATACAGCAAAATCCAAACAGGTTGTTAGCTAGTACCTTGGCAGAATACTCCAATTTCCATTGCACATTACCCTTGTTTGCTTCAACAAGGTCCAGGATGTATGTTTCATGGTTCAGTACAACCTTTTGGGAAAAAACTCTGTCAGAAAGGACACCACAAAGTTCTTACAACTTTCAATTGAAGTTACAGCTATTTTAATATAAATGCATGCAAATACAGTATGAGTGGAAGTTTGCTAAAAACGTGCATTTTTCTAAATGTTTAAGCAATGTACATTTACCTGGTGCAATATAAAATGTAGCCTTAACTTGACAGAAAGCCTCCAGCACGTACAGAGATTATAGTTCAACAAGACAAACAAACAGACGTGGAGGTGCAGTGGCCTAATGGTTAGTGCGCTGGACTCTGGATCGGACGGTCCGGGTTCGAGTCCTGGCCGGGCCACTTCGTTGTGTTCTTGGGCAAGACACTTTACTCTCACAGTGCCTCTCTTCACCCAGGTGTATAAATGGGTACCGGCGAATTTACTGCTGGGGGGTAACCCTGCGATGGACTAGCATCCCATCCAGGGGGGAGTAGAAATACTCTCTGTCGCTTCATGCTACAGAAACCGGGATAAGCTCCGGCCTGATGGGTCACTAGGCCCGACTGCAGACTTACCTTACCTTACCTTTAAGACAAACAATGTTTAAATTCACAAGGCAAACATTCATGTATTGAATGAGTAAGTGTGATATGGGATCAGAACGAAATTTAGGTTTTTAGACAGTTAAAATTTCTGGATGTTGGAATGCCAATGTAATGTTCCCAGTTGTTATCAAAACTTTCAGTGGTAAGCATGCCTACCAGAAGCCTCTTAAAGTGCTCATTCAAACATGAATTTATTGACAGAAGTGTTTGATAACAGGGCTTTCGTGATTTTTGCCTCAAATGGTTAGCAAAAAAATATTACTGCTAATTCAAAAATCTGTGTTTACCCTGGAGCTGTTTGCATAGTCTCCATCAATTTCATAAATCCTGTAGCCTGGGTTGTGGCCTTGGTAAGTTGTAACACTTGGTCCAATAAAGGCAATGCTGTCAAGAACAACCATCACAAAATGAGAAAGGCAAACATGAATATATAAAAACTTTTCCTTGCTGCCCCTTAAATTCTGCAACTCTTAAGTTATCAAGTTGTTGAGAGTGTCAAGGTACTGTTACTCTTGTCAGTGTGCAACGTGCACTCTGACATTTTTGCTGCTGTAAAAAGAGGTGACATACTGCTCTAGCTAAACTAATGGTAACTATTTTAAGTGACAACTGACTAGTGTTAATAATTTTGAAAACCAAAACTCCCAAACAATGCTCCAGCAAACTGGAATGACAAGGCAATCAATCTCCGTTTTCTTTCAAGATCAAGGACTAGGAAAAATATATTCTAATCAAGTATAACGTTCAGTAATGCTGATTGATAAGAAAAACTCAGCACAGACCAATGAACATCTCTAAAAAAACTTACTTCGTGGGTATTTTCCTTGTTTTCTCATCATAAAAGATTTCAAACTCATCATGGTGGGTGTGAGCAAAAAACTGCGCTGTAACAGTGCTTTGGAACCGGTTCACTATTTTGTAATAATTCCAGCTCCACGGTTTCAGGCAATCTGAGGTTCCAGGAAGAATGTGTCCAATAATATGAACCTGTAAAAGTTTAATTCAAATGCAATTATTTTTGTTGGGATTACACATGTGTTTATTTTGTTATATTGCTGCAAACTTTAGTCACAAAATTATGCTGTTCTCAATACAGAATAATTGGGTTTGAGAAGTACATGTTTATTTTTTGCAGTTGCTTGTCCTATAGTCCTTAATATAGCTGTACAAAAAACATTATTCAAGATTAGTTTTAATTGCTGCACACTGAAGCGCAACAATTAAAATAGAGCAAACCCTTGAGTTGTGACTGGGATACAGCCTCTACGTGTTAGCCCCAAGCAAACACACTAACCATGCATTATGCTATCATCAGGGATTTCAAAATGTTTTGAAGTAGGTGTCATCAACTGGTAGAGTAGGCGGCTGTTATAAGTGAGCTTTTTGGCCACAAGCTGATTGCTATGACCAGAGTAGCCGGCAGCATACTAGTCAAGTAGCCGGTGGAACTCTGGCACCCGCCGCCTTGTTTTGAAACCCCTGCTATCATGCTTATTACTTAACAGTAATTATCATGCCAATTATTGTAAATGGCATCTTAGTAGGAATTACAAGAACAGCTTAATTATCAGAAGACACCAACCTTTTCGCCATTGTCTTCAGCCTTCTGTAGTGTGTCTATCAACCATTGGAGTTGCTGGGCAGGGTCAACATTGTTGATTAGAAGCCACCTGGAAAAAAACACTTTATTATATAAACTGCAGTGTTTTATAAGAATTTCCACCCCTGAGAAAAATGGTAATTGAACACATGTGTAAAATTAAGATAATTTTACATGTGTGATGATATCAATGACTTCAAGTTTGATAACTGTACTTCAGTTTATTGGTGTGCAGTCGAGACATCTTTGGTTCTACTTCGGAGGTCTTCCGCAAACATTTTTAGAATCTTTGGAAAATTGTCAAAAACTTTGTCAAAACATGTTTATAAAATGAACAAAATAATACATGGTTGCTTGGAGATATAAAATTTCTCTTCATGTTCAACTTGATATCTCACTCATGTGCTGCACTCACTCATCTTTGAGTTGAACACTCAAAGATAAAATTGATATCTCCGCATACCATGTATTAATGTCTATTTATCACATTACTACGTACAACAGTGAACAACCATAATGCCTAATGTCATAATTATCTAAGCTACAAGAAGCAAGTTTGCACTAGTTTGATACAGCTGTAGACAGGAGACAATCATCAAGCTTTTGAAACAAATTTGACTCTTTAAATTATTAGCAAACTTACCAGTTCATATTATTACAGTAGTTCATATTGAGCGAGACTATTCTAAATCCTTTTGACAAATACACTGTGTAGTAACCTCCCCTAAAATTAAAAGAAAATCAATAATTAAAAATAAATTTGATAGAAATTTAAATCAGACTATAAGTATAATATTTATATTAAATGTCCCACTCAAGAAAGGGCCATGCAACATACTGCATGGAGATGAGCTGGATGTAATTATTTCTAGCGTGGGACTAGGAGGGATTCGATCCTGACCTACATGTACAAGCATTCTTGTCAGGTTGCCTTACTCCAGTTTTCCAATATATATTTATACGAGTCCCAAAAGAGAGGGCACTGCAAAGAATTAAGTGCACACTGTCTTCCCAGAGAAGCCAGCATAAGGATGCTACCCAAAACATGAATACAATATTTGCATTTACTGTTGCAGATGTTGTGCAAGGTTAGTGAGAAAAGTGTTTGTACTGCAGAAATGACTACTGACAATAACCAGCTTACTTGTGCACTGTAGGCAAGGCATCGTCTGGCAGCCAGATCTTCCAGTGATCAGCCAATGCATCTCTCAACCATTGATTTGAATTGGAACCCGTGATGAATGGCGGGGGAAAGCTGTGTGCGAGTTACAAAATGAGTAACATAAAACATTAGTTACAGGCAACAGTCGAACAGGCAAGGGTTTTTGTTTTTTACATTGTTTTAGTCAGCATTAAGACACTGCTCAAAAATCAAGTGCATTACAGTGCTGTAATGCACCATACCAATGCCACTTGAGAATGCTGATTAAATTTTGACATATTTCTGTTCAATTTTTGCTGCCTTGAATTTGAACCGACTCAATCAAAAGGATGGAGTCTCAACCTACGAACAAAAGGGAGGTTGCTACATTTTGATTGAACAATTGAAAACAGAAGTTGTCAAAAAAAAATGTCAAAAGGTTGCCAAAAACTAATCGAAAATGTTTCTAATAGGTGACAACAGTAAGATGACGTGCAGCACTTAAACTCACAAAACTCTAAAATGTGGATCAGAGATGAGGCCTGCCTCAAAATAATGGGTATATAGCTGTACCATACCTCATAGAATGTATTATCTGCTGCTGAACACAGTGAAGCTTTACATTTATAAATACCGGTACATCTATATACAAGTGATACTTCGATCCTTCAGCTAGATGTATAAAAATCATCTTTGGTTTCGGTAGCGGTTAATTGTTCTTCTTATTATTATCATTACCATTATCATTAAGTATTACTATTATTATAAAAAAACTTGAAATTAACTTGTTTTTCATATTGTTATGGCTGTAATGATAACATCAAAATAAACAAACATACATGTACCTATTCACTGGGGCACCTTCATGATTTCCAACTGCAGGAAAAACTCTAACTCCTGGCAGATATTTATGAATCAGTTTGGCAGCATAATCTATGGCATCTATCTGTAGGACAAAATTATTACCACACAGTTACATGTATAATAACTTATGAAATTATTGCTGTAACTCTCACTGTAACATACCCTTGTTGGGAAGATAAAGAAAACATAATTCTGCCAATTTTTTCAGACAACAGAAACTTTCTGGTTTGAGACCCATGCCAACCTTCACCCCGTATCCCCCTGCATCCATAAGGAAATCGCACCTTAGCCTCAAGTTTTCCTTAAAACATGTAGTACACGTATGTATTGACAGGGAAGAGAAACAACAAGAAGATCATCTACAATGTCCTGCAAACTGCACGCACCTGATCTGAACGGGACTGGTTCCAAATGTTGTGTGGTGGAATATCTCCTGTCCACAGGGCATAATCAATGTCCTGTAAAACAGGAAACAAAGAAGTTGTGACCAAAATGCTTCAACATGGCTTTATAAATATAAAGAATAAAAATAAATTGTGCTTTACCACTAAACCATGATGACCAGCAAACTATGTACAGTTCAGGGGGGTCCAAGTTTCTAAAGAAACTGTGGTGCTGCGTCGGTGGGAAGTATAACAATATAATCTGGTTTTATAAACTGGGTTGATAATGTCAATTGGCCACCGTAAAGAGATTCAAGAAAAAAGAGATTCATGGTGGCCAATTGATGACGTTATCAACCCAGTTGATAAAACCAAATTATATGTACAGTTCACCCCACATACTGTAAGCAGACATGCCAAGGACCTGCTTAGCAGAGGCATCTGCTTATGGTCACATAGACTTTAAAATTGTAGGTTATTTACATGTGGGTGGGCATTACATGTAACAGTGTACACTCACAGGATCCCCTTTACAGGATTGTCTCCGGAGATTCAGTGCAATCAGCACGTTGCTACTGGAACCTATTCACAAGCAAGGGTTAAGGTGGTCTAGCATCTCCCCTCAATCCTCCCCTTGGAATTTTTAAAAGTATGCCGTAACATTAACGTATTCTTACCTGATGTGTGTCATTGATGTGTTGGAGCATACTCTCAAATGTTATTGGTGGAACATCACATGAATAGTCTCCATATTTGCCTGCTTTTCGTTGACCAGGTGCTGTTAGAAAGGAACAAAATAATATGAAATTTAATAATCTGTTGTTTGAGTGAAATGACCAGCAATTCTTGTAGCTGAACTCAAGGGTACGTTGCATGCACTGTGCACATGTCATGTCAGTTGGAGAAAACTGAGAAATTGGAGATTGCATACATACTGGTATGGACTGGAAATCATTTTTAGGTTAGAATACACAAGAGGACTAGTGCCTGGGGGACAAGTCCCGCCAAGTGAGTAAGTAAAGCCTTTTAAGCCCAATTGGCTCATGTAGCAGCTGGCACTTTAATCCAGTTTCCGTAGCATGAAGCAGCTTGGAGTACTTCTACTCCCCCCTGGATGGGATACTAGTCCATCGCAGGTTACTCACACAATTGCTGCACCAACAATTCCCTGGTATCCATTTATACTCCTGGGTGGAGAGAGAGCCTGTGAGAGCGTCTTGATCAAGAAAATGAGGGGCTTGAACCCAGACCAGGCCATTCGAGCCAGAGTCAATTGCACTAACCATTAGGCCACTGTGTCCACAGAATCAGACTACCGGTAGTTTGAATTCATGGGACAAGTGCAGAGACTAAATTTCCATCCTTAGAGTTTAGATCCCAGCAACTAGATTTTTTACAAAAAAACTAGTTCACAACAACTACATTTGAGGAAGAACGAAACTTGCTTTGCAACGTCAAACGTCGCATCAGCTACGTTCAATGTTTGCCTGGCGTGCTCGCTTGCTTTATATTGTAGTTCGCAAAAAGTTTATGATAGAGTACATGTAGTGTAGTGTACCTGCACTTACAGTTTTTGAAGCATCTCGTCTCTCGAGACGAGAATCTTGTATTGCGAGAGAGAGTGGTAACTTACTTTTGAGCGGTAAAGTAGTTTCAGGGTCTTTAGTCCCCTTGCATGTGCTGAGCTTACATGAAAACCCCTGCTATCTTACACGAGATAGAATGCTCACTAATGTACATGTAATATTAAAGCATCCATACCGGGTGGTTTGTCATCACTGCGACAGCACAGTGGCTCACCACAGTCTGGGTTGCCTCCTTCTTTGTACAGGTGGTCAAGATGAACGTCAGAGAAATGCAGAACACGAGAAATAGGAGAGCCAGGCTGAAATGGAAATTAATTTGTATTAGGTAATTATACGGTTTTTCTCGTTCAATTTGGAATTAATTTGCATGAGTGAAGATCTTACAGTGTTGCAGACAGGAAGCAGCATTTGATGCGAATTTGACACAATCAGAATCACATATTTTTTTCATGTATATTATTAAACATGTATGGATTAATTTTAACTTAAAACATGTTTAAGTCATTCAGATGATTTAGTGCAAATAACTATTCCAGGGACTTAATTTTTTTGTATTTTCAATTTATATTCTGTAACCTAACACAGTCAAGGGAAGTGCCAGTTGAGGAAGAATTCCCACCTCTGAGATGGGACTAAGCTACATGCATATAAGCAACGCGTATGACGTGTTCGCTTGCATGATTACTTTTGGTGTATTTACCTGCTCTTGCATTAGTTTGTCAGAAATATTTCCTCGAGTAATAGTGGTTCAATAAAGGTTTGCCAAAATTGGCTTTTGCTCCCACGACTGTAATTATAATATATGGGCAATTTTTGTTTCTGGCTTTTTTCTAAAACAAATACCACACACCTTGAAACACACATTACAATGCAACACTTATAAGAACTTTTGGCATAATTTTTTAACCTTGGAAAATCTCCAGTTGGAAAGAAATTCCAGAAATGTTTTTGAATTGCCTAACAGATCACATTTGTCACGTGAGAAACACGACACCCTCAGAGTCCCGAAAACAAGAGTGCCACATGGTGCAAATTGACATTATGTGATCAACATTTGATCATGACCCATTTGTATGAAATTTGGACAGCAATATAGTCTTGAAAAGAACTATCCTTTTAAGCATAAAATTGTACACCCCTCTTACATTGTATGTATGTGACTTAATTAACCACAACTCAAGGTAATACATGTATCTGACAACAACCCACGCAATATGAGCTGCAAAATAACCTACAGTTCAGGGGTATACCCAAAATATAGGAGGAATAATGTATTTTTTCAATAGTTTTTGGTTTTCATTTTAGATGCTTTTGATTTGAAACAGCATGACTTCCTCTGCACCTATGTGTATGATATTTTACGAAATACCACAAACAACACCTTTCAAATGATATGCAGGGTGTATTATATGTGGTATTTTGGTCTACAGTTGTTTCACAAAAAATGTAGTTCTAAATAATCTCCCACGGACTGAAAGAGTTAAAGGTTACTAATAGCATATACCTTCAGGGATGTAATTGATGTAGCATGTTTGGATTGTATCACAGTTAACTTAAAACCCATGTCAAATTAACATTTTTATATACAAGTTGCCTGCCATCTGATACTGCACTTTACTACTTTGTAATTTGATGAATGGTCTGGTTTTACTGAGGCTCCACTAATAAACAAACTTCTGGATTAAATTTCAGGTGCTATAACTCAAAAGAGATTTTAAACTTACTAATAATGGTGTCATACTTTCCAAAAAGTCCCTTTCAAAGGTGCCAAAAAACTGTGTTTGCCTTTACAGGGATTAATGATTCCAGTGAAAAGATATACATACATGTAATTTTGTAAATTGAGAGCAGGAGAAACTGGAGTGATTGCATGTGAATTGCCTAACAGAGACAATTTTGAGAAATTTGGAATTCGCAGACACATTTTTTTTCAGCAATATGCTGTATGGTCCTCTGAAATTTGATGAAGATATATCAATTGGCCAATGGTAAAATCTCCTGCAAAGAATTTCTCCATCATCATTAACTCAGTTTCCACAATTTTTTTGTATGAAAGATCAATATGGAAAATATTGCGGCTGCGATAAAAACCTGTTGGCAGGTCATGAACATTTGTCTCAATAAGGACATCAACTCATTGTGTGTATAGAACTTCATAATGAAAGTCATCAACTGAACTGAAATAAACTATATGTATACAATCTTCTTGTTTGCCAAATTCTGGAACTGGTGTAAGGCAGTCAGCTTCGAGCAAATAAAATGAAGCTACAGGTACTGTAACAGATGGCATGCCAATATTGGAATCAACACATCACATCATGAGATATCAGTTTCCAGTCACCTGATTTGGATATCTAATCATCTGCAACATGACAAGAGTACTTCACTTTCACAAACATTGAACTTTAAAGCTTGAATGCAACCAAGTTTAAACCATCCATCCAAACTTGATCTTTTACAAATGGACCGCATAACAATTACAAATGATACCAATGCAGTTAGTTTATATTTAAACTTACATCACACTGTACATCTATCCAAATAAAAAATTTATCACTCGAAGATTATGTAATACTTGAGCATTAATTACCAACAGGCCGGATAAAAAAATGCTACAACACAAATGAAGTTAAGCTCACTTACTTTTGGTGGTGGAATAGGTTTAACCGGCGGTTTACTTCCAGGTACAGTTACGTTCCAAAATTCGCTAGGATTTCTTGTGTGAGCACACGTGGGACCCAGCAACGTGCCACAAACTTCTGTAGGGCTTAGGAAAACCTTGTCGGTAACTGTCAGCACTTCATTTCGAAATTCTAAAATGACTTGGTCACAAACTCGATCGTCCTCAATCTTGAGCTTTTTACAGAGCATTTGTGACTCGTATGTTATGGCATCTTCTGCGACGTTCGTCAAGAATGAGGTTTGAGCCAGAATCGTTAACAGCTTACAAACTTCGCAAATGTCACTCGACATGATTTTGTTTCGTAGGTCGCTTTCCAATCGCTTCAGCCATGTAGTAAAACCATTTCCCTCGTCCACCGGCTTCGTAAACGAACTCATAGTGGACGAAAGAACAAGAAAACATACTAACAAAGATTTAGAAGCCATGTTGACCGGCTGGAAAGTCGCTTCAATCTGAAACAAAGGCACCACGCCACCAAGTTTGGACAATAGTTGGACGCATGTTGGTTTCCCAATTCCGATGGGGGTGTAATGGAGGTGTGTTGGTCGTATGATTGACCACGTGATTGAAACACATGTGCCCCACACTCCTCAAATACTTTTAGCGGTAACTCTGTGGTGTAACAATCATATAGTGGTTTGCAAAGTCTAGTCAAATCTATATTATAAACTTGAAACAATTACTCGAAATTATGATTGGGGTTTTTATATATACTGTCTAAACCTCAAAATTATTGGATTCATCTCTGGCTGGAGACGTCAATTCTCGTTTGATCAGTTTTAAATAGTTACCGTTTCAACTTTTTAGTACGTAGCTTCTATTGTGCTCCTGATCGATCATGAAGTCGAGATCAAACATCTGTTGGTGCCGAACGCGATAATATCCCAACCACTCAAATATCTATAGGGCACCTAAAGCCTTAGTCCTTTGCTTTTCAACTAAGCCACCAAGAAGCTGGACCAAGCTGCAATCTGCCCTCGAAACTCGCCATGTGTATGCCTCCTCTTGCTACTTACTGACGTGAATCGCCGAGACTTGAAACATGAAATCGAGGCTAACGTTCAAATTCCCCACCCCACATGAGCAAGGATCAAATTCCCCACCCTCGGAGAAGGCAAGGGCGTCAAATGCCCGGATTGTGCCTGCATTATAGTTTATATAGCCTCATTCGTGTCTGGGCCTGTTCATACTTGTTAATGCTCTCGAAGAACGAGAGGCTCTGAGGACCGTGGCGGTCATATGGAGGCTCGATTACCAGCGACTTACCAGCCGCTGTTTGGGAACGGGAGCCCGTGCTTCGAGTCATCTGACCGAAGACCGGGCTCGAGAGAGCGGCGGAAATCGAGGCTTTGGGACGTTTAGGGCAAAGGAAGGCGTTTTTATACTATAGCGCTACTATCTTGTCCTCAAAATGATCTCATGTTGACTAATGATCGGCTAAATAAACACTGTTGATCGTCCCCGTGTAGCCCATATTAGGGAGTGCCCCCCTTGTGGAGGGTGGGAGGCGAGTGGTTCTGGGACAAAAATGATAATATTTTAGTCTGTTCCAGGCTCCCGGGCGATATCAAAGAGAGCACGAACATCAGGGTACAAGTTGTGCCGCGCGCCTCAAATATGTCAGTGACTAGCTAAATTTTCTCAACTGGGATTAATCAGGCAAACGTTAAGCCGGATCGTGGTATAAGACATGCCACAGATGACTAAGTAATTGTGTATGCTAACGCACCGAAAAAGACAACAGTCAAAAGTTGCCCTATTTCTTATCTAGGCTCACGTGACATTTCTGGTGGCTGCCGTTTCATTTCAGTTAATATTCAAATTTTGCTAGTACCTGCAACCCAGGAATTTTTAATTTATAGTTCTAGGCATAATTCCAATCATTTTCATTAAGCCCTATAGCTAGAGTCACCAAAAGAGCCGAACGCGAGAAGACCTCAGGAAAATACTGCAAACAAACATCGCCTCTCAATGTTGAGGCGATCTAGTATGGAACTTACCAAATTGGTAGGGCTCTCTATAATTTTGCAGTCCGTTGGAATATTATGCATAAACAAAAAATTGGGTAAGTAAAAGTTGTTTAAATGGAACGCCTTTTAATGAGATTTTTTTGCTATTTCGCTCCGCGGAAGCATAAAGCGTTTCAGTTAGCTCCAAAAACTGAACCAGGATTGCTGCAGGCTTGGGCAGCCTGACTTCGTAACTACATAAACATTACTAATTATAACATACGTATGCTGGAGAATATCAGTCGTTGAGGGTTTTTTGCAATTCAGACGCGCTGCCGTTCAATTATGGTACAATTAGTTTGTCGAATCAATGCCGTGCAGTGAAGTACTACTTTAGTAAGATTTTAATACTGGCTCATAAACCCATATCTGATAAGTTTGGATAAACTGGGAGCGGTTCGGATCCTCATGCTGGATAGTTATCGTAATTCAGAACCCCACTTATCAATCTGCGTTTCTATGGCTACTTAGCCCCCCTCTTCTCCGAGGGAGACTTAGACTCCCCCTCTCCCCACGAAGGAGACGTAGCCCCCTCCTCTCCCACCGAGGGAGACTTAGGCCCCTCCTCTCCCTCCGAGGGAGACTTAGGCCCCTCCTCTCCCTCCGAGGGAGACTTAGGCCCCTCCTCTCCCTCCGAGGGAGACTTAGCCCCCTCCTCTCCCACCGAGGGAGACTTAGGCCCCTCCTCTCCCACCGAGGGAGACTTAGGCCCCTCCTCTCCCTCCGAGGGAGACTTAGGCCCCTCCTCTCCCTCCGAGGGAGACTTAGGCACCCTCTTTCCCCGAGGGAGACTGAGGCCCGCTTCCCCCCCTCCCCCCGAGGGAGACTTATTAAGCCTGTAAATAATAACAAAGCGTGGCGGACAAGGAAGGGAAATTAATATTTTCAACTTTTATCACTTTTAAAACGTCGCAAACGTAAAACTCAAAAGAGGACGTGTTTGATATCCATGAATTAGCTTTGTTTGCTATTGTTGTCTAAGTTCGATATTGGTCCTGGGACGTATGTTTACCGTTTACATAAAAAGTGAACAGAGTTCTTTACTAGACTGAAAGGAGTACGTAAATTTATACGGTCTCTTTTATTTCGCGGGAGTCTTACTTTTGCGAATCAGGGGGACAATCCGTAAAATCCGCAAAAATTAAAACCCACAAAATTTTTAGGCTTCACGGTTTTTCCTGCTCTGACGTCTTTTCGTTTCTCTAACTTCTCAGGTTGTCCAAAGGACTGGATGAGATTCGAGAATTCCTGTTACATGTCACCAAGCATAATTGCCGACTGGTCCACCGCTCAGGCAAACTGCAGCAAATATAACGCTCATCTCGTCACAGTCTCGTCCCAAAGTGAAAATTCGTTTCTGATTCGAAAAATAATAACAAAGCGTCCACTGAAAAGCAGACATTTTTGGATCGGCTTACAAAGAGCTCCTTTTGATATCTCGCTGTGGGTGTGGGTCGATGGATCTCAGTTGACGTCATTCAGTGGCTGGTATCCAGGGCAACCAGACAACTATCGCCATGAGGAGTTCTGTGGGGAGATGTATATTCTCCAAGTACGTTCCGGTCTGGTGGGGTGGAACGATCTGAACTGCTCCCATGCCTCGAGTTTTATTTGTGAGAAAGGTAAACGATATTGGTTCTTAAAGTAGAATTTTGCTAATGTAATATGAGTGCGGGTGTCGTCTGCAAGAATTAATAGTTGTAATCACGATGTTCTGAATACCTGTGTTTCCCCCTGGGACGATAGAAAGAAAAACCTGGGATGTGGAGAGAGCAGAGCGCGGTCTGGGCAAAAAGATCTCACAAAAACGTATCATTTCTACAGCAGTTTCAGTTCGATCATAAGCAAACTATTGTTTTTGTTGATTCCTATATCATTTCAGTAACTCACCATGGAGACTCAGCCGTAGGCTATTTTGTGGGCATCACTCCCTCTTCACTATCAAACAGATCGGACTGTAAATTACTCAGAACTGGCCGGCCAGACCGGTATCTATAGCCTTTCTTTTGAGAAGTTTCACTTGTATTCCTCAGTAAAAAATGTCAATTGGTAATGGAATTCTCTTAATTCACGAATGGACCAGACCAACCAGTTTTGGTTAATGCCCGCGTTAATGGTAACCGCCGTAAATTCTGAAAACAATTGTAAATGATTTAGTATATATATAACAGAGCTTATTGGCTTGCCATCATGCTCAAAGGATAATGGAAGATGTCAGCAATTATGTGTGTGGACGACTGATGGTCGTATTTGTAAATGTAAAGATGGCTTTATCTCCGAAAAAGATGGAACTGTGTGTTTAGGTGAGTGTGGAGTCTCTTATATTTTGGTAAATTGACAAACAAGCAAATACAGAGATAATCTTCTTGAGCTAGTTTTAATGAAAAAGAAAAGCATTGAATGCAAGTGTTGGGTTTGTGCGTTCCCGATCGCACTCCACCATTTTGTGGCGCCGTCACATTGTCGTTCCCAGAAAATTCAAACTGGCGCGAGCGGGGAATTTGAAAGGTCTAAGGACTGGTAGTTTAATTATCTGATCGCAATAGTCTGCCGCAATTTTCCCATCAATGCGGTGATCAATGGAGATTCGCTGATTAAATCCCTGCTAACAAAAAGGGTTACCCTTTTTTCTTCGTTTTATTTCTGTTATGTGGCATAACTCATTGGCAGTACTTTTGTAATGGGCAGCAGAACAAACAATTATTCAAGAAACATTTTTCTTTTTCAGATCCAAAGATGTTCATGCCTAATGAAGCTCAAGCAAAACCGATCTCCTCCTTTGACATGGCTTTACTGATCATCCAGTTAATGTCGCTCATTCTCCTGATTCCAGTGTCCTTCGTTCTTGTTTCCTTTTACAGAAGAGTTTCAAGACAAAGGTGCCGCAAAAACACCGAATCCCACACTGTTATGGTCAACGCACCATTATCTAACGAGGAGCACAGTACCTCGCCACTTACAACCGCGATGTATAGCGAAGGTACTTGCCGGGCGTAAAACAACTGTTTGCAAGTGGGATTTTCGAGAATCGCTCGCAAAAAAAAACGTAACACAAGTCCGAATGGCAATCCGTTAGCTGATATTGTTATTTCTTTGGGACCTTTGGGATATATCTTTCATATAATCAGTAGCCTGCGTGGCAAGCGTTCCCGCCCGAGCGAAGAGCGAAGGCAATAACAGATCATAACAGCTCTACGCTCGCTTGGGAACGCTTGCTACGCAGGCTATATAATCAGCAAAAACTTTCATCGTTGTTATTAATAATTTTCTTCACTGCTACAGCAATGTAACAAAATGTATAGTTTGAGTGTGTTTTAGTTTTAAAGAGTTGAACGACTTTTTTTTCGTTTTTTAGACTACATGAATAAAAGGATCTAAGAGAAACTGTAAAATTTCTCATTAAAATAATCTTTGAATTCTCTCACCATTAGATACTGTGTAAAATATTGTTCAACTTCAGACTCGAGGCACCACAATGCGTGATTTCGCGTGATAACACTCGTACAACATGACACCAGTTTTCGGCACAATAAAAAGTCAAACAAGTCAGATTAGCAAACAACAAGACCCCCTAAGTTTCTTTGTGTATGGCATCATTTGCTTTCAACTTTTGATTCTTATATTTCACTGTCACACACGTCAGTCGCCTTTGACACGCCTTCACACTGTTCTCACTGTCGTGACAAGTAAATTGTTTCACCTTGCATACTGATGCATGTATCACCAGGACAGTGACCGATCTTCACATACCTTTAGCGTAAATGACTCAGAGTAAGTTCCCATAATCTTATAACGGACCCAGAGAAAATTTTATCGAGCCATAATGGAAGCAAACCATGGCGGCAACAAACCAGACTATGCAAATGATTTCAATTCAAGCGAATCGTCAAAGAAAACCTACCAATTCGACGACTTGCTTCGTTTAGTCGGCGGATTTGGTCGTTATCCGATGATGCTGTACGGTTTCATGTGTTTGATGACGGTACCTATTGGCCTTCAACAACTGGTGTTAGTTTTTTACGGTGCTTCTCCGCCATTCCAATGCGCCGAACCGGTCGCAGTAGCGAGTAACAACAACTCGACATGCGCCATTGACAAGTGCTGTGCTAATTGTACCAAATATGATTTCATGGATGAATTTACAAGTGTAGTGTCTGAGGTGGGTCAACTTTTACTAGTTTCTTCTTAGAGCACGTCTCATTAGCAATTAGGGTACACCTTTTGAAGAACCGCATGATACCGCTGGACCATAAAAATATTTCTGATATAAAGATAATCTTGGATAGTCCTGACCCAGCCCGGTTATTGTATCAGAAAGAACCCTAAAAACTCGCTGAAGTGCATCGTAATGCTGAGGAAAGTGTCCAGAAGTGTAAAATTGATTCGGAATGTATTAAGTTTAATTTATTTACTCCCACCCAACTCAGACTAACAAAACGGATGTTCTGGACCCCTGGAAGAACTACTGACTGGACAAAAATGGCCCGATTTATGATAAAATACAAACTTTTATCGCCCGGAATATTTATTCTTCCCTGTTCTGATTTTGTTCTACACCTATAAGCATATGCATATGTATGTCGTCTGAAAGATGAGCACTTAGTTTGAACAAGTTTTGACCGGTATTTCGACTGTTTAACTTATCTTCTACTAGGCTTCAAATTGACACAATGTGCCATAGCCTTCGGCAAAGTTTGGGAAAGGTTCATCTTTCATAAGAGCGCACAAGAGGGTGAAGGTCCAATGAGTCAAAAACAGAACAGTCGTTAACTCTCTTTCAAATACAGCCTGCGAGCAGGCTCTCCGCGAAAAAAATGAAATGAAAGGGATGAAAGAGAACCTGCCCGTACGGAATCTCGCTGATGCGACGCCGAGCGAGCTGTCAAAAATCAGCCAATCAGTGCAGCACGGAAGTGAAGATGATTGTAAACAATCAAATCTCCACAAATCAGTATTTTGCGTTCAAAATTTGGACGGAGTATTCAGAATTCTAAACGATACGGGCAGGCTCTCTTTTGTCCTTTTCCTTTTCATTTTTTTTCGCGGAGAACCTGCTCACTAGTCTCCTTCGCAGCCGTTTTTTGACTAAAGTTCTTCCCCTCTCGTGGACTCGCATTATAACCAACGAGTCTCGTGTTTTCCAGTGGGAACTGATCTGTAACAGGAAACATCTGAAGGCGTTAACTCAAGCAGCGTACTTGGCAGGGCTTCTTATTGGTTCATACGCCTTCAGCAGCATCTCCGATCACTTCGGTCGAAGGATCGCGGTTTTCCTTAGTATCGCCTTCTTGGTAAGTAGAACAAGCAACAGCTTATTTCCCACTTGGGTAATTGTTTCTGTTTGCCGTGTGCACTGTGGGTGTTGAACCTTTTGGTAAGTCAAAGCCGCGTTAAATGTGTAAGGAATAAAATCATGTCCAACCAACAGGCTGGGGCTATTAAAATTGGAAAATTTGCGGTCCAGCACAATCAGCCCCTTTTAGGTGTGGAACAGCAGCTTTCACAAGGTCTCACAAGAATGCCGGCTTACAATCTTTCGGAAGAACAACAGAACAAACAACGGGAACAATGCTCCTGGTACCCAAAACACTAACAACTGCTAAACTAGATCGAGGGCCAGTGGAATCAGAAGAATATAATAATAATAATAGCGGAGCTCCGGCAGCCCCGAAGGGCCGCAGAGCGGAGCCCCATACCTATAGAAATAGGAGAACCAAGCACGCATAAGAAGGACAAACAGGAGAACCATGCCATCTCATGGTCAAAATGGCAAGCGGCATGACTCGCGGGCGCGCACGTACGTCCGTCCATACGAAGACGTTGCCCCAAATATCAATATGGCGGCCCAAGTCCACAGAGTTCGATCTGGTTAACATTTTTAAAGGTTACCATAAGCTTAAATCTCTGCCATGTTATGGTCAATTGACAGCTGTCGAAAGAAGGTATCCGCTGACCAGTATCACATGACCAGATCGCGGGCTCAGATTTAGACCTCACCGAGGTCACGTATTTTGTTCACGTTAGCCGCTGACCTGGTATTGTTTTCATTGATCGCGGGCTCAGGTCCGATTTTTTGCTTCTGGCAGGATTTTTTAATTTTTCATGGTCATTCTCAGCGGAAATTCTGCAACTGGAGTCGACTTTTTAAATTATTCTTGTTTATTTCAGCTGTGGAATTGCGCACGCAAGTACTTTTAATAAACTAAATTTCTGCACGCAATTTCAGAAATTATTAAGAACCAGCAAAAATACGGAGCTCCGCTTTTAGGCTTGGCTAAAGCTATATATTATAATCTACAAACGTCGGTACTTTCAGATCCTTTTTTGAGTGTGGTGTAAAATTTCGGAAGCATACGATGTTGTTCTTTTCAGGCAGGATGTGGCACCGTATCGGCAGTGGCAGACTGTCTCTCTCTTTTCGCCTTGTTCCGTGTCGGTGCAGGAGCTGCAGCAGCCGGTTGTCTTCTTTCCCGTTTCGTCTACTGCTTAGAGCTGTCAGTCACGTCAAACAGAACTGCCGCGGGCTTTGTTAGCAATATTTTTATGACGCTTGGGTACGCCATTCTGTCTTTGATGGCGTATCTCTTGAGGGACTGGAGACATTTAATGCTGGCCGTGTCGTTACCAGGCACACTGCTACTTGTGTTTTGGTGGTAAGTTCTTGGATGTCCCTCTTTTTACTTACTAGCTCGTCTTTAGGAAGTTATGTTATGCCGACTCTAATAGTGTCTTTCTCCGTCCAGGTGTATGAATGGGTACCGATGAAATAAATCCCAAGTGGGGGTGGGTGGGGACAGTTGGAGGTCTAACTCTGCATTCCGGACCAGAATCCCATTCAGGGAAAGAAAAATACTCATTTTCGCTACATGCTCGTGAAACTTCCTCTGCCTGATTGCCGGCGAAACTAGGCTCTAGCGCTGAGTTGTGTGTTTTTTTAATCAAAACAAATCTAAAAAGATAGATTTCTAACGCAGAGCTGGAGAGACTTAAATGATAAAATAAAAACGTTACCTTAAAGGACATAAGACCCTGCTGATGCGCTATCGACGATTCTTAAACAGTTATTGCGTTGTTTGTCCCGAGGTGGATACCAGAGTCTCCGCGCTGGCTTCTTGCTAACAATCGCCTGGACGAGGCACACAGCCTGCTTATGAAGTATGCTGCCAAAAATGGCGTCAGTGTTGATGCTCAACACCTGAAGCACGTGATCTCGGAAGTAAGGAAAGCTGACATCAGGAAGGACGACACCCGGAAATACGGGACTTTTGATTTGTTTAGGACTCCTAAATTGAGGAAACGAATCATTATCTGCTGTTTCAATTGGTAAGTTGTTTGAAATCGGAAGTGACTTGAATTGCATAAACCCATGAGTCCTCATTGGAGCATATAAGTCGTCCACCAGAGAACTCCATATTCCCCTGTGCGGCCTCGCGGCGACCCTTTCATGTCGGTCCCTGTTGAGTTCTGAAGTGCCGACATTTAACTTCAGAGAAAGTCTTGTTTGTTTCCTCGTAGTAAAAGGTTTATTTATCCTGTTTATCCGCTCTAAAGAACTCATTATAAAGTGTATATGCGTCAAGTTTGAGTGCTGGGTTTTGAGGAGAGAGATATAGAGAGAGAAGCCAGGAAAACCCGAGAACCCAGAGGAAACAATGTGGGGCTAGTACAAGAACCAAAAAACTCAACCCGCCTAAGACGCGGGATCCAAGACCAGAACCCGAACAACATTGGTCGGAGAGGCGAGCGCTCTGACCACTTCGTTCGTTTATTCGTCTGTTGTTTTGTTTGTTTTTCACTGCTAGGTTCGTTAACGCACTAGTGTATTTTGGACTGAGTTTGAACGTGAAGAATCTGGCCGGAGACTTGTACGTGAATTTCTTTATCCTGATCATCATCGAGCTGCCAAGTGCATTGCTGGCTTGGTTCTGTCTCCAAAGGTAACTACAAAGAATCAAACGTTTCAGGGTTTTCACACGATCTGGCAAGGCAACTTAGCGCATTTTCAGACAACTACCATCTCCGTCAATCCAAACTACTTTGACGATTTAAGAGCGCTTAGCAAGTGGTTGTCTAAATTTGAAATCTGATGGCCAGGGTTTACCAAATCTTTTATCCCACAGCTTTTGATACCACCATGCACGACCAAATCAATTAGGACGCAGCAAAAAAAATGCTTGTTAATATGGATGCATAAAACAAGTCTGTTAACAATATTACGATTGACCTCAAAAGCAACATCTTTGATGTTATCGCTTGAGCGTATTCTTTGTACCATTTGAAGTTCAGGAAGAAGTTTCCATGATCGATCTGTCTTGTCTGGAAAGTTTGTTTCTGTTATTATTAGACAAAAACCATATCATATCCTATATCCTATCCTTTCCCCAACCTGGAGACAGTCGCTACCCTTGTCACCAGTTCTGAGCCAAACGGCACAAATGTATTATTGTGTTGTCAGGTTTGGTCGTCGTATTCCTTATTGTACATTCATGCTGATTGGTGGAGTAGCTGGCTTGTTGGTGTTAGCTGTACCTGACAAGCCTGGTGAGTGAGCAAACGCTCGTGAATGCTGTTCATTCTCATTTCTTCATTCCTTATTTATCTTCACACCTTATTTATCATCTTTTGTGTCGATCGAGCGCAAAAAGAAAGAAAGATGCATGCGACAGTGTCCTGCCTGCCCCTCGTTGACTGCAGTTTTGTTGTTCTTTTCTTTCTCAGAATACCAGCCAGTGATCACGACTCTGGCTATGATCGGCAAGTTTTGCATCTTGTCAACATTTCTGACAATCTATGTCTTCACTGCTGAACTATTCCCCACAGTCATCAGGTGTGTACGGCTTTTGGGCGCTGCTCAGTTAACGCAGAGGTCGTGGTTTCGAATCCCACTCAGAGCCTGATAGTTTTCAGGTCTTTGTTCCAGTAGTGTTATGGCTGCATTCGCATTTATCACGTGACTCATTGATTGTGTGACTATATCATTGCTCGTTAATTAACGCCATTCTACCCATATCTTTAGGAACATCGGTGTTGGAGTGTCATCCATGATGGCCCGTATTGGAGCAATACTGGCACCATATATTGTACTATTGGTAAGAAAACGGGAAAATACACACTTCAGAAAAAAACCTAAATATTTCTTACTTATCCTGACTAATGACCGAGTGTTGTTACTTTCGCGCGATAATTCAAAACCAAACGAAAACAGCAAACAGGATCTCTTATAAGCCTACGGCATCATTGTGAAATTTTTCAGACTGAATGTTCGTCGTTTCTAGTATCACAGGGAAAGAGTTTCAGGGCGAGAAGAGATATGTGTGCTTGCTCCGGCTTTTCTCTGCCTCGTCCAAACTTTATAGCGACTTTGAAGGCGTCAAGTTTAATTTACGGTGTTTCTTGTTCTCCAGGCTGAATTCCCCAGTGTCAACAAATCCCTGCCACTGGCTATTTTTGGAGTGCTTGGAGTAGCCGCTGGAATAATGGCACTGTGGCTCCCAGAGACATTATTCAGTCCCATGCCTCAAACTGTGGAACAAGCGGAAGCTTGGGATGAAGATTACAAGATTCGTTGCTGCAAACAGCCTGGGATCAAGAAATCAGCCAGAAAAGATGACACGGGAACAGGAGAAGAACAAAAGCTATGCAGCATCGAAAGACACGTGTAACTCATGTTTCTAATATGTGAGGGGGGTGGCAAGAGTACCTCGTATTTTTCAATGATCTAAAGAAAGAGCGCATGTTGTCGGCTGGTGGCCGCTTCTTCGCGTTTTTGACATGTTTTCATTGCCAAAAAACGCCAATGCCAAAGGAAGACCTCTAAATAACTAGACTGATCTTGGGGGTTAAAACTTATCCTCGAAACGCCTGTTTTTGTACAGTTCTGTACGCACTACTTTGGCAATTTTTCGACCCTGATAACCCCCAATAAGCTTTAACTTTGCATTCTTTTTCTTTTTGCATGTCTAGTCTCGTTCTAAAGCACACTGTAGGTAACACTGATATATAAACTAGCGACTAGCCAAGCGATTCTTCAGTTAAACAAAGACCTACACTGTCCAAAGTAAAAGTTATTTAACTGTCTAATAGATCACGCGAATCTGGCGAATCAGGTTATTGGCCACACCGAACAACAATGCTATGGCCACATAAGTTGTATTTCAACTTATGGACGCCCAACACGTTGAATTGTGACGCCTAAGTTGGCCGACAGTCATAAACTGCCTTACTTTTGGTTCCCTTTCGCGTAAGAACTAATTTAAACACATGTGAACGATAATTTAAGTCTTAAGTATTTGTTTTGTTAGAAGATTTTATATGGGTTGCTTAAATCCTTGTAAACTAAACAGTTTATTATAGTTCTTCGAACGGCTTATTTTACATATGGATATAACCGAAGAACCACTCGCTTTCTCTTCCTTGCCTTACACGAAAACCCTTATGTATAATTTCTTTATAGGAAAAGAAAACTAAATAAATGTTTACGTTTTAACTTATGGTGGTTTGAACGTCACATGTTTTGCTGGGAAATAGCAATTTTAATTAATTATAATGACAGGCGTTATATCTCCTTCTTTTGCTCACATTTAATTTGAATGTAATCGATGGTTACAGGTTAATCAGAATGGAATTCAGTCCCAAAAGGAAACGAAATTAAAATTTTCAACTGTATTTTTTTTACTAAGGCTGGTACTACCACACGTAAACTAAACATTAGTACGTTATTTAACCAAGCCACACAAAAAGACCTGTTAAAACCTTCTGAAAGCCTTTCGCCTATAAAACCAACACGATATCATTTATACTACGTACATTTTATGGTGATCAACATTCCCAGAAGAAAGAAAGAACCAGAATATTTTGTATATTTTGTCTTGTACCCTCACTGCACCCATAAAGAAAGTGAAAGATTTACCGTTTATTAATACCATAAAATATTTTTTAAATATACCAGTTTTTTTGTTTAAAAACATAAATTCCATATTAGTTTTTTTAAATACAAGAAAAGTGTTGATAAGCCGGTGACGTGACCCTGGCATACATTATATGAATTTTTCAGTTGCACTTTCGTAAAATATCTGCCTTCACGTTGCTTAAAATAACTACAGCTAAGCAGTTTGTCCTCTCAAGCAGATTGATGTAAGGACACAGCGTAAGGTAAGAACGAACCGACCCCATTTGGTATTTAATAACGGCAAATGAAAAAAGTCATATTTTAGTTAGGTCAGTAAGAGAGTTCATACACATGTAAACATTTGTCCTTAAAAAAATCTGTTCTCATTTGACTTCATTATACGAAGGAAATCGCCTATACTCTCAAGATTTATTTCTTCAACGACTTCTGGGTACCCAAGTATTTTTTCCTAAGAAGCAAACATATAAGAGACCGTCCCAGATTTCAAAGATGCAGTTGACTTTCTATACTGTAGTTCTTCGTTATTTCTTCTTTAGAAAGAAAAATATAATCAAGAAATCAACTTGTAGAAAACTTAACTTTTTCAAGCTTGAAATACATGACCTTGAACCTATGAGGAAACCAAATAATTCAAACACTATTGTCTTAATTTGTCGAAAATAAATGACCAGAAATTGAAAAAGACCAACTCGCGCGCTTTTCCAGTAAAATACTTATTACAATTTATATCGAAAAGGCAATGCAGTCTTCTTTTATATCAGCATACATTTTATCTTCACATATACGCGACTGAAATAGCGAACTGGTAAATTTATTTCGTGGCAATTGTGTTGTCTGTAGCATTGTTCTGTGTTCAGTTAGCATCAGTGGGTGGCGATTTCTTGCAGCTTTATTTGGTTTTTATGACGTTTTGTTAACCAATGGCTTACCATGAAAACAAAATGTCGAAAATCTACAATATCTGAAGGCTAGTTCGCATGTCGGGAAAATCCCAGATGATCACCGTTGTCCGATCATCCAAGAATTAGCCTACTAATTTGTAAGTGAAAACGTGAATCCCGAAGACACGCCCTATCGTTTGGGATGTTCGGCGACAAATTGGGAAAATTGGGACCTGATATAAACGTCAGAAATACTAATCACTAAAAACTCACGAAAGGAATGAAATAAACTCCCTCACTTATAGCTCTTGACAAGCGTGATTTCAACAATTCATCAGGCTCTACCCATTTCCTCGTGGTTGCTTTGTCGGAAAAAATATCCACTTAAGTTAATCTTTCTATTTCTCAAAATAATTACGATAAGTCAAAGATAAGACATGAGATGAAAATATATTCCAGATCTAAATAGACAATAAAATAAAATGGGAGAGATAGAAGGGAAATTATATAGGAATGAAAACGCGGCAGTCGGTAGAAAAAGAGCGAACGTGTAGTTTAATTTAACGATTTTATCATTTATTAATAAGGTGACAAATCGGAAATTTCTGACGTAGATATGACATAAGGAGACGTCCCACTAGCTCGAATAAGACACAACTGTGTTACAAAATGGCGGGAGGTTGATTCTTGAAACAGGGATGATCTATGGTTTAAAGGGGCTTTGTCACGGATGATACATCTGGAAAACTTTAGCCTTAATTTTTGTCAGTTACAATACCAAAGATGAATAAGCCCCTAACCTTGCATGGGTGTTAACTGCTATTGTATATTTTTAGGATTGAGATGATTCTTTCGTTGCTGTTAAGAGGCACGCTGTTGCTTCTTGCAGTAAACCATTCTACTGCTCAAGAATGGTACACACAAGACAGTTATGGACCGGAGTTTTACTCTCCAAGCATAGTCCAAGATACACAACCTTCATTTCTGGAGAAACGAGAAGCTGAGATCTCGGCTAACGAGTCAAAGTCCGTTTATCTGTCGGATTTCCCAACAAACGTCCGTCAAAAGCGAGACACAGATGATGCTGACAATGAGCAGCACAGTAGTGACGTCACAGAGTACACTACGAATGACGTATCAGATCACGTGGATAACGTGTCCGAAGAAAATTCGCAGGCCATTGATCCGAACAGCTCCTTGGATATGAACGATGATCGTGCTTCCAAAAACAGCTATGGATACCAGCAGAGTGATGCTAACAGCGATGCGGGTTTTTATAGCAATGAAACGACTGGTAACACGTTGGAAGGCCCTGAAATAAGCCGTGAAAATGATGTCATGAACGAAAAAGAGGAACCAACAGATCAACCAGCCTTCGAACCAACCAATGGTTATACAGAAACGTCTCCAACAATAGCTGGAAGTGACGAAGCGATGCAAGAAGGCTCGGGAACGTATTCGTATCAAGAAGATGATAGCTATAGTATCCACAAAGAAGAAAATAACGATGATATACAAGGTTCAGAAAAGGCAACCGAAGCTGACGGAAGCCATGAAAAAAATATCGTTGTAAAAGAACAAGAACAAAACAAAAAAATAGAAACGACAACAAAACTGGGTGAACATGGCGGCAGTGGAAGCATCTCAAGAGAAGAAGAAGAGGATGAATGGTTGAAAGGTGACGACGACGAAGACGAGCAACCCGTGAAAAGACAAAATTTGGGTGTGTAGATTTTTTGTTTTTCGGAAATTTCACAGTGGTGCAATTTAGTTAATGTACAACATTTTGTAGGTAAGTGGCACTGGACCGCTGGATTGCGCGCAGGACTCGCACCGTTCGAGTTCAAATCCCGGACAGTGTCACTGCGTTGTATTTTTAGGCAAGATACTTCACTCCCATAGCGTCTCTCTCATCAGCGAACCTGCTGTAAAAACCCATGTGATGGACTGGGATCCCATCCGGGGGAAGGAATACTCCTATTTATTCAACGGAAACCCACCCACCAGGCCCGAACGGAGAGTGAACATACCTCATCGTTTTGTTGTTAGCTGCATTAACTAAACAGGGGGATCAGGAATAAAACGCCATTCGGCTATCATATTATAAAGTGCTGAATTGACTGTTTATTTTGCATTTTATTCTGTAGCTTGGGGAGTTCCGAGCCAGGAGTACAGTTATTCAAATCTACCGTGTTGTCCAGCAAACATGATCTGCCCAGGTTAGTATAACTTTTCTTCATGAAATCAGTTTCTATATTCCTATATGTAACTTCCACTCTATGCGTGTTCAAGGCTTTAGTTTATGTGCGCCGACATTGTAGCACGTGACTTTGATTCCACGCATACTACCCATGAACCTCTAGGGGTCTGGCTCCCAGATCTGTTCTGTTCGCTGGCTCGTAGTTTCTAAAGTAGTTTGAATTTACGTAAATGCCAAAGTGGTTTAAAGTTTAATATGATTTCATGTTCCTTTTCCAGACAAACCACCATGCGTTCCAGACACTGGTGGGTACAAGGGTTACCAGGGCTACGTCAATTATCCCGGATATCCTAGTTACCCGTCTCCACCTGCACCAAGTTTCCAGCCTCAAGTGGTCCCCACTCCACCCCACTACGTAATTAATGCACCAGCCGCCAAAGGCAGCAAGTCCATTCCGGTTAAAGCACGACCAACAGCGGAGAAGGCATCTACAAGGAAGATTTCCTCTGAGGACCAGACGGGAAACAAAGGTGCTTTGCCACAAACAAAGGATTTAATATCAGATGCAGATGAATTCGCGGAATACAACGGGACATCGCAGAGCTTTGCAGGGTACAGCTATAAGGAAAATGAGGACAAGTTCTACAACAGTTCTACCGAGCATGAAGACGATAAGAGTGCGTCTACAGGAACAAATGACTCTAGTTCATTTAAAGCTCAATTCGCAGAAAAGGAAAGCAATGGCATTGCAGAAAATGATGCTATTAAGAAAGCCGAGAAAGGAAAATCGAACAAGAAAGAGCAGAAATCTTCTGACGAACCTGATTACAAGGATGAAATCGAGAAAGAAGCTGTTGAGCAGGAAAAAGAGGCTGATAGGAAGGCTGAGGAAGAAGGAGGTCACAACGACGAAGATGATGACGACGAAGATGACGACAGTGATGATGATGATGATGATGATGAAGATGAGCAGAGTGATGACGATGATAAAGCATTGGACGTGAGACAGTCCGTGCATAATAACACTATGCAAAAGGACGACATTAACAATCCCGCTGAACAGTCGTTTGCCGTTTCACCCACAGTACTGCCGGGAATGTGTCCACCATGTCGTAAGTAACATCACGCATACGCAGCAGTCAAACGCACTGCGCGCGCAGTTCCCAACAAAGCCGCAACTTTAAATGTTTTCAATTTCAGTCACTGAAAAGTTAATTGTACGACGCATATACCTACTGGTTTACCGGCTTCTAATTTTGGTTACAACTGCTGTTTTATAATGCTTCCCGTGAACAGTCTTCCAGATTTTCTCTGTAAACTCGTACAGAGTTACAGGGGGCTAAATTAAAGCTGGAAAGGACTTTGGATTTTGGCGTTTGAGAGCCATGAAAAGTAACATTTAACCTTTAATACAGTCATGGATTGATAAATCAATCGAATATGAGCTTTAATTTGTAGTAGATGATTCAAAACAGTTTAAACAACCGTGTTAAATATTAGTTTTTACCTAAAATAAGTATAATTCTTTATCTTCAGTTGGTCTCCTATGAAGTTGTATCTTGATTACGCTAGTATTTTATTAAGGAAGTTCATGTTTGTTGCTCATTTTTATTAAAAAGATAGTAATGAGAATATCGCATTATTGAGAAAGGAATTATTAATCATCTTTGAAAATAAAACCAGTACACAGTTGAGTATTTCTTTTTTTCTTTCTTTAGCCAAGCCAACTAAAGCACAAGGTAAGAAGTCTAATACAAAAATACTGTCCAATCAAGTAATTCTTTGGTATTAAGTGGTATCGGGCAAGTACAACGAAAACTTTTTGACTCCAAAAAAGATTTATTAACCCCCAAAATATATAATTAGTTGCCACTGCAGCAGAAGAAAGAAAGACAACTAGTGTTGATGCTCGGACAGGACATTTGGTACTTATCAGCTTAAAATTTGAAAAACAAATGATAAAGAGATATCCATTCTTACCAATATTTGCGATATATTATTTTTTCTTCGTCAGCTTGTAATGCAAAAATAGACCTAGCTATCTTGGTCGACGGGTCTTCAAGTGTTGAGAGATACGGTGTCGGTAACTTCCGAAGAATTATCGACTTTGTCCGAGGTCTGACGATGGGTTTCGCCATCTCAAGAACAAACACTCGAGTTTCCTTGACAGTCTACGGAACAAGACCGAGAATGATCTTTAATTTCCGCAGGTTAGTCCCACACAAAACTGTTTTTAAGCACTAATTTTTCTTTTTGATGTATAACGTGTAACTTACATACAGTTCATTTTGTCGCAGACAAGCCCAAGTCTATTTTCACCTGCATAATAAGAACACCATTCACCAAGAAAGTTTGAGGCTGCTCACCCACCCTCAAACTGAACGCCTGTTAATGCAACTTCGATACTTTCGATTTCTATATTAACTAACAAAGCTCACTAACTTCGTTAATTAATAGGAATAAAAAAGGAAAAATGGAGTGACTGAATAAAAAATGTTGATACTAATTCTAAATTAGACGCTTGAATGAAACGTTTTGGCATTTCAGATATCGGAAAAACACACAGTTGTTCACCGGTCTCAATCGACCCATTTACTATCCACGAACCGGCGCAAGAACAGGTCGGGCCCTCAGCTATGCGTACAGAAGGCTTTTCAGAAGAAGTCGGCGTACACGATCCAGGAAAGTGGTCGTGGTCATCACTGACGGCCGCTCTCTTGATGACGTACATAGCGTTTCCAAGCAACTGAGATCTCGCGGTATCACGATCTACTCAGTAGGGGTGGGAAGATACTTTAACGCTAGGGAACTTGATTCCATGGCTACCGATCCTGACAAGACTCACGTCTTCACATCAGATTTCAAGCAGTTGCAGTACATCACAAACGATCTCAAGAAAGCCATTTGCATGAGTAAGTGTTCAGCGAGCGTGGGAAAATCATAAACTATTTGGCTTTATGATAGCCTTAAACCAATGTTGTGAACTTTTGAACTATGTTGCGAAAAGTTGAGTACCTGTACCGTAAAAGGCTACCTTGTAAATTTATGCTGATTAGCCATTGAGCCTTGAAAAAAGCTTTTATCAACAGTCTGCTTTATATCTTTAATCTCGCTTAAAAGGTAATTCCATTCTAAATTAGCGCAATGCCTCCAGAGGAAAGCTTTCTTATGTAGACACATTGACAAGACCATTATTTGAAATGAAAGCAGGAATGATCGCACTAACGAGGTTTCCTGTCGTAAAGGAATAAAAAACGTAACAATCGACTGGTTCAGATGGGAAAAGATATTGCATATTTTTATTTGTTTTTGGTTAGGTGCTGGTGGTACTCTCTCAGTTTCTAAACTGCAGCCATGTGTATGTGGACCAACTAAACCCGTCGGTCCAACAAAACCAGGTTTGTTTTGTAGGAGTTCTCTTATATTAAGGCACAAAACTCGCGTTAGTAAAGATTTTAACAGACTCTAGTCTTTAGTTTCCTTTAACTAATCTCTAATCGTAGATGTTGCATGTTAGACTCCGGTTTCAAAATTGTGGGCGGGCACTTTCATGAGCATGAAAGTGAGGACTAAACGGAATCCTATTTTTTCTCATTTTTTAGCTAGTAGCCTTACTATTAAGCCAATAAATGTGTCATTATTGTTATACCTTTCAAAAACCCCGCTTAAGTTTATTTATAACCTCGCCTGCATTAACAGGGTTTCGCAAATTCAAACTACCTAGCATCTACAGACTAAGTTTTCTTCGTTCACTGACCCAAATTTGTAATAGAGCTAACTGACAACTCTTGTGATTCATTGCAGGCTCGAAGACGACAAAGAAACCCGGAGGTCCAGGAGGGCCCGGAGGCCCCGGTGGTACAGGAGGCCCTGGGGGCCCCGGTGGTCCCAATGGCCCCGGAGGTCCCGGTGGTCCGGGAGGCCCGGGAGGACCCGGAGGACCCAAACCTGGTAAAACAACAAAACCAACAAAAAGTCCCCCAGGTAAGAAAACTGTCAATTCATATCACCTTGTCTATGCCCCGATGCTACAATATCTCCATGATCTCAAATTTTCTCGTTTGTTCAACAGGTAAACCAGGGGGACCGGGAGGTCCGGGAGGCCCCGGTGGACCCGGAGGTCCGAGTGGACCGGGTGGACCCGGGGGACCAGGCGGGCCAGGAGGCCCTGGAGGTCCGGGCGGCCCTGGAGGTCCTGGGGGATCTAAAACAACTCCCAAGCCAGGAACAACGACAAAACCTCCCGGAAAACCTGGCGGCCCCGGGGGACCCGGAGGTCCAGGGGGGCCCGGTGGCCCAGGAGGCCCAGGAGGTCCAGGAGGTCCCGGTGGACCAACAACTAAGAGACCAGGTAAGGTCGGGCTTTTCCTGTTGACAAGCATTTGTACAACACTTAGCTTATTCTTTTCTAAGCACGGTTAAACAAAACAAAATGCTTCCAAGTGGATCACTAATGGTGTTCTGACACAAAATTTTAGAGTAAAAATAAAGGAATATCAAACGTTTTGAATACTTGTTTTACCCTGATTTTAACAAACAATAAACCAAATGCTACCAGAAATCATTGGATGATGATCTTCGATGATTTACTGACATTTATCCTATTTTATCTCCCCTAATAAAAAGACATAAATGTCACCTTATGTAATTTTTATCGCACATAGAAAAAAATTATTACATTATATTAACTATAGTATTATAATTGCGTTTTCTATGCGCCATCTCAGTTTCTCGAAACCCCTGACATAAGAACTGTTTTCATTTCATTTCTTATTGCAGGTAAATCTACCAGACCGACAAGACCGACTAAAAAGCCGGGAACACCGGGTGGCCCTGGAGGCCCCGGTGGCCCCGGAGGTCCCGGGGGGCCGGGTGGTCCGGGAGGCCCGGGTGGTCCTGGGGGGCCCGGGGGACCAGGAGGCCCAACGACACCACGCCCTGGAAAATCAACAAAGCCAACCAAACCAACAAAGAAACCGGGGACTCCCGGAGGTCCGAGTGGACCGGGAGGTCCCGGAGGACCAGGGGGACCCGGTGGCCCGGGAGGACCGGGTGGTCCAGGTGGCCCCGGGGGACCCGGCGGAAAAACAACACCTCGACCAGGACAAACAACGAAGCCAACCAAACCAACGAAGAAACCGGGTACGCCGGGCGGTCCAGGGGGTCCTGGTGGGCCCGGTGGCCCCGGAGGTCCAGGGGGACCGGGAGGTCCTGGAGGACCCGGAGGTCCTGGAGGTCCGGGAGGTCCAGGAGGACCCGGCGGTCCGGGAGGGCCCACAACAAAACCTTCAAGAGCTCCAACCAAGAAGACCAAGCCAACTCCGTACGCACCAGGCAAGCCAAATGGCCCCGGGGGACCAGGAGGTCCCGGGGGACCCGGAGGACCTGGAGGTCCTGGGGGACCAGGAGGACCCGGTGGACCAGGAGGCCCTGGAGGTAACGCAACAGAACAATTTGCATTTGCTTTATTTACCACGCTATTTTAATTAAGAAGCTTTGTCAAACGAGAATTCGAGAGTTGTAAGGGATAGTCCAATACAGCTAAGTGAGCGTTTGTAAAGCGAGAGAAAACAATGAATTCAATCGCGACGACTTTTTTCAATGAAAATTTTAACACGTTTAAAATAGATGAGAGCGCAGTACAGTTAGCGAGACTCGCGGAGAACGATTGAAATTTTCAAACAAACCTAGACAGTTATGTTTTAATTGTGGTATTTCTTTCAGTTGCCGTTTGGTTTCTTTATTTACGAGAACTGATCGGATATTTTGCGAGTTGAGTGGTATTTTTCCGAGCACCTTACGCGTAGAAATACGAGCAATGAGCAAAATCTCCGTATTATATGTCAATTCATCGAAAAAGGATTTACTTTTCCACTATTATGCGGCCATTTTTGCTGCTCTCCTTTTGGTCCGTATTTTTTCCCTTTTCCCATGGCATATTTTACGTGTTTCCGTTATCGTCAAGTTCGAATTGCAGTTTACTGTTGATGAGAACAGCAACGTTCGCGACAAAAATTAAGAACAGTCACCATTTTATAAGTCTAGCCCAAACTGTCGACCATACTTCTTCTTCCATACTTCTTTTACCCGACAGCAGAAAGCCACCAGTAAAGCTTACAGTAACGAGAAAAAATGTTGTTCTTGTCTTATAGGACCTGGTGGGCCGGGAGGTCCCGGAGGCCCGGGTGGTCCGTACGGTCCCACGACAAAAAAGCCGGGTAAACCCGGGGGACCCGGGGGGCCCGGAGGACCAGGAGGGCCTGGCGGACCTACAACAAAACCCCCTGGAAAACCAGGGGGGCCAGGAACCCCGGGTGGTCCCGGGGGTCCCGGAGGACCCGGTGGTCCAGGAGGTCCAGGAGGTCCCGGTGGCCCAGGAGGTCCAAATGGTCCCAAAACCACAACACCACGACCGGGTGTACCGACAAAGAAACCAACAAAGAGAAAACCAGGAACCCCAGGGGGCCCCGGAGGTCCTGGAGGCCCCGGAGGACCCGGTGGTCCGGGTGGACCGGGTAGGTTGCATGTAACGCGTCTTTATTGCTTGGATGCGTAACTATTTTTTTATTTAGAAAAATACAAAGAAACAACGACTAAGAGAATTCACTAATTACAACATATCTTTAGTTGTTTGTGCACAGGTGACAAATAGTTGCACAGGCACTCAAAATAATCGGGGGAAGTTTCCCAGACATTTTGCTAAGGTTTCAAAAGGGAAAACCCTCCTGAAATAGTTAGTCTTGCTGTTTCTTTTGTTCGTATTAGAGTTATTAGAGAATATTACTTAGGCCGATTACTATGATTTGAACTAAAAGTTAACAGTATTGGTTATAAATGTATCATTTATGACTAATACCTCGCTTTTGTCACGTTAATTCAGGTGGACCAAGAGGTCCGGGGGGTCCGGGCGGACCAGGCGGACCTACCACTGCACGACCGGGTGTACCAACCAAACCAACAAGTCCTACGAAACGGCGACCACCATACCCTGGAGGACCTGGGGGTCCGGGAGGACCCGGAGGCCCGGGTGGTCCGGGTGGTCCAGGAGGCCCCGGCGGACCAGGCGGACCCACAACTGCTAAACCTGGTGTGCCAACTAAACCAACAAAGCCAACTAAACCACCGGGTACCCCTGGGGGTCCAGGAGGCCCAGGAGGACCCGGGGGACCAGGGGGACCCGGAGGCCCCGGTGGACCCGGTGGCCCCGGAGGACCTGGAGGACCCGGTGGACCTGGAGGGCCAGGTATGACATAGTTTTACGTCAACCTTGGGTGACAGCTTTGGAAAACCAACTTTATGTTCTCTTTCTAACTCAGCCCAAGCAGTCAAGTAAAATACACTTGTGCTTGTTGAAGTGCAATCCGCATCTGGCAAGAAGTAACTCCTACAAGTAACCTTGTATTATCTAATTGCATCTGAATTTGTATATTATGTCTTTTAAATCGTGGTTGATATGCTACCGAAATGTCTTAGGAGTATGAACGAAATTACACATGCACTCTACATCTTTTTTATTTTTATTGTGGCATGCAGAATAGCCCTTCGTATAAAGGGAGCCTCAATAAAATGTATGTATCTACTTATATAAAAAAACAAGAAAGGTTTGAGTTAAAACTTCCTGTATCTAGATCACATTTCCACGTTAATGAATTCTACATTTTAAGAATGTTTGGCCCACAAGCTAAGGGCGACAAAATGTAACCTGGGATAGGCTCCGGACTCAAACGCATCGGAATGCAGTTCCTACCTTAGGCGAACTATAGTGCCTTGATGAAGGAAATTGGAGAAAATTGAAATAAACTACTAATTCCTTTATCACAGGTGGACCAGGTGGACCGCCAGCAGGACAACCTACATCACCAGTGACAAAGCGCCCGGGAAAACCGGGGGGTCCGGGAGGTCCGGGCGGGCCTGGCGGGCCCGGAGGACCGGGGGGCCCAGGAGGTCCCGGGGGGCCAACAGGTCCAACCAAGCCAACAAAGCGCCCCGGAAAACCCGGCGGACCCGGTGGACCCGGAGGGCCCGGTGGCCCGGGAGGTCCGGGAGGACCAACAACTAAGAGACCTGGAAAGCCAGGAGGTCCTGGGGGACCCGGAGGTCCCGGAGGCCCGGGAGGTCCTAACGGCCCAGGAGGGCCAACAACGAAACGACCAGGAACTCCAGGTAAGGATGGACAAAACAAGATTTTAAGACAGGCCTAAATATGTTCCGGTGCAGGGAAACTCGGAGCGTGCAGCTTCCATACTACCGGTACGTCTTTGTCACATCGTCTTAACAGAGTGGGTTATTTTTAGAGTTCCTTCTGTACTTTTACAGGCAGTTTAAAAACTCGGCCTGTGTCATGAAAACGTTGTGATATGAATTCAACAAATTGAACGCTACTAGTAATGGGCTACTGCCAGTGAGCAATGTTATTGGCTGGTGAGCAGCCAGACATCGACCTTATAAAATCATCCAGTGTCGAAATAGAAGGGAAATATTCAGTGCACTGGACTTCGGGTTTGAACTTTCCCTACCTTTTTGTGAGAGCCATTTTACTCTCAGTGCCTCTCCCTGCCTATGAGTATAAACAGGTAACAGCAGACTGTTAGGGGAGCCTGACAAAATACTCGTGGTTACCTAAGAAGGAATCACTACCCTTAGCCTTTTCAGACTACAAACCTTAGTTATGCATTATTTTGTTCTAGAAATGCTTTACGTTCTTTAAACATAGCTCTAATTATAATATTTGTTATTCAGGTGGCCCAGGAGGTCCAGGAGGTCCGGGAGGACCCGGGGGACCGGGAGGCCCTGGAGGTCCAGGGGGACCCGGTGGCCCTACCACAAAACGACCAGGATCGCCGGGAGGCCCTGGCGGTCCAGGGGGCCCTACTACTAAACCACCACCCGGTAAACCAGGAGGGCCTGGTGGCCCCGGAGGGCCCGGAGGTCCCGGGGGACCAGGAGGTCCTGGAGGACCTGGGGGACCTGGAGGACCAACAAAAAAACCAGGACAGACAACAAAACCTACTAAGAAACCAGGAAAACCAGGAGGTCCAGGAGGTCCGGGGGGTCCGGGAGGTCCAGGAGGGCCCGGAGGACCAGGAGGCCCGGGTGGTCCGGGTGGACCCGGAGGTCCAGGTGGACCCAAGACGACAAAACCAGTTCCTGGAGTAACAACGAAACCCACCAAGCGTCCAGGTTCTCCAAACGGACCGGGAGGTCCTGGAGGTCCCGGGGGACCCGGTGGACCAGGAGGACCCGGAGGCCCCGGGGGACCAGGCGGACCCAAGACAAAGCCTCCCGGTACTAAGACGAAGCCCACCAAGCATGCACCGGGAAATCCAGGAGGAGCCGGGGGTCCGGGAGGCCCAGGAGGGCCGGGGGGACCCGGAGGACCCGGTGGGCCTGGAGGACCACCCAAGACTACTCCTAAAACACCAAAGACACCGAAGCCAGGTGAGTCTGCTGATAATATGGCAAGCGGGTGAGAGTAAATCATAAAGCAAATAATATACAACTGAAATTGTTTTCTCTTTAGCCGTGTTCGTTAACGAAGCAAGGTGATTGCACTACACACATTGAATTACACCTTGTCCTCCAAAAGAATTGCTTGCCTTTCTAAGATGGCTCTTTTCATTGCCTTAACGAGATCGAGATCGAAACAATACCATTTTTAAAGATGTTATGCTAAAATATTGTAACAAAATAAAATTTGGGCCAAATCAATAAGCGACCGCAAGCTTAAAATGTGTAGTAGCCAATTTTCTTATCGAAGAAATGATGAAATTAAAATATGAAAACAGTACATGTACCTGAAGATGCAAATAACGATTGCATGTGCTCTAATTGATATGACTAATAATTTGAAGGGCAACGTTGAATTGAAAACGAGCACCAAAATTAAGAGGTATACCGTTTTTTCTCAACTCGAACGAAAGCGATGTAAACGTAATTTTAAAAACATTTTCGGAACATTTAAATGTAAGCGATGTGGTCAGTCATGCTGAAAAACCTCAAAGCTTGTTGTCATTTGCCAAGTTTTACATTTCGCAGTCTTTCTGTTCAAAGCCTTATTTTGTAAAGCGGTTTACAAAAAAGCTTAAACCACCTATAAAGCGGAGCCTGATTATGAATTCTTGAATAATCGCTGATGCATGATTCTTTACTCTTGCAGGCAGGCCAGGCGGACCCGGCGGGCCAGGCGGTCCCGGAGGACCGGGGGGGCCAACAACAAAGCGACCGGGCTCCCCAGGGGGCCCCGGAGGCCCCGGAGGTCCCGGTGGTCCAGGTGGACCCGGAGGTCCTGGCGGACCAGGCGGTCCGGGCGGCCCAACAAAGAAACCTGGAAAGCCCGGAAAACCGGGTAAAACTACAACTAAACCCCCGGGAATACCTGGTGGTCCCGGAGGTCCGGGTGGACCCGGGGGGCCAGGTGGTCCTGGAGGTCCAGGAGGTCCTGGTGGACCCGGTGGTCCAGGGGGTCCTAATGGTCCTACAACTGCTCCCCCAGGGAAACCGGGAGGTCCCGGAGGCCCAGGAGGGCCAGGAGGTCCCGGTGGTCCTGGTGGACCAGGGGGTCCTAAAACATCTCCACCCGGAAAACCGGGTGGCCCAGGAGGACCTGGAGGTCCCGGGGGTCCCGGAGGCCCTGGTGGACCCGGTGGTCCCGGAGGCCCAGGATGTGTTATGCGCCCGGGGGTACCAGGGGCAAAATCGACACCGAAAGTTGGTCCAACGAAACCTGGAGCTGCCGCACCAACAACTGTACACAAATGCATCACGCTTCCCCCAGGTAACAAGTCATTTGAGCGAAGAAAGCTTGATATCTAATATGTTCTTTGCGAACTTTTTTACGTCTTTATAACCTGTTCAGTGCTATTGCCGTTCTCGATGTTTGTTCTTTCTAGCGGATTCCAACAAAACATTGCTTTTTCAAAAAAAAAAAAAAACTTTATCTTTGAATTTTTTTAAACACTGTAATTAGCATAATTGTACGTCAGTAAAACGTTGTTAAGATCACTTCTCTAAATATTGCTGTCGTTTTTGTGATTCAGGTTTCACCATTGTAAAGAAACCAACAACAGTTCCCACTCGGCCAGTTGGACCATCAGGCCCCACTACAAGGCCTGCTGCTACTACATCACCCACTAAAGGTCAATCTTCTGACTTATTTTACGGAGACTAACTTAACTTCCCATTTGACAAGGTTCTGAAATATATAGGCAAGATTCCAGGTTTCCAGTTAATTCATTTAGTGAATGATACGGGCAATTCTACCAAGTTATTAAAGGAATAAAAATATTTCAATAAAGCTAGCTTGCTTACAGCTTGAATAGCACATTCATGCGTCATTCACGAAACATTGTCCAAGACAAATGTGGGAGGAATTTCAATATAGAGAAAATACTGCTCTCCAAAAGTAACTTATAGGTCTTGACGACAATAATGTAATGTAAATATGTATTTAAATATCTGCTATATACATCCCGAAGCGTTTTGAAACGTTTTCTTTGTTATTTTTACACACAGTATGCAAAGCAAAGATGGATATTGCTTTCGTAATCGACACAGGTAGTAGTGTCAAGAAAATATTCAACAGTATAAAGAAATTCTTCCTAGAACTGGTTGATTCCTTTGCCATCTCTAGCCAGAATGTCCAGGTTGGTTTAATTGTGAATTCGAACCGTCCTCAAGTCAAGATGAGCTTTGGCCAGTTCAACAGTCCCAGTCAAATAAAACGTGTTATTCGGCTGTTGCAGCCAGTAGGCGGAGCTACACTGACAGGAAAGGCATTAAAACTCGCATTGAAACGCCTCTTTGTTGCTAGTAAGGGAAAGAAAACGCTAATTTTGCTGACTGCGGGAAAATCTGCCGATCCAGTGCTTGGTTCAGTGCAACAACTAGCTGCTTCGAAAGTGGATATCTTCAGTGTTGGCGTAAGGCCTGGTGCTAGTCGCAGTGAGATTCTTACCGTGGCTAAAGATCCTCAGCACGCGTACGAGACCAACGTCAGAGGCCTGGGGATCATCGTGAAACGTGTTAAGGACAAAGCATGCGCAGGTATGTTAAATCTACAACAGATACGCGTTGAATGGCAACTTCACAGAATGAAAAATCATTGCTCTTCAACTTAATAATTTTTTTACGGCACTTTTCAACAAAGACGTAACCGCTTTCACACGTACGTACGTACCAAACCAATCAATAACAAAAATCAACCAATTAGAAAGTGTAGTAATTGTCGGTCCCATATTTTCTACGTTTTTGGCTTGGTACGGTTTTCTAAACTGTTTAGCTTAAATTGTGTGTTAATTGTTGTGGTAATTTCGTATCATTTCTTATTACGGCAAAAAGTGTAATAAAACCTCTAATTAACAAAGCTTGTCCGGGAAGGGACAGACTTGAGAATGTACAGAGAAGACCGAAGGCCAAAAACGGTTCTCTTTTCTTTATCTCCCCTAGTCTCTCCTCGACTGAGCTCTCTTCGCTACTTTTATGAGATACAATGTAAAACAAAAGCGATTGAGAACCAGCTCGGGTAAGATTTCAATATAGACTATATATAACCTAAAACCTTCCACTACAAAGTACTACCAAAATCGCTTTCGATTAAACATCCGGCCCAGAAAAAATCCAATTTCGTTAATTTCTGCCTTCAAACTGACTTAAAAGGTTCACAATTTTTATCACAGAGGCAGGAGGCAGCCCACAGAGACCAAAAAAGCCAACAAAACGGCCAAGTAAGTAATAACTACTTGTCATTATTACTAGGTTCTTAAAGAATCGAAATGAATCATTCTCCATCTGTTGCTAACTGTAAACATTTGTTTTCAAACCAGAACCTCCAAAGGCTGTAGCCATCTTCCCACTAAATAAACGGACTCGCGCTAAAGACATCGGTCCGTTGAGAAACAGTCCAGGAATTCTGTATAATGTTCGACCCGCCCCTGGACCAAATGGCCAACCTGGCGGGGCTGTTAAGTTCCCCAAATACAGGACAGGGTACGTGGAGTTCCCCAACAGCGGAAAACTGGACACTAAAAATTCCATAACCATAATCGTCTGGGTCAAGCCGGACGGACCGGGAAAAATCGTCGAGTACAAGCCAAAAGGAGTAACATTTGGCATTCGTTCAACTGATACTCTGTATGTTCGTTTTACACGCCGAAACGGACGGCCGACCAAAACTGTCAAAACAAGACGAAGAGGGGTGAATCTCCGAAAGTGGAACTACCTCGCAGTCACGTACCATCAGCGGTCTGGGACTGGGACCATTTGGCGGAATTCTCTCCCCATTGCCTTCCAGAAGCTCGGTTGGATCCGACTGGCTACAAAAAATGCCCTCAGATTAGGCGGCGCCACAAGTGGCCGCCGTCCATTCCGAGGTAGTATCACGTGTCTTCAGGTGTACAGCGATGCTCTGACCGGGCCACAGATCAAGAGCGTACAGAACGTCTGCTTCAAACCAGGTAATAATTATAATATCGGACTGGTATATACTAGCTTACACTCACTCGTTTTGTTTCCTTGGGATCTGAATAACTGGTAGACCAGTCAGAAAGAAACACTCTATTTTTACAATATAAATATCCTCCAGTACTTCTGTAGTTCGCGATTAGGCGAAAACGAGAAAGATATCGTGTGAACATGATGGTTAGCCAGTATAATGACAATCTACCACTTTACAGCAAAATTATTTATTTTTTACTTCTACGTATCATGAAACGGTTGGTAAAGTAATGAAAAACTAAAATAAACGTCTCCAAAAAACCTATTCAGTAATAATGACTACAATAAAAAGGTTTTCAAACTCGAGATCAACAATTCACAAGACCTTTAGATTGCGTCACATGCTAGATAAAACTTAAGGGTTGCTCTAAATTGAGAGTGTGTCCATAGGTCTACAATTTAATTTCAATTTGCCAGTTCAGTTCTAATGAGATCACCAGACTTAGCCTGTGGGTACTTTGTCTGTGTAGTTTGTAGATTAGCTGACGAGCTTCTTGTGTTTTCAGGTCAACCGACTCCCACACGCCCTCCTACGACTCCTGTTCCAGGTAAGACGAAAGCTTAACTCCGCCCTAACTGAGATTCCTTGTACTGAATATACTCCATAAAATTTAACAATTATTCAATCAGCGCTTTTTGAATATGAGATGGTAAATAGCTAAATTGTTTTATTAAAAACACAAAAATGCAATATTTGAGCTTCCCGGGTGTTCTCGCTGAGGCACACGCTTACCATATAGCTCATATACCATGATAGCTAAGTCAATTAAAACTATTCATTGCATTAACCACTGATCGAGTTTTTAATAAAAGCCAGCGCCGCAAAATCAAATTCAGTATACGCAAACGTGCACAAAATCCGACAGTGCACGTTAATAGCGTGAGTAATTCAGATCACTTCGTCGTGAATGCTAAAAATCAATGGGTTCTTGTTTTAGCTGTGTAAAGTCGAGTAATGACGCACTTGGGAAGTTTGGAGGGCACTCTAGAGGCTAGTAAGAATTGTTTTATGGCTCTTTGGTGCTCTCCAGACTTCCGAATTTCGCTATAACTCGATAGTGCAGGCTGAAGTGTGAACCAAAGCTTTTAAAAGTTAAGTGTGCGTTGGTCACACCCTGCGCGGAGATTTTAGCTCAAATACGACGTAAAACATTTTAGTAGTTTGAATCCTAAGCTCTTTGCACCAAAAAGGCGAATCTTTGCTGACGTCATTGTTTACATTTTTCTTCATTAGCATACGACTTTGCTTAGATAACATTTAAATGACTTGTGAAACTTAGTAATTGGTGAAGTTTTTAGCTAGTTAGGTGTAATACTGGTGGAGATATTGGCTTTCAAAAAGTAAAACATTTCTGGGTGGTAAAAGCGCTAATGAGCCCATACATTCTTGTAAAATTTTGAGTTTTGAAACCCGCGTTACATAAAAGTTATAAAGTGTAAAGAACTCAAATTCTTCGGGACAGTTAAAGACGTCATTCTCTTACAATATTCAGAGCTGATATTTTTGTAGCTCGATGAGAGACATATTGTAAACAAAAATTCGCCTAACCTTCCATAAATTTCCAACAAATATTTGGCTTTCTCATAACAATGTTTGGAGATTGATGAACTGTGCATTGGGGATTTTGAAAACATTTTTTATTTTTATATTTTTCTAGCGTTGCCGCCTGCAATGGCATTCTTCCCCTTAACGTCTAAATATGGTCCACGAGACATAAGTCCAGCCAAAAACCTGCCAGGAAATATCGTTGGTGTATTACCCGCCCGCGGACCCGATGGCCGACCAGGCAGCGCGTACAAATTCCGAGGTCGGCCCGACAGCTACATCGAGTTTCCAAACAACGGCCGACTAGATACGAAGGATTCTATAACGATTCTTGCTTATGTCAATCCCGAGACGGCTGGACCCATCTTCAACTACAATCCAAAAGGATTCGGAATGCATTTCTGGATGGTCCGTCCCAACGTCTTGTTCGCTCGCTTTGTTAAAAGGTCCAAAAAATTCACAAGGCCTGTAGCTACGAACAGAGTCAAGCCAAGAACATGGAATTGGGTGGCGGCTTCATACGACAAGAACTCCGGATACGCGCGACTGTACGTGGATTCCCGGATATCAGCTGAAAGAAACATTGGAAAAATAAAAATTGCTACTAACTACCCTGTAAGGATGGGGGCGCGCGTTGGAGATAGGCGATTTTTCCGTGGGAAAATCACATGTGTTCAGGTGTACAATGTGGCACTGACGAGCAAACAAATCCGTGCTGCGAGGAAGGACTGCTTTAAACCAGGTTTGTCAAGTTAAAACTGATAATCTTTACTTATTTTATAAAATTTATTTGAAACGCTAATCGGAAGACAGTTTTAAACTCGTGAGCGTGGTTAGAAGGGCGAAGCTTTGTCTTCCTTGATCACCGTCGCACATTTATCGAGTTTGTGTATGCAATCACGATTGCAAGGAAATCTAGCTTAGGCTTATTTCTGCTGTAAGTTATTCCTATAAACGTCTTCTTTAAAAAGACCAAAAATTAATTAGTGCACGGAAAGAACATCACTTCCAGATACGAGTGAAGTTAGATTTTAAGGAAGAAGCGTCAAATTGGGGTCATGTGACTAAATTGCTTTGCCTGCTATGTTTCAGGACGTGGTACACCAACCAAACCAGCGCCAGTTCCCACTAAGCCCACCCCTGGTAAGTCTGTTCCTTATAAGTCCTTCTAGAAGGTTGTTGATCAAAAGTAATAGCTTGTTTTTATCTGTTTTTCTGTTCATTGTAAACAGCTATCCGTAACTTGGTGGCCGTGTACCCACTGGACGCTACCAACGGTGCACGTGACCGCAGCCCAACTAAAAATCTCCCAGGAAAACTTTCGGGAGTAAGCATCGTACCAGGCCCCGACGGACAGCCGAACACTGCGTTGCGATTCTCAGGCAGTCCAAACAGTTACATCGAGTTTCCCAACAATGGGAGACTGGACACCAGACGTTCGATCACAGTCACGACGTGGTTGTTCAATGAAGGGAGGGGTGGTCCAGTATTCCAGTACGGCCGGAAGGGACAAGGGGTTGGTTTGAGGATTATCGGCGCGAACCGAATTGAGGCGCGCATTATGAGTCGCAGGAAAACAAAAAATATCCCCGTCATCACTCCAAAGAAAATCTTCCAACCCAGAACCTGGACCTATGTTGGTTTCAGCTATGATTACACCTCTGGTATTGTGGCAATTTATGTCAATAACAAGCCAGTCATAAAAACAGTTGTTGGTAGAGTTGAGCTTCGAACAAACAAACCAGCGCGATCGGGATCGAAAAAGCGTGGAATTCGATTCTTCCGCGGCCGCCTGTCTTGTGTCCAGGTTTATAGCAGAGCGCTGAGTGTTAGGGAGATCGCTACAGTGAGGACAAGATGCTTCAAAGGAGGTATGTTGCTGCTAATATACTCATTACTGCAGCAGCGAACCCTCTCTGATCTAAGATGGACACCGTCGGGACCGGTCTTATCCGTGTTAGAGAGAAACGGCAAACAGGGACCAACACCAGTTGTCCGTCTTAGAGAGTTCAGATACAGTAAAATGACTGAAAAACGGCTCACAGAGACCAACACTACTGGTCCGTCTGATAGAGGTGTCCAGCTTATAGAGAGTTAAGATACAGTACGTAGAATGACTGAAAAACGGCTCATGGGGAGCAACACCAGTTGTCCGTCTAATAGAGGTGTCCAGCTTATAGAGAGTTAAGATACAGTACGTAGAATGACTGAAAAACGGCTCATGGGGAGCAACACCAGTTGTCCGTCTGATAGAGGTGTTTGGCTTATAGAGTGAGATACAATAAAATCAAAAACCAGATTGCAGATGGGACCGTTTTACAGAGGTTTCCGTTAAGAGGGTGTTGACTGATTTTAACTTCTCTGAGCTTCCTCGGCTGACAGATAAGCTTTTTCCAAGCTGACTTGTCTCAGTTTCAAAATAAGGCCTGAGAATCCTTTCCATAAAATGTGTTCTGCGCGATATATAGGTTTTGAATCAGGCCCAGGTTTGAAACAAAGACGAGTCAAATTTTGTTAAAACAAATTTACGCGGCGTATTTTGATTATCTGCTGTTCTTCACATATTGACAGGACAATAGAGAATTTTTTTAGTGTGGTCAAAATTATCGGTAGATCACCATTTGCCAATAGAGGGGGCATGGAGGGAAATTTGGTAAGTCTCTTAAAGACCTGATAAAATCACAGCTAGGCGAGATGAAACAGAACCGAGATTCTCACAGAATATGAAAAAGGATATCCTAATAAAATTGAAGAAAACGCATGGATTCTGGTTTCACCTTACATTTTTTCTTCCATTTAGCTGGCGTAACACCACCAGGAAAACCTTCGACAGGTAAGGAAGGAAGATTATTATCATCAATACTTTGTTCCTTCATTAAATTTAATGGAATTTCGTAATTCTACAACAATTTCAGCTACCCCAACTCCAGTGGCTACCTATCCACTCAGCGGTGTTCTCCAAGGACGCGATATCTCGCCAAACAAGAACCCGCGAGCCATACTGCGAAACGTGCGGCCAGACACAGGACCCGATGGTCTCCCCTCGGGTGCCATCATGTTCAGTGGTCGTAGGAACAGCTATGTTACTTTCCCAAACTCTGGAAAACTCGATACAGTGAAAGAAATAACGATCACAGTATGGGTGAAGCCAAAGAGCGCTGGACCAATCTTTCATTACAAGCCCAGGACCTGGGGCGGAGTCCACCTTTGGGTGGTGGGACGACCAGGCCAACGAAAGATATTCGTACGGTTGTCCACTCGAAATGGGAAGACTGTGCGCGCGATAAGGAGCAGTAATATTAAGATGGGACGATGGAACTTCCTGGCAATTACTTATGACAAAAAGAGGGGAGTTGGAACCATCTGGAGAAATGGTTTCCCTGTGGCTCAGGTGATCAAAAAATTTCTCCTTATTCCAAATTTGTTTAATTACAATACCATTTTACCATACCAGTTACATACGATATGAGAATTTTGGAAAATTCACACTCCCGAATTTCCCTAAGAATTTTTCTGCAACTATTTTATTTACAATTAAAAATATAACTGGAAAATTCTTTTGCCATCTCGGCTGTTTTTCCGAGACACCAGCTGACGTGTTGTTTTTCTTATCTTGTGGCTGGTTCTAAGCGCCGTTCTAAGCGTGGGTATACGTGAAAAACGAGCGATAACAATTGAGGTTGCGAGCAACAGGTCAGTAAAGGAGAACCTTTCCTCCCTTTCCCGCAAACTTGCAACTTGGAGCAGGTTAGCTTAGGTTTGTGTCCACCAATAACGAGTACCCTTAAGCAATGTAAATGTTCTTTGTCAAATTAGCGACGTGTTGGAAGTTACAAACTCGCCACCAACTTCCCCGCTGTCATGGGACGCAAGCCAGGTGACCGGCGGATCTTCAAAGGAAGTATTTCCTGTTTGCAAATCTTCAAAAAAGCTTTGATTGGACCCCAGATCCGTGCACAAAAGAGGAAATGCTTCAGACGAAGTAAGAATTGTAGGTTTAATTATATTTCCATTTTTTCAACAAAGCAAAAATCGATCATCAAGTGTTCTGCCAACTTACTAAGATTTCATTCTGGCTCACAGTGGAATAGTTGGTGGCAAATGTCTCCGAGGCACTTTTCACTACATGGCTGAACCCTTGGAAACCAGATAATTTTGTTCCCTGAGAATCTCAATGTTTTTACCAAAGCAAAAGGCAAGGGTCAAATTAAGATTCGACTAAACAAATTAACTGGTTTCCCAAGGTCCCAGGCATAAAAAGAGCACCATCACGAATGATATATGTTGGAAAGTTTCGCCCAAAATCAAGCTTGTCTCGGTTTGTCGATTACAGTCCCTTTTAAATTAACCTTTCTCCGTTCAACGCCAACCTTGTTTCTTCTCTGTTTGGTGTTTTTCCTCCTGGTTTAGCTATCATTTCAAGGTTCTTTTGATTTATATTACAGAGATAACTTCATGATGGTGAATAACTAGTAAGGCCCTTTAGGTATTAATTACTGAGTTCTGACTGTGATGTTTCTTATCTCTCTATCTTCTTAGAACCGAATCCGAAACAACCCAAGCCCAAACCAGGTACGTTGTTTGATAAATGCGACACTAATGTCACTCGAATCGACGTTTTGTGTTGAGGAGCTCGACAATAGACAATTCACTCCCAGTGTTCTTCAACCAAATATTCAGTTACATAACACTGAAATAACTTGACATGTTTTATCTGGGCATATTTTTTTAACAAATTGTACTGATAGGTTTATTATATTACAGCTCAACCAATGCTCATGGGACTTTATCCGTTTGACCCAATCAGCAAGGGCCGAGATATAAGCCCTAATAAGGCACCTAAGGCTCGGTTCAAAAACGTCCGCTTAACGCGAGGTCCAGATGGTCGACCTAACACCGCCGTCAAACTACTTGGCCTTCCAAACAGCTATGTTGAAATACCGAATAATGGCAAGCTACGTACATCAAACGCGATCTCCATGTTCGCTTGGATTAAACCCAAAGGACGTGCTACAGGTCCGATTATTAACTACAACAGAGGGCCAGCCTGGGAGACCCATCTGTGGATCACAGACCCCAAAACGCTGTTTGTTCGGTATGTGAAGGAGGGCGGAGCCCTTACTCCTGCAGTTACCAAGTCAACGCTGAGTCAAAATGTGTGGAACTTTGTCGGTTCGACTTACGATGGAACTTATGCCAAACTTTGGGTAAATGGCAAAAAGGTGGCCTCGAGCAAGATTGGAAGTATTAAGCTGTCAACGAACGGCCCGATTCGAATTGGAGCAAAGATCGGCGATGCCCGTTACTTCAAAGGAGCCGTCGCCTGCGTGCAACTTTATAGAGTGGCTTTACAGAAGAAGCAAATAAAGAGAGCAATGAAAAGATGCATTAGACGTGAGTGCTTCAATTAATGACTTGTTTATATGTTGAGAAAATTCATTTATAATTTCTAAACAAGTGGTTAGTTTACAGTGTAGACACTAGAACCGTGAACTCTTTGACCTTCTTTACATTTTTTGCCATTGTCCAATGCTAGCCATTCATATAAAAAGAACAATTAGCTTTCTTAGGTACTGAAAAACTAATCCTTTGGTCTATATCAAGAGCTCTCATTGGATGATCATTAAAAAATGTAAAAATAAAATGTCAAGTGTTCATGGCTTGAGTGTCCGCACTGTAAAACTGAGGCGAATTTATAAAGCAAAGGATCAACAGTATTCTGCCGAATCCCTGTGACTGAAACTTTTGACTAATTTTTGTTCTTTAAACTCAGGTCGTCCACCCAAACCTGTGGTCCCTCGTACAACTCCACCACCGCTACCACCAACCCAGGCTCCTTCGTGTAAGTGAAAATAAAAGGTCTTCTTTGCGCTGAACAGGTTTGACGAGTAGAAAATAACCTTACTGAGTAGTTTTCGTCTTTAAAGTTCTGGAACGGCAAGCTGTTTCTAAGCAGGCTAAGTGCATTTGTCAGAGAAGAGTCACTTCCCTTCTTGCACTAATAAACAGTGACTTCAGTGGAAGGACTAACTTCATTCCAGAGAAAAGCTATTTCATGACCATTCATTTAGATTACAATACTGCACACTAGACACTGAATGCCATTAAATGGAACATTTCTCTCTCACCCTCGTTTTCTTTAGTCAACGATTAGTCAAACTCAAATGAACAATTCCCGAATCCTTTAATTCGAAACGCATTATTGAACATCAATTTTCTCGTAACCACACATTTATTGCAAAGGAAACAGGTGACGAGTATATAGATAGTGATCATTCCCGTTTTAGCATCAAGAGCCCGGCTAGCTCAGTCGGTAGAGCATGAGACTCTTAATCTCAGGGTCGTGGGTTCGAGCCCCACGTTGGGCGCATCTTCTGTTTTGAATTGAAGAGCAACTTTTAATTTTTTTGCAATTTTATCGTTTTATTTTGATATTTCACCACAGTGCCTCCTAAACCAGTTGTTCTGTACCCATTCAACAAGCGGTTCCGAGGTATGGAAAAGTTAGGAAGGAGTCCACCAGCCATTTTGAGTAGGGTACGACTGGCGCCTGGGCCTGACAAGCGCCCCAGAAGTGCATACGAATTCACCGGAAGACCTGACAGCTACATCATGATTAAGAACAGAGGTCGACTGGATACTAGTAAAGCCATGACGATCCTTATATGGGCATTACCTAAGAATCGTATTGGACCTATCGTTCAGTTTGCAGACAAAGGTTCCGCTGTCCGGCTATGGATGATGAGACGTAACATGGTGTTTGCTGAATTTGTAACGAGGCAATCGCGTCGGAAGCGACCATATTTGGCCAGCGTCGATGGCGTGTTGCCATGGAAATGGAATCACTTTGGAATGTCCTATGACAAGGCTACTGGTAAAGCCACACTGTTCGTCAACAGTAAACCCGTCGTGCGCAAAAAGCTAGGTTACTTTGACCTCTCCACCAATCACGATGTATACTTGGGAGCGAGGCCAGGCGATAAGCAGTTCTTCCGTGGTCGGGTTTCTTGCTTGCAGTTTTTCGACAAAGCCCTCAGCAGCCATCAGGTCAAGAAAATGGAGAAGAAATGCTTCCGAGCTCCAGGTAGGTTGCTAAAAAAGCTTCGCAAGGAAGTGCAAATTCAAGGCGAATATTTGTGCACGTTCGAATCACTGAACGTCATGATTTAGAATTTCGTTTGCTTACTTTTCACAACGTGGAAACCCATCCAGAAACTTCTCAGTGAAAATAAGATTTTAAGTCTGTTCATATCAATAGAAACACATTTGACCTCAGACTACACTACATCAGTTGTTCTGAAGAACTCAAGTAGTTATAAAACAAAACAACAAAGATACAGAGTATTATGTCAGTTGCCCGGCTAGCTCAGTCGGTAGAGCATGAGACTCTTAATCTCAGGGTCGTGGGTTCGAGCCCCACGTTGGGCGCGAGATGTTTTGTGCGTTTTTCTTCACTTTTTTCTTTTCCTTGGGTGAAATCGTGCAGTTAACAATTGTCAAAGAATACAAATATATTTTTATTCTTTTAACTTCATATTTTTAAAGATTAAACCTCAATGAAATTATCCACAGGTGGTCGGCCGTCCCTTAAGCCAACAGTAAAGCCTCCCTATAAACCAAGCGCAAAGCGTAAGTAATCTCCACTGGTACTGTCGCAAGTTAATAAAGTATTTAGAAATCCAACGTTATTTGGTAGCATTTTCAAATTGTTAACAGAAGGCAGAGAAAATTTTAAGAATTATATTTATTACAAAAGCTATTTATTTAACAAATAAAGAAGCCTACGCCATGTATTATACTGTCATAAAACACGACGGGCATTTGAGAACACGTAATACGAGCCGCAGGCAATCAGAGCGCGCGCAGAGTCCTATCTATATTATGAATGCAAGTAACTTTTTTAGCCTTTTCTTGAGGGTGAATAAATTAAGGTTCAGTCTCAAAACGAACTTTTGCCAAGCAACATCGATTCGGATGAACCAGAAAAAGTAAACTAAATATTTCATCAAACTATTGTTCTCATCATCTTCATATTTTCGTGGCAATTTTTTTATAAAGCGAAACGAGTAATATTTGTTGTTTTACCAACAGCATGTCAAAAGGTGGTAGCAGTGTATCCACTGAGCGCTCGCGATGGAGGACGGGATATTACCCGTAATGCTAACCGACCCGCGAGATTACGTGGCGTTTATCCCGCTGTTGGTCCCGACGGTCAACCCGGGACGGCATATCGCTTCACGGGCAGGCGTAATAGTTTCATCGAGTTCCCTAACAGAGGTCCTTTGGATACAAAGGACTCTATCACAATGTTGGCATGGATTTATCCACAAGGAGGAAAGCCTGGACCCATTGCAAATTATCACCCGAATGGATGGGGCGTTCATTTTTGGCTCGAGTCACCAAGAATGTTAATGGTACGTTTCACGCGGCGTGGTAAGCGTGGAGGGAGAAGACGGCGCTTCACGGCGGCTCTGCGAAGCGAACGCATCAGATTAAATCGTTGGCAGTTTGTCGGTTGCAGCTACGACAGGAAAACAGGAATGGCAAGATTGTGGATAAACAACTATCAGGTGGCGCGGAAGAATATTGGAAGGATTCGATTGGCTACTAACTATCCAATCAGAATGGGAGAAAAGATTGGAGACCGACGCAGATACTCGGGAAAAATATCGTGTTTCCAAGTGTTTAACTACGCGCTAACCCGAAGAGAGATACGAGGAAGACAAAGAACCTGCTTTAAGCGGCGTAAGTGCTATAATAAGATTTTCAAGTGATGTGTCCAGCGCATGTAGACATAACCACTCTGTGAACAAACAATTGAGGCAGAAATATGCCGCACATTCTTTAGTTTGACTTATGACCTGTTATGAAAAAACAACCAAGTTTTCATTTTATTCGAGTATCTATTTAGAATATGTCAAGAAAAGAAATTTTTGTATTTTGTTTTTCATCTGTCCTGATATTGTATCTTTATTTTTCTCAAATGTACAGCCAAAGGTCCTGTTCGACCGCGGCCGTCAGGAAGGCCAGTGTGTAAGTATCACATTGTTACTAGAGAATCAGCAAATCAAAGAGTTTGTTTTATTTTCACAGATTGGTCAGACTTGTTGAAGGACAGTTGTTCTCCCGGTAGCTGTAACTTGGAAAACTGCCAAAGAATACTAATTATGTAATATGTTACTTGCATTATGAAAAATTTCAGATCTTCCACGACCGAGGGCGTTCTTCCCACTTAATAGAGCCGCCAGAGGAAGGGACCTCGGTAAGAGGAGCCCAACAGCAAGACTCAATAATGTTCGTGCAGCTCCGGGTCCACTCGGTCGACCAGGTGGTTCCATCAGATTGCTTGGCACACGGACCAGTTACATTCAATTTCCGAACCGGCGAGGTGGTGCTCTCGATACTTCTTTCTCCATGACGGTGCTGGCGTGGGTTTATCCTGAAGGGACCGCAGGTCCATTATTCAATTACCACCCAAGCGCCCATGGGGTCCACTTCTGGCTAAGTTCTCCCAGAACATTATACGCCAGATTTATGCGCCGAAAGGGCCGAAAATACACCACGCCTGTGCGCAGCAGAGCCATACAGCTCAGAAAGTGGCAATTTCTGGGAGCAAGTTACAACAGGAATACCGGAACAGCAGCGCTGTGGAGGAATGGCAAGAAGATTGCCAGGAAGTTCATCGGTCGCATCCGGCTTGCCACTAATTATCCTGTACGCTTGGGGGCGAGGTCTGGGGATAGGCGCTATTTTAAGGGACGAGTGACCTGTCTTCAGGTTTATTCGAAGGCGCTGACTAAAGCGCAAGTGCGGCGTGCTGCTAAGAAATGTTTCAAAGCAGGTACGCTTTGTGGTGTCAATATTTTTTGTTTATTACGAATACGCTTCCTGCAAAATGAGTCATTGCTTAAATTTCAGTTCTCTTGACAGAACTCTGTCATGGCTAACACATCTTGAAACATTTAAAATTTTAAAAGTTTTTCAAATGCAATCCTTCTTAATCTCCCTCATTCAAAGCCGCCCTTGTTTCTTCTCAGTTTATTGTAACAGTGTCTTGTTTTACCTACTTTGAAAAACTACAATACCAAAGTTGGCTTCATTTATCGTGTGAAGCCCCTTTATGAGGGCGAACCAGTTCTTGTACTGTCAGTCATATTCTGCGTTTGTAAGCTATTCTGACCGTGCCACACAGTTTTTTAAAGACTTAGTTTTGGATAAAAAAAGATGGTCAGATATAAAGGGTGTTCCTTACTCGTAACTATGTGAAATCTTACAACTGTTCAAACTTTGCATTGGCCATTTTGTTTTTAATGGTTAGCACATCTATAAATCATTTACATTGCACTTCGTGTTATCGATGGGTGACCGGCTTTTCTTTATACTTTCCAGCTCCTCGACCAGTTCCTCCTCAACGACCAACCCTTAGACCGACCAGACCTATTGCTCCTCGACGTAAGTACTTTTTGGACAACCCGGCTTTCTTTTTGAGAAATTAACCAGTGTGTTTAGGTAAGCAAATAAAACCTTACTTCCACAGGGTGGCCCATTCAGCTCGAAAGGCTGGTCTCCATAGGGGCCCTGTTAAATGATGTGCGAGGTACATATGGCCTTATGATCAATGCGCTGGACCTTGGATCGAGCGCTCTGCGTTCCAGTTACTGTGTTTTTTCTTGGGCAAGACACTTCACTGTCACAGTAGCTCTCTCCACCCAGGAGTATTAATGGGTACCAGTGAATTTCTGGGATAACTTGATAACCTACGATGGACTGTACTAGCCCGAACAAGATGGATTCAATTCTTCATATGTTAAACTAATCTATTTTGAATCGCTTTTCCTTGCATCTACAGCATCCTACAATCCCGTGGCTGTCTTCCCGCTAAACGCCGTCACCAAAGGGCGAGATGTGAGTGCTCGAAAAAACCCTACGGCAATCATCGGCAGCGTTCGGCCAGCTCGTGGACCGGACGGAAGACGAGGATCTTCGTATAAATTCTTCGGTCGCCCGAACAGCTTCATACAACTCCCGAACAAGGGTGCCCTGGACACAGTTAATTCCATTACCATATCCCTGTGGGTGTACCCTCAGGGACCAGGACCAATTGTTAACTATAACCCCAAGGGACAGGGTGTACAAATTTGGATGGTTAGTCCCACCCAGTTATTCGTGCGGTTTGTCCGCCGCCGAGGCCGTCGCCTGACTTCGCCACTTATCTACAGAATATACCGCCGAAGCTGGAACTATATCACCGCATCTTACAAACAAAGGACTGGCGTGGCGAGACTCTATGTCAACAATCGACTGGCCAGACGAAAGGTCATAGGGAAAATTAGATTGGCCACTAACTTCCCAATCAGACTTGGTGCCAAAATTAAGGGAAGCAGGTTTTTCAAGGGACGTATTGCCTGCTTGCAGGTCTATAACACGGCTCTGACAGGAAAACAGATTGCTACGAGAAAGAAGATGTGCTTCAGAACACGAAGTAAGATAGGTTGCTAATATATCATGTTGAAGCGGCGCTGCGCGGTAATTGTCATGAAATGGTCCAGAGTAACAAGGGAGTAAAGAAAAGTTAAACATATTACGTCAGGTTAAGCCACTAAACACTAACCGTAATAACTTCGGGTTGGGGGAGCCTCCACGTTTAATTATGAACTTTAACTATAAATGATAAATAATTCAAACCCCAGTGAGCCTTGTGCCTCTCTCAACTTTGATAAAAAAAAATAAAAGTCATCAAAATGGCAGCTTACACTTAAACTTTTGATCTAATGATCTGAAGAACCCATGACGCTGTACCGAGGATATATGTCACACAGCATGCCACACGCACTAATGCTGTACCAAGGATATATGTCACACAGCATGCCACACGCACTAATGCTGTACCAAGGATATATGTCACACAGCATGCCACACGCACTAATGCTGTACCAAGGATATATGTCACACAGCATGCCACACGCACTAATGCTGTACCAAGGATATATGTCATACAGCATGCCACACGCACTAATGCTGTTCCAAGGATATATGTCACACAGCATGCCACACGCACTAATGCTTTATTGTTTTCTCGTTTACAGGACCTCTACCAGTAACTTATACACCAAAACCAATTAGACCAGGTCAGTTTTAACTCCACTATTTCTTCTCGCAATCCATTAATAAGTTAGCAAAAATAATAGTGCATTCCTGCAAGAGATAATCAATTGCAGGAAGGGGCTCCTGTCAATTGAAAAAAATGAATATGGGTTTAAAGAATCAATTAAATGTAAACGCAACATTAATTCATCTCAAGGAAAATGAAACGTAGTAAAACATGTAAATAAACATTATTGCTAAAATGTGTTTAGCTGTTGTCCTCCACAGTTTATTAATTTGATTCATTTCTTTTGTGTCTTCAAGTATGCCGAAAGAGACTGGACCTAGGGTTCTTATTGGAGAGTGGGAGAATAAGCTCCGGTAATTTCCAGCGCATGCTCCGTTTCATCAAGAAACTTGTCGTGTCATTCCCGAGAGCAAGGACTGCACTTGTGTCTTATTCTAAACGCGCCTCTAAAGTCTTTGGATTTAACAGGTGAGATTAGTGTCGACATAGCATGCGCCTACAGCCAATTGAAATTGCAACGAATAACAGCTGAGGGAAATTCGGTATCAAATTTCAAAATGGTTTGATTTCGTTTCAGTTTTAGAGGAAGAAGAAGAAGTAAATTGAGAGCTATCGGCAGTACTCCGTCCTTCGGTGGCGGGCCTCGAACTGGTGCTGCTCTTAAATACGTCAAACGAGCTTTGTTCAGCGGTCGATCACGTGGAAGGAAAGTGCTTATTGTAATAACAAAAGATAGGTCCTATGATAAAGTTGCTATCCCAGCTGCCACCTTGCGCCGTGCAGGAATCGAGATCATCACTATTGGCACTGGACGATCTGCTAACATCGCACAGCTCCGACAAATGGCGGGAAAACGAACTGGCGCCACGTTCACTTCCAGCTTCAGGACTTTGTTTTCTATTGCAAAAGTTGTTACACAAAAGGCGTGTACAGGTGAGAGTCAACAACTAATAAAACTATATTTCAAGTTCTGCACGCAAATATATTCATCAATTAATATTAAAGCTTCTAATTTGGATGGTGTGGCGCTTTTTATCTGGATCATGTCATATCCGGTTTTCGCATGGCCCTAAGTGCTAGTTAAGGAAGGTTGGTCACGTGGCACATCCGTGCAAAACACTGTTGTTGTGCATATATAAACTCCTGCATGTTGACTTAGTACATGACACCTAGCCACTTTTAACTTTCGTGGAAAGTTCTATAGTTTTATAGGTTTGATATTTTGTCCTACGTTTGACCGTAATCCATTTCTGATGTTCATTTATTTTACATTTCAGGTCCCAAACCTTTTGTGAAGCCTCCGCCAGGAGGTATGTGACTTAAACAACTTTAAAGAATAATGTAAAGAATAATTGTAGAAGAAGACCTAAAAGGGAAAGTACACAAATTTACATTCAGATAAACGCTCCTTAAAGGGTTTTTGACTGCACTTCCTTTTTTTCATTTGCGGAAACATAATTTTGCAATTTATGTGTATTCGGAAAAATATAAGATTAAATTCTCGTACGTCCGCTCGAGCTCATGAATTATAATTGTAAAAGTAGAACATTGATTTCTTTTTATACCAATTAAAGGTTTCCATGTAAACTGTTTTCAAGAATTGTTGTTTCAACTCAACTTTTATTCAACATAAAATAATTTTTACAAATATCACTTGCCCCCGCAAATAGTTACAAGCTAATTGAGGAGGGGACAGGAATTTAGATAAACTGAAAATAAAGCATAATAATATACACACAAAAATATCGATAAAATAGAAATAGCAAAGAAAAGCACGTAATAAATAGATAAATACATAAAAATTTGAAGGCAGTTACTGATTACTCAATAATAATCACTGAGTTAATTTGGAAAAATTGCGTATCACTTGGGAGACTCAATATAGCTTCACATTTCTCTCTGTTTGTCTCTGTGATTTACAGTTCTTCCAAGACTTCCAAAACCAAAACCTCATGGAAAAGGTATGCAAATCACTGGAATAATTCTAATTTAGGTTTCTACAATATCTTTTTTAGAAGTATAGTTTTGATTTAACCTACTGTAATTCCATAAGTCAATTGACCAAACTATAAAGTATGGACGTTTTAAGCCAAATGTTTATTATATTTTGATGATTTTCCATTACAGTATGTTCCCGTGCTCTGGACATTGGTTTAATAGTGGACGCATCTATAAACGTTGCCGGAAGAAACTTCCTTCGACTTCGTAACTTTTTGAAACAGATTGTGGCTTCCTTCTCTGTATCCGCATCAACCGCTCGCTTTGGCATGGTCGAGTTCGGCAGTTATCCAAGAAAGTTGTTCGATTTCAACCGCTTCACAAATCAAGCAACCTTAATCAATGTGATAGGTCGTGTCCCTTACATGAAAGGCAGAGCGATGGCGGGAAAAGCATTGAAGTATTCCGCGGCCACACTGTTCTCACGCACCAGAAGACAAAAAGTTGCTATAGTGATAACGGGGAAGTCACTTGACACGGTTGCGGCCCCCGCGCGTGTTTTGCGGCGCGTTGGCGTGAACGTGATTACGGTGGGCGTTGGACGGTACAGCGTCGCGCAACTGCAACAGATGGCTACCAACAAAAGAAACGTGCTTACGTCGAACTTTAAGACGCTGAACAACATCGTGAAAGCAATTAAGCAGAAGGCTTGCAAAGGTACGCCTAGTGCTTTTGTATATAATAAACATTTAATGATACCTACACTAAGCGATATGAATATCTTAATATTTGAGCGAAAAATTTCAAAACCGTTGTGAAAAATTTGTGTCTCAGTGAACCTTTGTAGACCCCCTCAGTTTAACATGTGCATAGGGTAGATTTTCTTTTCAATTGATAAAAAGCTTATTTATTAAAGAGGAAATGTAATCGAGTTATAATACAATACATAGCATGATAGAGTCCATTGTTTTATGTCTTCAGGAGCTGATCACCTATCTTAAACATGTCACCTATCTTAGACATATATGAGCGTGTTTTCATTTGTTCATTTCTCTGTTTACATTGTATCACTTAGTTTCTCGTCGTGTCCGTCGTCCATTGCCGATAAGACCTCGACCAGGTACGTATGAAACTGACGTAGGTTTTCTGTTTCATAGCTTTTACCGTTCTAGCTGCATTTTACTCCACAGAGAAGAGATGACATTTTGGCTAACGTACCCAACTAATTATCTACTAATCCTTGCCATTATAGGAAGAAGGCGTCCATACAGATTCGTTGGAGCCTACAAAGTTCCACCCAAAAGATATCTCGGCAGGCCAATACCGATTAAAAATCCTGTGTACGGACGTATCATTTGCGAGCGCATAGCTCGTCGGGGTCGTTACCCTGTCTTTGCAGTGCGTGCAGGTCGTCAGTGCTTTGTTTCTCGCTCATCTCCCCGTAAGTTCATGATCAACGGCCGAACAAGATCGAGGAAACCTGGAAACAGTATCAAGGTCTACATCAGACCCAGAGGTAGATGTTTAAAGTATTGTCACTCTTGATACTTTCATATCTTGAAAGGAATTTTCCACTAATAGAAAACTGATTCATAAGAACTGCGGATGCAGATGGAAGTAACAAATGATCATCACAGTAAGTTTTTCCAATTTAACGAACTGGTGCAATGTTATAACAACAGCTGCAGCTGCCAGGCTGTTGCAACAATGTCGTGAGACTGTTGAAAATAATTTTGAAGAAGAGTATTGGCAGTTTGATCGTTCCCGTCACACTATTTTAGGCATTGTGATCGTCAGTGAAAGTACAGCTCATGACGTCAAAAATTCAAAATGACGGGGGAGAGGGGGGTCCAGCGGTTTTCTGTTCGATCATATATAGCTGACATTTATTCATTCAACAGCTCCTCTAAGACCAAGGCCTCCACCAAGAATACGCCCTAGACCTCGTCCCAGACCGCCATCTCGACGCAAGCCCCGGCCAGTGAAATTGCCTTTACCAAGGCCAAGACCAAGACCAGGTTTGCTGCTGTGTTTGTTTGCCGAGTTCTGTAACAAATATCGTCTACCCATCCATTGCATTTTAAACTTTGCTTATCCAGTATATATTTGAATTCCTAAATTTGTAGGCGGAAGGATAAGACCAAGGGTTCGACCAAAGCCGCGTCCAGGTATAACAGTGTTATGTGTTCATTCGTATGTTTTTTGCTTTATTTCAGAGTTATTGTTCAATATTGTACTGAAAAATGTAAATATTTTTCTTAATTTCCTTATTTTCTTAAGGAGCGAAATACAGATACTTTGGGCGTTATCGTGCCCCACCCAAAAAGATACTTGGTAACCCCGCAGTCACGTTCAAAAGTGTGAAGTTTGCAAGAAGAAACTGCCAGCGTGTTGCGCGCATGCGGCGAGCCTGGGCGTTTGCTTTGCGATTCGGTCGTCTGTGTTACATTGCTGCAAAGAGTCCACGCAAGTTTACAAGGTTTAGCCTTCCTCGGACGAAAATGCCTGGAGCCCTGAAGGTTTATATCGCTAGAGGTAAAGAGGAAATTGTTTAATGTAAAGGCTGAGTTATACTACACGAGAAGTCGCAGCGAGGTACGTTTCCCTTTCGTAAACGGTCGACGCCATTTTAGTGATACTTTTTGGCTATCATCGAATTGTTTCCCCACAAAAAGGAAAGAAAAATTGTACGTTAATGACCAGAATCGAACCCGGAGCCTCTGACTTGCCAACATCCCCATCTCACCACTACACTACCAGGCTGATCTGCCAAGTCTCCGCAAATTTTAATTATAAAAGATAACTTTCTTAATCTATTTTACTTTGGTATTGCCCTAGCCAACAAATAAAAGCTAATTGCAAGCAAACCAGTGTGAAAGTGAGCAATTAAGCAATTTTAGATTGTTTATTAGTCTATCACCAAATTATAACCAGCTTTGACCTAGTCCATGCCTAAACTAGAGCAGATATAGCATCGTCCATTCCGGAAAGCTTGGTTACCAATTACGGCGTCGACCGTTTACGAAACGGAAATCAGCTTCGCCGGGGCTCTACATGGGACACGCCCCTGTGGCCCAATGGTTAGCGCGATGGGTTACGTATCGGACCGTCTGAATTCGAGCCCTGGAAGGCGCCGGTTTGCGCCCTGTCGGTCCTTGAAAAAAAAAATTCTTGTTGTTTGTTCGACAATAAGGCAGAAGGAAAGCATGAGTAGGTATTTCAGTTGTGACCTATTTTTAATTTTTATTGCTATAATAAATATAGATATAAGGTACATGTCATATGCATCTTTATCATTTCACAGGAGGTCGTGCCTTACCGAGACTCAGACCCAGGCCCAGACCGAGGCCCATACCAATACTGGGTAGGTAAATAATTTGTCGTTAGTTGTATCTACGTTGGTGAAAACTATGTTGTCGAAATAAACACGTATCAATTCAAAGTAGTAAAAAAGGATTCTACTGCTGCAAAGAGCTATTTCGAACACTCGAAACGTTAACTTGCTGAGGAGGTAATATTTACCTTAACACGTTAGGGGTACGCAAGCCTAATCTCGTACTGTGCATTTACAGGCAAAAATAATCAAGAATCCGGTTTCTCTGTTATGAAAGCACATTTGCCTCCCTTTCGTTATTGGCCTCAATTGGCACGCTTCATTTGACGTGGTGAAGCCCTCGTTTCTGTCGTACAACAAAGCTTGTGTCTTTGAGCATCGTAAGCGAAGTTGACAATTAACATGCAGTATTCTTGGACAGTTGTTTCGACGCGACTTTTGAAGCGCTTGCGCTTTTGCTTGTGAGAGGTTTAATTACCGCGAGAACAACTTAATTTCGTTGGCTGCTCAATTTGTTGGCTTATAAGCCACGATGAGGATTATTCAGTCTGTGCGACTGCAGTTATATTTTA
>OX393569.1:21478895-21733895 GCA_947652115.1 Blastomussa wellsi
TTTGTTGTTGGGTATTTTTAATGCTGAAGTTTTAAAAATTGATGTTCGTGTCAGCCTTATTTCGATCATTTATAGCAATTTTCTCTCGACGTTTTCATTAATTTTATTCCTCGTTTTTGTTTCATTTCCAGGTCATTACAGACGACCATTAAGAAAAGGCAAGTACTATAATGACAATGCATGAATCTTAAATCGTTTTTCTATTCTGAAGATTTCAAAGATGTTTCAATCTGCAACTTTTTTGAAGAACTTGGATTCCTGTCGGCAGGCTGAGAGAATTAGCCAGACCAGAATTAACGTCAACTTCAAATTCAGTCCGGCTCTGCATCATTTATCCCTAGATTATTAATTATTTTATTAATTAATTATTAATTATTTTATCCCTATATTATTAATTGCATCCCTTTCGAACAACCGAGCGCAACCTGGAGACATATTCTAATGGAGATGGTGATGCAGCGGGTTTATGTCAGATCATCGTACATGCTGACGTATTGCACTAGATTTTTTCAGTTGTATTTTTTTAAAAAAATAGGTTTCAGTGAGATTTCAACCCAGACCCACAAATGGCCCTCCATTTATCTATGAAGCCACTGGGAAAAGTCAATTACAGTTATGTTATCTATTTCAATCTCCTACCTACAGTTTTCTGGTTTTAGTTTAAAACGCATGCCGAATTCGCATTTGCACGCAATGGAAAACCGCTTTCAATCTCATTTAACAACAACAACAACAACAACAAGCTTTATTACCAAATTAAAAAAGTTAAACTTAATTTACAACATAATATATTGATACAAAAAAGGTGACATTTACTCAGAATAACTAAGGAGCTAATCGAGCTGAGCTGGTCTTTCTGCAGCAGTTAAAGGTCGCTCAAGGAAAGCAAGGCAGCGAAGAAGAAGAAAGCGAATAAGAGTGCGGAGAAGAAAAATAAGAAGAATAAAAAGAAAACGGGCGCGAATAGCAAAGACAAGAAAACTCAAGAGCAGAATAAATAGGCGGGTACGACGACTAAGAGGTTTGAGGAGGAAGGCTATGCGAGCTACCCTACGAGCCAGGCGTTTGAGACGATTGGGGAAAATTAGACGACTGCGGGTGGCAAGGAAAGCGAAACTAGCCCTTGCCAGGAGAATACGGCAAATGAAAAGAAGAATCCGAGCACGCAAATTACGTCTAAGGCGACGACTACAACGACTGCGCGCCGCAAGACTGCGCGCAAGAATGCGACGAGCGAGAAGACGAGCCATGCGATTGTTGCGATTGAGAATGAGGCGGCGCATGCAAAGACTACGACTATTGGCTCAACAGAGGAAGGCGCGTGCTCTCAAAATGGCCAGGTTAAAGCGTTTGAGACGGTATCGAATGTTGGCTAAATTACAAGCACGACAGAGAGCACTGAGAAGACGAATGATTCTGCAAATAAGACGCAGAATGCTTCAAATGCGAAGGAAAATAGCTCTAAAACAACGAGCGCTTAGGTCGCGGTTCCAGAGAAGAAAACAGAGGGCAGCGAGATTACGAATCCAAGCGTTTAGAATAAAGGCTCGTCAAGCAAGGATGAGGGGGCAGCTGTCACAAATACGGAAAGTCCTAGTTGCCTTATCAAAACGAATGGTGTATTTCAGGCGTTTGCGGCGTTATAGGTACTTGGCACGTTTGCGGGTGTACAGAAAACAGCAGATGAAAAGAGCGAGTAAGGTTCGGGTCAAATGGTTCAGATATCAAAAGCAGTTAGCGGCCCTCAGACGCAGACAACGGATGCTGGCCATGAGGCAACGGCGCGCGCTTCAGAAGTATCGAGTATTCCAAAGAAAGAGTAGATTAATGTTCATTCAACAACAGCAGAAGCTCAGAAAACTCTTACAGAAGATGCGTTCACGTCGAGTACGAGGTGGGTAATAAACGGAAATCAATTAAACTCTTTGCTTGGATTGTTAATGTTCGGTTAGGAGATACCAATTGCAGTACTTGTGATGGTGTGGGTGTGGCCAAGGGTATATTTGAAAAACCTCTCCGCGGAGGTTCCGTACGATAGGGGTACTTTTTCCTAGGTATATGAAACTACCATTTGGGTATTTAAAAGGGTCTTTCAAAATATCTCGAGCAGATTAAGTGTTTTCAGGAGAAAGGGATGTAGTAATTCGTCTGTGAGCACGTGAAAAGGGGGACTTCCCTTTCAATGGCATGTTAAAGGTAAGGATTTGGATCTCTGTGTGGAGTCTCGCCGTATAAAATTATTTGAATGATAACTAAATAAAAACTTTTTTACGTTTTATCGCAGTTGGAAAGAAGAGAGAAGATATTCTCAAGAAAAACCCTTCAACGATGAATTCATCTAAAAAAGTCAATAAAGGAGCTGGCACTGGTAAGCTGGCTTTCGCTAGAATGTGTAGAATATTACATTTCTAAATAATGTTCAAATTCTTGAATCTGAGAAGAGTAAACACATGAAAGGTAAAGTAACTTAACGGTTGCAGCATGTGGGTGCTGCGAAGTGGTCAATTTATTACCCAGTAAATACAAACGCTACCTCAAAGATAGGATTATCCTAGCAGTAGGATGAACTTAGCGCTGACACCAAACGCAGCTCTCCGCGTGTAGTGCTAGGATCATCCTCTTTCCAATGTAAATGGAGCCTAAAACTCAATCTAAAATGCTGAATAAACAGGATGTAGCTTCGGTTTCTATTCGAGCTTAACATAGCACGAAGAAAGATCAGAACGATTTCAAAAATAATCTTTCAACCATTCCCTATTTGTAGCTTCACAACAGTTCCACTCGGCGGAACACTTCTGGACTTTTGAAGATTCAGCCGGTAACGTATCCCATGATGCTCTTCAGAAGCGTGTCGCGCGACTTATGGGAGGCTCGCGTGTTGAATCCACAAGTGAGCGAGGTCACGTGGCCAACACCGGTAAAGGCAGAGGTTGGATCTCCCTAGGAGACTTTAAAGGTAATACGAGTAATTACATAACTACAATTTAGAAAACTAAGGGTAAATAAGGCGAAGAGTTTTTTACATTCTGCATTGATGCTCTCTCTCCACAGGAAAATGTTTTAGCGATCCGGATCAGTGTAAACATCAAGGAATGACCGTCATGGCCTCCCTTAAACTCGACAAGGAAAACTTCCATAAGAAATCCAGCTCGTATTTCTTTTCAAGCGGAGGTCAAACCACCAAGGCTCGAGGATTCGCTTTCCTTCATCTCCTAAACCGGTACATCGTGATACTCAGCACTAAAGACAAACAGTGGAAGCTAGAAACAAGCGAACTTCCAGATGGGTGGACCAACGTTGCAATTACTTGGGAAAAAGAAGGTTTACTTAAGCTGTATGTAAATGGAAAGGAAGTATCGAGTGGAAAAGCTATGTCTGTTTCCAGGCCAAAGGATTCATACTCTAGTTTGGAAGTTGGACGACCCAACAATTCTCACTCGCCAAACTTCAGAGTACCTTTCAAGATGGATAACATAGCTCTTTGGGAAAAAGCTCTCACAAGCAAGGAGATAGGCGCACTGGCAAAGAAAGGTATTAAAATTATCATTATCATTAACATTAGCTTGTGTCAAATAGATTAACGTTATCACCAAATTGTAGATCCCTTTTAATGGTTCACTGGTGCTGAATTTGTTACATTTCCTATACCTACTGATTACTTACGCAGCTCATATCCTTTTATATATAAGCCTCTAATTTATACTTCTCTTACTCGTTTCCTTTTCCTTTCTTTTTTTCTTTCATTGCTTATTAGTAATTAATTATTTAATCCCATTTTATCCCAATTAGATTTAACGAGAACGCCCAAACTGAAAGAAAAGGAAAAGAAAGAATAAAATAAAACCCAAAACATAAATCATTGAGGTAAGAAAGTTATGAAATCAGGAAACTATTCTAAAAGTACTTGCGAGACAGAACGCAAGATACAACAGGCCTTGGAAGATGGTGAAAACTGCAGTTATATTCTAATTCGCTACCCTGCTCAAACGAATATAAAACATTTATCATGTAACAAGCAACCTCAATTGGGGTGTGTCAACACGAGCCGTGTGCGACCCTCTTTATTATGCCTTCATCAACAGAATGGATGGAAATAATACAACAAACAGAATGAAAACTCGGAAATGCACAAAATTACAGCAAGAAACCCGACAAAATGATCTAAACTATGCTCGTATAACAATCATTCAGCAGACATACAAAACGTGCTAAACCTTTCGTGTAGCAGCATGCAAAAAACTACGTCTAAAAGAAACCCCTGATCACTGGGTATTTAATTTTGAGGGCGTAGGGATGGTCGTAAGACGCGAATGAATATAAATGAGAACAACTCAAATATTTATAGCCTACCGCTAATGAAGCAAGAGAACAGCATACCATGTAACACCCCAAAGAAAAGGCTACGCGACCCATGATAAATACATTTACAGATACCATACAACTGACAGTGGGAGGGGCGTTGGCCTAATAGCTAGCGCGCTAGACCGGCTCCGGGTCGAGCGCTCCGTGTTAGAGCCTCAAAAGGGGAACTGTGGTAGCTTGTGGTGCGTTGTGTTCTTGGGCAAGATACTTTCCTCTCACAGTTCCTCTCTTCACCCAGGTGTATAAATGGGTACCGGCAAATTTAATGCTGGCTGGGGGTAACCTTGAGGGAGAAGAAATACTCCTAGCCCCCTCATGCTGTCTTGTACTTCCAAGCAACAATATTCCAGAATAATACCAAACACATGGTTCTTAAATTTCATATACATTTATACTTCATGTACCTGTCCATAACATTCGTTTTCATCTTAGTCTTGTTTTATTTGCTTTTCAGGTGTTATCATTACTCACAAGGCAAGACAATTTTTATCTCAGAGATAAACGAACAGACATTCATGGTAACTAGTCTGCCGTGCAGTGGTTCACATCACGTCCAACCGACAATGAATTAATCTTTTACGTGACTTATATTTCTTAAGACGGCTTCGCATACTGCCCAAAAAATGGCTTTTGTTTTCTTTCAAAGGCAAGGTCAAATAACATCTATGTTTGAAACCTTTGTTACACGTAACATAACAGGCAGTCAACATCTAGATATTCGCTAAACATCAAAGCCTTGCTATCTAGCTTCTCTGCAATTGGCTGCTAGTGTCAAGTGATTTACATTGGCCTGTTGTTTTAACCTTGTGTCGAAACCCTGTCCGTAGTACAGGAAAAAGACAATTTTTCATCCAGTGTATCAAGAGAGAAAATTTTAAGAGAGGTATCTATTGCGTTAATCATCACAAAACAGAACTTTATTGTACGTCATCAGAGTTTTATTGTATAACACTCGAGAGCATCAAGCACTGGACAATGTAAGATTAGGATTTCACAAAGTGTGAGACAATTTCGTCATTTTATCTAAGGGGAAAACTAGGCTATGCTAATACTTAATCTAATATTATAAGAAGAATAAGTGCAACTCGTGCTTGTAAAACATAGTTTATACTTCCAAGGCGAAGCTGTTCACTGGAAAGTACTTGCCGCGAGCGAGGAAAAGTAACTGACCAAGAACATTTCATTTCTTCAGGGGGGGTTGGACATGAATAAAACATACAAAGACTCACTCATTCGGGAGAGGGGGCTGGGGGCAAGTGCCATTTAGCAAATGAATCAATCCACGACTTTGCAATTCTCATTCGTTAATATTAAAAAGTGCGAAGGCTCGGAACTAAACCTAAAAATAGTGCAATGTTACTTACTTAATCCTCTTCGTGCTCGGTAGCACATAAGGCCGACAAAAAAAAAATAGTGCAATGACGTGTTGCTTAACAACTTTGTCAAGACGAACCGCAGGCTCAATCATTTATCGGCGTAACAAGTTTTTGCTCCCTCGACTGAGTTCCATGCGGCGAGATCAACGGAGGTTGGCTGAGGACAGGAAAGGCGGGAAAGAGATTTTGCAAAATATAGTTACTCAATTTTCCTCTCCCCAGTCGCCTCTCGTTTTATTTTCTTTCGCACTATTTTCTCTCTTTAGTCTGGCTCCTCATTTGGCCGACAGTCTGGCAGCGTGATTCATATTCGCTAATGAAAACTAGAAGCTGCGTAACCCTGCGATCATTATTCGTGATCATTATCATGTCCCAGTATTCAAGCGCATGTCAGTCATTCGTAAACACAGTCCGTAACTGCTGTCATGTCACTTCCAGTCTTCATTTTAACATGTACCTGTACAAGCTACGAAAAAGACAATGACTAGAAGACAAACTCAATTTCCGCTTATTAATTATTACTAGTGCGTGTTCATAACTCCGAGCGAACGTAATTACCTGAAAATCACATCGACGAAAGATTGTTTTCTAAACAAGACTTAATGTTATGGATTGAGGAATAATTTTTTAGAATACCAAAGCGCTGTTGGGCAGAAGTTATGTTCCCTTTATCAAATCTGCTCCGAGAGGAAGGTTTGTTCTCTTTGTGATTTTTTCGTGCATTTTGCTTCTGACGGAAGCGTAGTATTTGTTATAAATAATAAGTTTTTTGACGCGTTAAATTTATCTGATGTGACTTCCCTTGCTAATTCAAATCCATTGCCTTGAAAATAATAACCAGTTTGAAAGTGAGGAGAAAGCCTGCTAGCTGCTAGAACTGTCCCAATGGAGGCGAAGCTTGTTCTTCGCCTTCTGAGCCACCTTATGATTTTATCAGGTAAGTGCACAGGTCCTGGACAGCTTTGTGCTTGTCTTGTTTGTCTTTATTTATTGTTTTAGTAACCTCCGATCCTGGGCGAAAGAAATCTGCTAATTCCTATGATATCAGGCTCAACATGAATCATGACCTCCCCCTTGCAATGCTAACCCCATGTAATCCAAGCATTCCATCTACCCAAAGAAAGACAAACTGGTGCAGTCTTGACGGTCAAATAAATACAACTCTAAAATGCTGTGTTATTTGCAGAAATAAAAGTAAACCAAAGTAGCAAGAAGAACGGGAGGATATTAATATTTCGGTTTTTTTTGTCAGTTTTGATCTGTCGATGTATTCACTACTGCTTTTGAAAAAATAAAATTGCATGTCATGTTAAAGATTTATTTGAAGAGGTTGGTGTCATTAATTTGTTATTATTAGGAATAGTCTGCGGCACAGTTCATGAAGACAAGAGAACTTTGGACTTGGCAGCAGGTAAATGAAGGAACTTCACTGTTGAATGTGCGTATCCAGTACCATGAATGAGAGGTCATGCAAACTAGGGGTATCAGACTTTCTATCCGGCCACGAGATAAGAGTCCTAGGACTTTCTTAGCGTGTTGCACTATAGGAAGACTGCTCTATGCTACTCATGAACTACTCATGGGTATTAAGGGGTCAAAAAGCATACCCTATCCAGCGGCACATCCCCGTATAGTCCATATAAGGGAGTACCACTCTCCCCCCGCCGGGCATGCGGCAGCGGCATAATCACAATACCCTCGTGTGTCCTGATAATTTTAAGCTTATGCAACACGAATTTTGCAGCAATTTTGATTAATTTTCTACCTTCGACATACCCCACGGAGTTTAACTCGTGAAATAGTTCTAATATCACGTTTCTTTCATTTTTCCAGATAAACTAGTGACTGTTTGTTCAAAAGGAAAGAGTCCGCTAACTTGTGAATCCCCCGGATCAGCTATTGCCATTACTGGAGTGTTTTGGGGTCGACAATCGCAAGATATCTGCCCCTCGGAGGATGGTGATCCTGTAACAAATTGCCCCACAGCACCCGAAGCCGAACACATTGTCAAGGAAATGTGCGAAGGAATGGGAAGCTGCGTGTTGGAAGGAAAAGCTGACAAATTACAGAATGGAAAACATTGTTATGGTGTTCAGAAATACCTTCTTGTTAATTATACATGTGTGCCTCAGAAAAAGGAAGCCATTTTGTGTGACTCGGAGAGATCGATAATTTCCTGTCCTTCTGATTGGCTACTAAGAGTGAACTCGGCATTCTGGGGCCGCGAGAGACTGGACGTCTGTCCATCTGTAAGAGGACAGGAAGTCTGCCCTGGGGCGTCAGAGACTGTCTCGAAACTGAGGAGCAGATGTAACAATATTCCATTCTGTCCTGTTCAGGCATTTTACAAGGAGTTACAAAATGGAGGTGAAAACTGTCCTCAAATAAACAAGTACCTTGTCATCAACTACAGCTGTCGGCCCAGTCCCGATATAGGACGACGCGGCCAACTCGGCCTCATTCCTCTATCAGTTTACCGAGGACTCAGAATCAGATCACGAATTTGGAAGCCTAGTGATTTTAAACTGAACGATTCTAAGGATAAAACATAAGGAGGCAGTGAATTAAGAATAGAAATTGATTAAAGCTGAATTACGTTTATTTAACCATTAATGTAAATACGGGAAAAACTATTTCCAAATAATGTTTCATAACTTTTGGCTTCTAATAATTTATGTATGCAACCTTAGAAAACCGGTCATTTGTATTCCCCTGTAAACTAAGAAACTGTTTTTGTAGGTATTAAAGTAAGTAGACTATCTATAATTGTTTCTGTTTGCTGCGGTACCGTAATTTTATTAACGTCTTGCCCAAACGAAAACGCTGACCTTGAATGGCCAAATCCCACTCTCTTGCCCAGAGGTCCCAGATGAACACGAGAGCTACCCCGGTATTTAACACGTGCTAGCTGATTTAACTTGCACTTACATGTCTGAAGGCAACTATGTTTTTTTAACAAATTACTCGATAACGTGTGAAAGCCCAATTCCTTGTACGAACTGCTGTATTTTGTGCCGTATGGTCCAAACCGGCGCCTTTTTTCTATGTTAACCTATAATAGTTGTTTACTGGGAAATTTGGTACGTTATTTAAGTTCTTCAAGGGGTTGTTATTTTTCTTCCAGGGCGCGAAGACGTTTGAAACTAGTCTATATGATAATCGCTGTGCTTTTCACTGGTAAGCTATTTTTAGAACAAACCTTGCGCGCGAGTGCGGCCTCGTCCAAGCAATTTTCGCTCGTGCCATATGTCTGATATGCAGTTTGCATATTAGCAATCAGCTTTTAACTGGTAGCCATTTGTGGAGCAGACCGAAATTTCTACAGCACCCCGGTAAAACAGCGAGACTGCAAACAATCGATGTTTTTCCTCAGGTCGCTTCCCAGAAGACTTTTTTGTCAATTTAAACAGCAAAGCGCCGAAAGCGTGGATTGTCGCGAGCGTGAGCCGAAGACGTTTACTTGCAGCGAGATTTTTAGCGTCTTTCCTCAGTCTCACATTCTGTCTTGATACTCCTGTTTACTCGCTCCAGGTCTTTCTGTTTTTGCAACCTAGTGTACTCGGTACCAAATATTTGGCGCTAAATTTGGCTCGTTATGTCTGATATTTGCCAGAAATGTCCGTTTTCCACAAGCTCTCTTTATCCGAGTTCTTTTTTAACGGACGGTTACACTGGAATTGGCCGTCAGATGACAGAGGCCTACGGTTTGTAGATACCTGCGTTGGTCGTTTGTAACATTTTAAAGACAGTTCGTTCACAATTGAAGTGACCGATAAACGGCCCGCAAGAAGCAAAAGCGATGGTGTAAAAGATAAAAAGGCGTTCTTGTTAAACCATTAAAAGAATGATAGCTTTTTGTTCTCGCACGAGCAAGAGTCATTAGATCACCCAGATCTTATTCTCTACTGGCGAGTCCGATTTATTAGTGACGTCATGCAATTCTTTCATTATTTACATTTTCCCGTAAAGTCATAAAGACGATCCAGGAAAAATAAGAAAACGCAACGCCAAAAGGCCCTGGAAAAAGGTAACTAGAATTGTTTTGGCTTTCCGCTTTGTTGTTTGTTTGGGTTTTTACACTTTGTTTTGAAATGAGAATTGCTATAACCTTGGCAAAATAAATCGAGCAAACCAGAATGCGCTTACATTAACCTGTGGTTTGCTGAGCGTGAAGGATAACCGAAGAAAACTTAACAGAGCTCTGTTTTGCCTCCTGTCTTTCTTAAATATTTTTAAGATGGATGCATAAAAAGTACATTTCCTTACATTAATTTTTGTGATGTATCGCCTTATGGGGGAAACTAGAGAAACATAGCTGTTTGGTCTACGTTAATCGGAACGAATTGTTGGTGTGCTCTCTGACTCAAAGTTTTAACAAAATTTGTTTTTGATTGGGACAAAATTTAACGTTGGACGTACGTTCGGGTACTTGTACTGAATTTTGTTTCAAATGAATTCTAAAATGCCTGATTCAGGTGATGGAAAACAAATTTTGACCTGCTCTTAATTTCCAGCCACCCGTCGCTTAAATTGTTTTCAGGTTCCTTCTTCTGGTAGTTAAAAACCTAACGACAGACACTTTAGTGCCTGTCTCCACCAATTGATTTTCAAATCGGTTTTTCTCTTGGACGTAACATTGTCTCTGTTGTATTTTATAAGGGCAGTGATGGCAACCAGCCGTTTAATTTACCGTCTGTTTGCTGTTTTGGTCATTCTGTACAAAGGAATGGCCTTTGTACAAGGTAAGTCGGTTATGTTTATGTTAAGAATTCAGTGAATTCTGAACCCGCCAAATGTGGCGGGCAATGCAGATGCAAGTTCATTATTGCGCGAGTAGAAATTAAAAACAGCTTGGCTAATTTTTTCATCAAAACGTGCTGCTAGTGTTTCTCTTACGCTGTCTGCCGCGATCTTGGTCACAATTACAGATTGTGCAAGACCCATGGGGTCGTAGAAGAGGATTGAACTTAATTGAATTGAGTTTCACGAAAAAATGGAGAGGAGATATAACAATGCTACAATCACACTTGGACCACCCCCCCCCCCCTCCCACAACAATCAGCGCTTTATTATGACTAACGAGAACTGTCTAATTTTTCCTCGCTAATACAGTTACCTCGTTAAAACAGCACAATTTGGTGTTTTGACAGTATCCTTGTGTTGCCCCGTGCTCACTTTGTTAATACAGGCCAGGTCCGCAATGAGTGTAAATAGCGAAAGCACCTGGAGCGGCGACATCGGTTTAATTTGTACAAAAACTGCACACATTTATCCATTTCAATTACTTTTGCAGGTGGAGTTCATAGTCAGGATGCAGGAGCTGGTTTGAGCCAGATTGATCTTGAAGCCTGTGAGTAGCGATCTAGACTCTTTTGACAACCAAATGATGTTCGCAGTTGTAACGGAATATTGTATTTTTTAGCCAAAGAGATAACCATCTGCACCACACAGAAGAAACCGCTGAGCTGCTCTTATCCGGGCTCAAACATCGCAGTGACTGGTGTGTTCTGGGGTCGTAAGTCTGGTGCGGTTTGTCCTTCGGATGATGGCGATACACAGCTCGACTGCTTCACTGCGCCGGAATCAGAGGGCATCGTGAAGGGAAAGTGCGAGGGGAAAGAATCTTGTGAATTGGAAGCTAGACACGCCTTGCTACAAAACCCCGGCAGTCAACATTGTCCAGGAGTAAATAAATACCTTACTGTTAACTACACGTGTGTTCCTGATGCAAAGGAAGTCGTGATTTGCGATTCGGAGAACTCGAGTCTTACATGTCCAGCCTCCTGGAAGATTGGAGTCAACTCCGTATTCTGGGGACGGCAGTCAACCACCGTTTGTCCAGCGGAAAATGGACAGTCCATGTGCACTGGGGCACCGGAGAGTCTTGGGATTGTTAAGAAGTCATGTGACGGGCTGACAAAGTGCTACGTGCATTCGTCATATGATCAAGTACAAAATGGCGCCGAAAACTGCCCGGGGGTTCAGAAGTATCTGATTATTAACTACAGCTGTAAACCGCACCCTAATATCGGTAAGACACTCAACAGTAATTTGTTGTTGTTGTTATTATTCATGTAGTAGTGTGGAAACATACAGAAAATAAGATTATGTTCGAGTCGTCCATTACATGAACTGTAGTGAACCGACTGGTGCACAGAGCGCTTCAAATCAACGTCAGAAGAACTCACAGAAACCTTTTCCCAAGTTATCATATTGACCCTAAAAAGCCCCATTAGGGAGTAACCAATTAAGTAATGTAAGTAATTTATATTTTACTTAGTCTTGTGTTTTTATCTCACTCACCAGGAACCGAAGACGATGCTGTTGAGAATGACCAAGAATCAACACCCGTAAAGGTTCCTGCTTCCAGCAAACCAAACCCAGGCCTCGCTCCAAACGTTGTGAGCGATTTAAAACAACTGGACGGGGGACAACAGGTTGAGAAGGTGCCAGCAGAGGAGGGAAACAGTATTGTTGGAGAGAACTTGAACATTGGTCGGTTAGGCATGGGAGGCCTGAAGGCACTGGAAAAAATCAATAACCTCATCAAAGCTTCTGCCGAGACACAAGAAGGAGACGATCCCGCATCGGATAATGGCTTAACAGACGAACAAGCGCAGGCGATTGAGCGTATGATTATTGAAGGGATCCATCATATTAAGAAGAAACCTCCACAACCAACTGGAACACAGAGGGCTTCAATTCCCCGTCAGAAGAACGCACAGAAACCTTTTCCCAAGTTACCGCAAGCGGCGAGACGGAAGGGCGATCCGATACCCTTCACGCCAAAACTTGCAGCTCAAAGAAAGGATGCCAGAGCTTTACCAAAACCAGTACAGGTGGGCGTCCCGAGGCTGCAAAAAGGGCCAAACGGAAAAGGAAAGTCATCAGCTAATCAGAATGATGAAAAGAAAACGGTAAATGAAAAAGGGTCCTTACTGAATCAACCAGTCCAAGGCCCTGCCAAAATGAGGCCTATTCCTGTTCTTCAAAGCCAGCCTGCGGAAGAAAGAAAGAAATCGCGCCCTGGAAGGCCTCTTGGCTTAGGACTCGGGAATGCTGGATTTGGAAATTCGCCTTAAGCTTTGACAAACAAATGCTTAAAGTACCAACATCGAACTAAGAAATCTGCCCTTGCTTTTCACAGCAAACTTGGCCATGGGTTCTTCAACATGTGCTCTTTTTATCGTAGCAGAAATCCAAGGGCCTTTCTGATTATCTTTAAGTGTTAGTGATGAAGAAAGAAACCGTTGCCTGGCTGCAATCGTTTAAAACGTTGTTAAGAGCAGATTTTGTGACTGAAATAGTTTGGCTTTCGATTCTCATAATTATAGAGCCACGAGCTGAATTCTGAGCATGTTAAAACGGTACATTAAGTTCCGTAATTTGTGACGCACTTGCTTTGGACGCATACAGTCGAACCCCGCTGATACAGATACACAGACAAGAGAAGTGTGCTTATTTTAATGGCGTATCCGTTAACCAAGTTTTTATCATATTTACAAAAATAGAATTTACTTTCACGACGACCGTGAGAAATAATACGCAAAAACACGAAAATACCGATGACTTATGCTAGACTTTGTTTTCGCATTAGTACTCTACCGAGCGCTCTTTAAACCAAATTAAATGCTTTACAGTTTGAAAATTAGGTTTTGTTGATGTTGTTAAATAGCTCTAAACAGAGGGTAAACTACAAACAACTATCAATGTTTTCAATAAAGAACAGTGTAAAAATATGATTTATCATTCGTGTCTCAGTATGAATGGTCCTATCCTTTTCCCTTGCGCCAAATACTCCACTTTTCAATCGCACCACCAGGAAAGCAAACGCTGACCCGGGTTGGGAGAGATGACCAGGCCGATTGTGTTACAATCAACCAGGGTTGGGATGTCTAAATTTCAAGAAATTTTGGTTGATATTTGTAATGATTGTTCTGATCATGTGATTCTAAGCGGCTTCATGTTATTCATATCAGCTCAGAACCTTTACCTCGCGTCCCCCAGTTCCCAGTTTATGAAACGGTTATGGCCTTAGGCTCCTAGTAAAAGCTTGTATAAGGTTGCCCAGTGCTGAAACAGAGCTTATCTAGCCGTAGTCGCCGCAGCAGCAGCGTCATACATAGGGTAGTAGCCAAAAAAAGAAAGATCGAGGAAGTTTAATTTTCTGGACTAAGCTGCTTACCTTTCGCCTGGGTCTTATCACATCATGTTTGTAGAACGTTCTTTGCTGTTGCGCAAAAATAGGTCTGCAATGGCAATAAAGTAACGGTTTTGAAAATACACATTAACGAGTTTTTCGTGAGTTCTCCCATGTAAAAAACTTTTAATTCATTATTTGATGGTTGTTTCCGACAAAATTATCTTTCGAAGCTGGGCGCTTGTGTCTTACACGATCAGTTGGCCGCCTTTTGGTATAATATTAATATATCAAATTAGGAACTAAGATCCATATTAGGAACCGGGACCCAGATTATGGCTCCGATTGCCTAGTACCATGCTATCCCATAGGTCTTCCGGCCCACAAGCGAAGTCCGACGCCTGAGCAAACTTCACGTACGGTTAAAAAATATTAAAACCAAACACAAACAAAAACAAGCTCCTTTCGTCATTAAATAAATAACATAATAACAGTATATTTAGCATTCGATTTGTAGTAAGTTTCTTGCTGGGCTGACAAAATTCAAAAATGAACAGGAGCGAGATTTTATCGCTTTTCATAAATATTTAACTAACAAATTCGAGACCTACTTTTTTCAGTTTGTGAACAAGATGACCTTTTGCTGGTACCAAGGTCTGTAAAAATGGGTTGTATTCGGTTCACTTAAATTGGATTGAATATCCAGTTGTATTTTGTGAAGAAAATATAACGCAGGATGTGAAAGAATGCTGCCTTACGATGAAGAATTATTTGTTAGTTGTTGTATGGCTTTTTGCTGCTGTCTTGATCAACATGGCGATCTCAACTGGTACCCTCGATCAGTTATCAGGTAAGATGTGATAAAGACCTTGTTCTGTTGTCTTTAGTCTTAGTATAGGTTACACTATAAAGCAAACAACACAGTACACACCTAAATATAGAATCATAACCGGCATAATGTTATCACAGAAAAAAAACGTAGCTCACACGCATCTTTTAGTCAAAATGAAGCCCCGGCTAAGACTGCTTGCGAAGTTCTGCGCTATAGCTCGAGAAATAAATACAGGGAAGTGCCGGAGCAAAACCAAATGATCAGAAATTTATATGTAACTGAGACTATCATATCCCGGATGAACAAGCTAGACGAACGGAAAATGCAACACTTCAGAATCGAACTTTTGATCGTTTCAGCGAGACATCATGGCTTTAGCTTTCTCGTCAGTTTCGAACTTAGTTATAGCAGTAATACTCCACACAAGTCCTGCATCGATCCTGCACAAGTCCGGTATCCGCAGAAGTTTGCACACAATGAAATATGCAAATGAAAGTCAGTGCTATATCTACTATATGAACGGCAAGACCGTGGATGTAACAGAATTGAGTAAATACGGATATCGGCCGTAAATTGTTGAGTCTCTACAAGAAACATGTTACAGTATACCAAATCAAATTTTAACCAGGTCACGGAACTAAGGCTCTAAAGATTTGATGAGGGTGTTGGTATGTATGTGACCTAAAAAACACTTCAAGGAAGATTGCCGAGCGGACGGCATTAAGGAGGACCAAACTAAAGTATACTGCGGTAAGCTAACATTTATACTGCATTTTCCTGCAGTTCGAACTTCGACTCCAGGTGCGGCAGGGAGACCAAGAAGCGAAATTGATTTAGAAACAGGTTTGTCAATTCCCCTTATACTGCTTTTATAAATAAGTTTTCCTTCTAGTCTTTTGGCCCATAAGGCCTGTTGCTAGGAGCAACAGCTAGGAGCATTTCTACTCCCCCTGGATGGAATGCTTGCATGGTTACCCCTCCCCCCTCAAATCCGGTAGTGCTTATTATGGTAGCCTGCATCGCAGACGAACTATAAGCCGTTTGTTACGGGGTTAGAATACGTCTGCGACGCTGGCTAGTCATGGAAAGCTTTCACTCAAAGTTGTCATTCTGTGCTATCAAATATTAATTTAATTGCAAGTAACAACTGCAATTTTAAGGTGTAGTAAAATAGTAAGGTGTAATAAACTAGTAGCAAAATAATGTTAATTGCTTATCTCAGATAAATCCGTCATCATTTGCGCTGGTCAGAACAAATCACTAGAATGCTTCTCACCTGGTTCAAGCATCGCTATAGAGGAAGCTTTCTGGGGCCGCTTGTCAGCGGAAATCTGCCCCTCGGAGGACGGAGATCCGGTCACTAACTGTCTCAGCGATCCTACAACCACCCCTATCGTACGGAATCTGTGCGACGACAAAGAGTACTGCGAACTTCCCGCGCGGCATAGCGTTCTACAACCCCCAGGGGTTAAGCATTGCCCTGGGGTGAACAAATACTTAGCAGTCAAGTATACGTGTATGCCCGAAAAACGTAAATTTGTGCTGTGCAATGGCGAGACAACAGAGCTTCAATGCGGCCAGGGATGGAAAATACTCATCATGTCAGCCTACTGGGGTCGGGATTCACCATCTACCTGCCCTACACCCCTGGGGAAGTTCTTCACATGCGCAAACTCAGCGGACAGTGTGCTGGCTTTGAGGGATAGATGTTCTGGAAGAGAGAGTTGCATCGTCACTGCAGATGATAAGCATTTGACTAAAGAAGGAAGTCATTGCCCAGGAATTGATAAGTATGCTCTGATCAGTTACAGATGCCAGCCTCCAAAAGATGCCGCTGGTGAGTAAACTGAAATAGAAACTGAAACTAAGAAAAAAATGGTTCTCATTTTGCTCTTTTGTACTGTGGCAGACCTCTTCACCCTAAACCCCCCATTTCTCCCAAAAACCCTCTCCGCCATGCATTGCTCCGTTTAAGCCTTGACTTCATGGAAAACGCTCATGTCTCTTCAACACCAAAAACGTACTAATCTCGGAGCTTATGAACTTACCCCTCACCGGTACCACCGACAAGTGATGATATCGTTTATCTGACCTGTTGCCGTTTTAATTCCTTTCTTTTGATAGATTCGTCCAGTAACAATGGAAAGAAGCTCCTTGAATTGCCACAGCAAGATACATTACACTCGCCTCAGCACACAGTAGGCGAACTGAACTTGAGCATGTTACTTCCGGTTCCTCAGTACAATCGAGCTGATAAGCTGAAACCAATTATCGAATTCCTTGGACAAGAAAGTGGAGGGAAGAATCAGACAACACTTGTTGGGGAAAATCTTCCTATACCTAAAGATTCCCGCCCGAAAATGTCAAACAAAAAAGACAGTTCTACCTTACCAGTTCAAAATGGAATTGCACCTTCGACACTCGCAAAACAAAATGGCATTTCTTCATCTACAACACTGCATTTGACCGATAATGCTTCGAGCTCCAAGTTAGGTGGAGATAGTATCGTGGGATTGTCAGAAAGTCAAGAGGCAGTGGCTTCACCAAGCACACAAGCAAATACAGCTTCTACATTGGGCTCAACACAACCAAGCAAAGGTAAAATTCAAACAGTTAACCATGATTCTGCTTTAAATGTGCCATCCACGACTACCACTTTACAAAGACCTTTAGTTGAGCTGCCAGCAAATCCAACTCAAAAGCCGCCAGTTTCTGCTGAAATACAGCCCCTTGCGAGTATTACAGGGTTGGTACAAAGCTTTCTGACGAGTAAGTTTGGACAGCAGCTCGGAAAAAGTATTCTTGACTTTGGTAGAACTGAAGACTCTTCGTATAAAAACATATTGGCACAACATTTCAATTCCAACACTAGACCAACCCCATTCCCAGCAAAACAATTTCCCGCAAACCAAGACTTGATCACCAACCTCGTTTCAGGTTTGATACATCAACCCAAAGAGAAAGATTCGACAAGCAACTCGGCGTTCAACAAGAACAATGAGAAGAAGATCTCAAAACCAGTCCAACAAAACTCTGATGAAACTTACAACTTGTCTTCTCCAACCGTTTCTATAGGAAATAAAGTTTTCTCATTGAATGATTTGGCAAATTCTTTACTTAACGACAAGCAAGTTCCGAGCAAAATAAAAAGCATAAATAAAAATATTGAATGGAAAAAGGCCAGCAGAAGGCATCCAGCTGACAAGCTGCGAAACAAAGAAAAAATTAAAAGACTGGACGAAAAGATTGCCACATTGGAAACTTTAAGCGATGCTTTAGATGCGTTAACAACAAAACTGTCGCCAGACGAAACGTTGGAAGGAGAACAGAAACAGAAGAAAATCTCACTCAGCCCCGTCAAACCAATTATCCAAGGACAACAACATAAGAAACAACACACACACGATCACAAGAGTGATCAATTTTCTGAAGATCTAGACATGTTGGGTGCACTTCTAGCCAGGGGTTCAACTGGCATACACAAGGAAAAGAAAAAGCCAGCCCAGCACAAAGATGATAAAGACTCCATTCTTGGCACAAAAGGGAAAAAAGTATTAAGCTCAACAGAACTAGAATTCTTACAAAATAAAATCAATCAAGCTATAGAAATGGCAGAAGCCGTGGGGCGACAGCACGAGCCCGCTAAACAGACGAAGTTCACAGGGTTGCCACTTCTACTGGCAGGAAAAGTAGGTGAAGACGTCGGAGCACAAACACGGGAAGAAGTGGCAACAATTAACAACAATCATATCGCTTCGAAAGAAATCCCTCCATCAGAGGACCACGGACTGCAAAGCTTGCAAGATATTTTAACAAGGCTTATTGACAGCGCCATGCGGAAAGGCTCATTAAGCCAGTTAGTGCAAAGATGGGATCGCAGTGGCAGTCCATTTGCAGAAATAGCGAAAAACATTTCACTATATTTACAAAGCAATAGCAAGATGAAAACGACACATTCGAGACTGGGAAGCGAGCAAATGTTTGGCACCCAACCTAAAAGGAGCAGTGAGGCGGGTGCTACAGTTCAGACTAATTTGACCTCTCAGCTGGCTAAAGGCATTGCAGGTTTGACAGCGGAATATAGCAATTTCACTTCGTCAGCTTCCAATAAGCTCTTTACCAAAGCTGTCAATAACATCCTTCGTGCACTTTCTAAGCGACAGGGTTTACACAGAAGTAATTCCACGAACGGTTCATCATTCGTGACAACGAATACTTTAACCGACTTCAAAGGAGTACTCTTAGGAGGGCGCATCAACAAGCTAAAACATGTACCTAGAGTCGATTCCATGGGTGGATTGGAAAGTAAGATTATTGCTGAAATTTTTAAAGGAAGAGGAAATAAAAGTTTTTCGATGAATACTTCTGAACCTGCAAACTTTACGACAGGAAACAAAGCAGGACGCGAAAGCAATAACAGGATTCATTTGCTTCGCGATAATCACACCCTCCATGCACCTCTTCTTGGTGGACAAGGAAAAGAGGAACTTGCGTATTCCAGCTATGAAACCAAAAATGTGTCGAGAACCCTACGGAATGACACTTTGATGGATTTCATGAAGAGTATGGAAGAACCTAGAGCTCCAGAACATCTTCTAAAGAACAATAATTCCAGAAATAACATAGGAGACAAATACTCTAAAGTGAAACCGCGTGTAAATGATTTGATGAGTGCGATCGCTGCAAGTCTGTTAGAATTAGATGACATCGATCAGGACAGCTCTTCAAAAACCAAGCCAAAATTAACGTTTGAAGAAAGTGGAAAAGAGAAACTATTACATGGATTTCCAAATGACCACAAGATAAGTGACTTTTCCAGAGACGATGCGGTGCTACAAGCACCAAGCGATCATGCCGCTGGGGCAAACAGTAGTAGTAAACGTCCCACTGAACAGCATAATTCTACAGAGTCCTCAGCTAATACTATTTGGCTACAAAATAATACGAGAGGCTTTTTAGGAAACGAAAAAAACAAAAGCTCAGAGGAGGAGAGTCAGAAAGTTGACTTAGGAGATAAGACAGTGACTCTTACCTTAGAAACGGTGGATGACGCGCCTACCCCTGCACCACAAACCATTGACGGGCCCAAAACACAAACCGGTTTTCGAAATAACAAGGTTCCGCATTTCCTCAACGTTCAATCAGCGGTAACACTGGGGAAAATTAATGCTACAAATACCAAGAACGTGGAGCATTCATTCCCACAAAGCCAAATGCATGAGGTACCAATATCAGCGCTCTCTGACTACACATCTAAGGTAAAGAGGCCAGAGATAGCCCTACCGTCAGATGGCGATGGCAAATTAACAACTATCTCCCCTTTTCCTGACGTAAATCCTGGAATTGAAGGTGACTCCCAGACAAAATCAAAGCCAGGGATTCCACTGGGTTTACAGATGAATGCAATTGGCAGAATAGGGGAAACAGATGACAAGGAATCTGTCACACCCACTGATCTGTCTGCTGCCTTGACTTCCACTTCTGCCTCGCATCTGTCTTCTGCTTTGGCTTCCAAAAATGGAGAGGCATCTTTCGAAGACAAAATTCTACCGATGGCTTCAGATTTAACTTCTTTAAGCGATGCTAGCGGAGGAGAAACGGAGAACATCGTGTCCAAAGCTTCACCCATCACTTCTGAAACACCCGGCATTACTCATAAATCAAATGGTGAAGCTACACCAACCGCGTCTGACGTACGAGAAATAGCCACCTCCATAAAAGCTTTATTGAAAATTCTTACCAGCTATTCAAAGAAGTTAAGAATTGAAGATGGTGAAGATGACTCGCCCAGTGGAGTGCTTCCAACCCGAAGCCGTGCGGCAAATCGAGTGAGCGTTAACGGTGAGAAGATCAACAAGGAAGACAAGATGAAACCTCCTAGTGGTTCAGGTACCGCAACCATGTACAAAGACAACGTGTACGCCAACTTTCCACCGTCATCTATAACTACACCAAAGTATGTTGACAGTGGCGTCTTTACAAACATCCAGGAACAGCCGAATGCAGAAGCAAACAATTACAACTGGAACCTAGGAACGGTACACTCACATCCACAAATACCATTCGACATCAACCCCACAAAAACCAGCTTGGAACCTCAACTGGGTCCTGATCAGTGGGGTTTAGGTAACGAAGAGCACTCAACGGAAGAGCTAAAAGATTTGAATTTACCGTCTATTGAGGATGACCCGACGGTCCGTGCCGTGCAAAACATTGTGGCTGAAGAAAACGCGTTTATAAGCCAAAAAAGAAAAGCGATTCTAAAACACAAGCAGCAAGGTTCAGGTCTGCGAAGTCAATTGCCAGAAAGGTCTGGAGTCATCGGTCGAAATACAATACCAAAACACAAAGGTCGCCATCGAAACAAATCTCGTATGGAACACAAAGAAAGTAAAAATAAAGTCGCAAATTTTGGTAAACGTAAGGATACAGGGAAGCCAAATGCGGTAAGAGCAAGAAACGAAATTCCACGGCAAGGCATTAATAACCACTCCCGACTAAATGCGTCGATAGTTGGTAAGAAAAAACCTGCCATACAAGGCAATACAACTCACCCTAGAAAAAAACAGCTTTCCGGGGCTCCAGGAATGAGGGGAAACAGCGGGAACACGACACGGTCGGTTAGCAGTAGAGACGAAATACCTGCTTACATAAAAAATCAAAATATACTCAACGATAGTGTGCCTGTATCAGAAGATAAGAAAAAGACTAATAAACAAGCCAAACACGACCTTAAAAAGGACCTGCTATCGGTTCATCGTCCAAATGCAGCTTCTACGGGGGCAGCTAACGCACTGAAGATTCATGATCAACGAAATCCAGAAGTAAAACCCTATGAAGGAGAAAAACGTCCTCATGGATTAAACAGCGCTAAAATCACTGGTGGTTTACATCCGATGAAATTAGGAAACACGTATAATTTGTCTGCAGGAGTTAATGTTACAAGCAACAATGGAACCGTATACGTATCAAAACTAAACTACGTTAGAGCACAGAAAGGTGCAAACAACATACACTGACTGTCACTGAAGTTTGATATTGATTTACACAAGAAGTACATTATACCAATTGTGCATGCCTCTTTACAATTCAGTTAAAATAAGCGTACCTTGTTATTCAAATTTGACAATGGCAACTGCGACATGGATTAATTCTCTATTCTAATAAGAATGTTTTTTATTTTTCCGCTTGGACTACTTATCATTTCAAGTTGAAAATCCTTGTTTGAAGAAGTTGTATGAAATAAGGTTATGCCGATCTGGCGAGCATGGCTGTAGAAAGGCAAATTAATTAATAAAAGTATATTTTAATGCCAAGACTACTGAATTCTATACTTTATCGTCACTTCTTTGACCCTCCAGCGAAAACCAGCTTATTCGATATATGTGATCTGCTGGCAGTACTAACAAAGCGAAACAGTGACAACATTCTCAAGTACATCGCCAACGAAGCTAACGAAGGCAATACAGAAAATGAGGGGAAAAAGGAAGTAGAAATGAATGGAATCTGGGTTACAGCGATACCGGAAAATTATTACAACTCACGAATGACATTGAAAGCATGACAGATTCGGGCATTCTCAATCAAAGATGGACCGCTCGTCCAAGGGGGTGGGGTGGGGTTGGGTGGGGGGGCATTTGGAGGGAAGGTACCCATAAGGTTCATACAGTGTGTCCTTTTGTGCCAGTGACAGGGATTTAAATATTGGGGGAGAAGAGAAGGAGGGACATTTTATTCTGTAGGAAGGCCAACCTCTATAGTAACATTAAACTGAGGACTGAGAAACAAGAATGACATCGCGTGGGAAGCTTTGTAATTTTAATATAAAACATGTATTTAACGTTACATTCTAAAGTACGCGTTCTAAATGAGTCATGCATCAGCTGATTCGTGACAGAGCCCCTTTTTTTCGTCATCATCGCCATAGGCCTTAGGTTTTAGCGAAGGTGATACAGTCGTCTGATAATGGAAAATTCTTCATTAGTGAGAAAAGATGCGTTAAATAAGGAAGTAACGGTTGAATAAACTTTAACGAGGAAGTAGAAAAGTGGAAAGTGTCGAAAAAGGCAGGGCTGAGTGAGTTCGTTGCTTTTGTTTTTGAACAACACACATCCAGTCTGCGTATCATCAAATCATTATTCTTTTGAAACAAAGTAGCATAAATTACGAAATAGGGTTCACCCTTGTTCTTGGGTGCCAGAATATAAATAGAAGTATTGGATATGTTTTCAGCAGTAATCATTCCAAAAGCTCTCCATGAAATAACTGTCGAATAAGTTATTCTGTGAATCATTCAGACTTGATAATTCATGTATATTAAAATGATATAACAGCTGAGAAAAGCGTAGGAGTGAGAGCTGGGCAACAATCATAATATTTATTTTATAATGAAAACCGAGGAATAAATTTGTGCCATATCAAAAGAAATATCACAGCACTGATTTGATTCATTTCTGTGGTTGTAACATTAACCACTTCCTCTATTGCTGGTATCTTGAAAGTCATTCAATTTCCGTCTAAGTAACACTAAACGACTAAAAATTAAATCGGAATTAATGCATGCTTTTGTTGTGTACATAGGTGTATTTGCAGATTTAGATTTTGACGTGGCAGCGAAGCCAAAAAATATCTATAACAAATGGAAAATTCTTACATGGATATAAGCTTAAATCTTTATGTTTTTTTGGCTACAAAAAGTGAAATTAAACTATATCATTGTTGATACTCTCAAACTTTCTTTCTCAATTTAAGGGGGTGGGGAAGGCGTGACATGTGCTACCTGTCACGTGTCTAGTAAATAAAACAATAGAACACCTCGTCAAGAAATTAATATTGAAAAACATGGCGGCCGTTAAGTCCGTCATCTTCTCTTTAAAATTATTTTTGATCCTGGCTTTCATCGCTGGTATAGGCTCTTTAAGATATTGCGATTATTCTCAAAAAAGAAGCCTTCGGTCACTACTACACAAAGGCTACATTAACAGCAAAGATCTAGGATGTCTACTTCGCACGTTCGCATATCAACATAGACATATTGCTCGACTTCACATAGTTGGAAAATCAGGATTGAATCGCGAATTACTGGCTATTCAGATCACTGATAATCCATATGTTAGGACGCCAGGAAAACCTATGTTTAAATATGTTGGAAACATGCATGGAAATGAAGTCGTTGGAAGGCAAGTTTTAATCTATCTCATCGCTTATTTGCTCGAAAATTACGGTCAAAATCACCGTGTCACGAGATTGGTTAACACAACAGATATATTCATTATGCCTTCTATGAACCCAGATGGATTTGAAAAGGCGAAATTGGGATGTTCAAGAACAGTTGGACGTTATAATTACAAAAATGTCGATTTAAATCGTGATTTTCCCGATCAGTTTAACAACTGGAATAATTACAACCTTGATTCCGCACAACCGGAAACTCGCGTCATGTTGAACTGGATTCATAAAAATCCTTTTGTGCTGTCGGCCAATTTACACGGTGGAGCACTTGTGGCTAGCTATCCTTTTGATAGCAATAAAGATCATCAAGAGGATGGCAGATACAGTGCTGCGCCAGATGATCAAATCTTTCGATATTTAGCGAGCACTTATGCCACAAATCACAAAACTATGAGTAAACGGGGTGAGTGGTGCAATGACCGGTTTGTTGGAGGCACTACCAATGGTGCCTTTTGGTATGACGTCCCAGGGGGCATGCAAGATGTCAATTACCTGATAAGTAATTGCTTTGAAATCACGCTTGAGTTGTCTTGTTGCAAGTACCCACCCAAATCACAATTGCCAAAAGAGTGGCATAACAACAGAAAAGCCCTGTTGGCATACATGGAGCAAGTGCATCAAGGTATTAAAGGATTTGTGAAGAATCGACAAGGGGCTGGTATTCACAGAGCAGTTATTCATGTCCAGGGAATCAACCATAATGTAACAACAGCTTCATATGGTGACTTCTGGAGAATTTTGTTACCAGGAATTTACACAGTCACAGGTTGCGCGTCAGGCCATAAGTGCAAGACACTAAGTGGTGTTCACGTTAGCCTTGGTGGTGCTACTGAGTTAGAATTTGTCTTGGACAAAGATAATGTTAGTGAAAGTAATGACTTCCACTTGTTTGCACATGATATTCCATGGTTAAGGAAACTGACATTCAGAACCAAGCGAGATCTGTCATCTAGCCTTCAAGCATTAGACCCAAACATTCAAGTTCCATTCACAACTATTCCAACAACAAGTAAAGGCTTTACTCAAGTTGTTAATGATTGGGAGAAACCAAGAATCTTTAAAAATCATAATTACCATGACATGACATCATTTCTTCACACTATATTTAAGTTATACCCAAACATTACCAAACTGTACTCTGTTGGAAAATCAGTTCAAAACAGGGATCTCTGGGTAATAGAAATTACTGATAACCCAGGAATGCATGAAGTAGGAGAGCCAGAGTTTAAATATGTAGGAAATATGCATGGTGATGAGGTGGTTGGCAGAGAGACTCTTTTACTCTTAATTCAAGCTCTTTGTGAGAACTATCAAAAAATTCCTGTCATAACAGCACTCGTAGACTACACTCGCATTCACATCATGCCCTCAATGAACCCTGATGGATATGAAAAGGCTAGTCGTGAAAATGCTAAGAACGTTGACTTGAACAGAAACTTTCCAGATCAGTTTTTTCCATACCTTAACAGGAATCATGAGCCAGAAACATGGGCTGTTATGAAATGGATCACATCCTTTCCATTTGTGCTATCAGCTAACCTTCATGGAGGTTCCATTGTTGCAAACTATCCATTTGATGATACACCCTCAGGGCATGAAGGCTACAGCAGGAGTCCAGATGATGCTGTCTTTCGGCAATTGGCCCTTTCTTACTCTAAAGCACATCCAACAATGGGAAAAGGACGTCCCTGCCCAGGCTATGCTGATAAATACTTTAAAGACGGCATTACAAATGGAGCAGAATGGTACATTGTTAAGGGTGGCATGCAAGACTACAACTATGTTCACTCCAACTGTTTAGAACTTACCATAGAGATGAGCTGTATAAAGTTTCCTGCTCAGTCCAAACTGAAGTCATACTGGGATGCCCACAAGATTTCTCTTTTAACATTCATGTCCCAGGTCCACACTGGCTTCAAGGGAGTCATAAGAAATGGTCAGGGTGCAGGAATTAGCCATGCGACCATTTCTGTTTCAGGAATAAGGCATAACATCACTTCTGCCCTTGATGGTGACTACTGGAGACTTGTCATTCCTGGAACATACCTTGTCACAGTGTCTGCACAAGGTTACATTTCCGATGCAAAGAGTGTTGTTGTACCTTCTGGTCTTGCTACAGAATTGAATTTTGTACTGGAACAAGTTGGCAAGCCCACCCTTTCCACAAACAAAGCATCTCTCCAATCCACTGCAGCCCAAACACTCTTTCCAGTTGAGACAAAACTCTCCTCTCAAGGATTAGAATACTCTCAACAAAGCTCTGTACCACTGCCAACTTCAAGCGCAGCTGTTATGTCAAGTTCTGCAGTAATGAAATCAACTGTTAAGATGCAAATTGCTTCTCAAGATCCATCAATAGGTATGCTGAACTAGATTTCTCTATTATCAGTAACAAAATTCCTTTGACACTGTGACAATGTTTATTGGGGGAGGGGGTGGGGGTGAATAGGCTCACAGATTGACGGTTTCGGCCTAAAAAAGCGCACATACTGCATATTTTTGTCAGTGATAAATTGAGCAGGCTCACAAATTTCAAAAATATAGCACATCGGGGATAAGCTGAAAATTTTTGGCCGTGATTCTGTTCTCCCCATGCCATGAAATTTGGATCATGGATGCTAAAGGAATTATGTGTATATTTATTAACTTTTTTTCCCTTAATTAGCAGCCTCCACTGTACGTTATTCTCAGCAAAGCTACCATGAGATGACCTCCTTCCTTCAAGAGCAAGCTAGCAAGTGCTCTAGCATTACAAAGCTCTCACCAATTGGACTAAGTCTTGGCGGAAAGCCGATTTATGCCTTGGAAATGACAGAAAACCAGGAGCATGCTCAGAGAAAGCCCCACATTGGGCTTGTTGGAAGTTTACAGGGAACTGACATTACTGGGAAAGAATTGCTTCTTAAGTTAATAGAATATTTGTGCAATGCTTATCAACAAAAGGAAGTGAGCATCATGAAGCTTGTTCAAACAACAGTACTACATATTTTGCCTGCTGTGGATGTGGATGGAAATGAAAAAGCAACCAAAGGAGACTGCAAAGGAAGCTTGGATCCTAATGATGACTTATCCAGGAGCTTTTACTACAACCTGGCCCAGATTGAAAAGAGTTCATTGCCAAAGAATATTGAAGAGGTTAGTCTAATAAACAGAAGTGTTCTAATGAAAGCTTAAAATTTTCATTTCTTTCACCAGCTTTTTTGGGTGATTAATTCAATATTTTAGCGTAAAATAAAGGTTAATGTTGGCAAGCGACCACCATATTTGCTCCCATATATCTCTGCGGACTTCCTCCGTGCATGTTTACCATATTTGGCTCATGCCAATCAAGCGTGGCATGTCATGCGAGTAATCATTTTTCCCTTCTCAGATTGCTGCAAGTTTCCTTCGCAGCAAATTTAATCCCTCCCACCCACTCCTTTTACAGGTTTTTGGTTGCTATTGCCCTTACATATAGGAAGTGTAATCATTCAAGCCATTGCTTGTCTTACTAGTAATTATTTATCCTTCTTTGGCAACTTTTATTTGTGTACAACTCTGAAGGACTTATTAATAAACTTAAGGGCGGGGAATTGCTGCCTGCGGCACCCCTTCAGCCCTGTGCTGAAGCCCCGTCAGGGAAGGGACATTTGTTCTCTGGACTGGGTTAACTTGGCCCCAGGACATTATGCCAGCAACAATGTCCACCTTGCAGTACAGGTATGAGGCACCCCCTCGGCGTGGCACCATGTGCTGAGGCCCCTCATCCGGTGGGTTAACCCGGTTGGTTGTTTTTTTTTGCCAGTACATTCCCTGCCCAATATTGCCCACTAAGTGTTGTTTGTCATTATTGCGTGCCTTAACATTAAATTATATTTCCAATAAGTGCTGGACCAGAGTCATAACACTTGATCATTTCCAGTGCTTTCCTCTGGTATCCGTAACATGAAGCGACTACACAAGTGCTTGCCCTCTCTCCACACCCACCCCCTGCCAGAAAGATGTTAATCCATTGCAGACTACCCAACAGTAATTCGAACAATGAATCTTTTTACTTATTTCAGTTTCTTACATCAGCGCCTGATGAGCCTCAAGAGGTTAAGCAAGTGAAAGCATGGATGAAAAATAACACATTTGCTCTTGTGGCAGACTTCAGTGGAGGAGAAATGGTGGCAAGGTGAGGTGCAATAACTAAACTATGGTGTTGCCAGTGGTCGGTTGGTTGGTCTCTGGATCTCTCTTTGCCCATCTGTCTGTCTACCTTTCTGCCTGTCTGCCCGTCTGTCTGCCTTTCTGCCTGTCTGCTTGTCTGTCTGCCTTTCTGCCTGTCTGCCCGTCTGTCTGCCTTTCTGTCTGCCTGGCTGTCTGTCTGCCCGTCTGTCTGTCTTCCTGTCTGTGGCTATCTGTCTGTCTGGCTGTCTATCTGTCTGTCTGTCTGTCTGTCTGTCTGCCTTTCTGCCTGTCTGTCTGTCTGTCTTTCTGCCTGTCTGTCTGTCTGCCTTTCTGCCTGTCTGTCTGTCTGCCCGTCTGTCTGTCTGTCTGCCTGTCTGTCTGGCTATCTGTCTGCCTGTCTGTCTGTCTGTCTGCCTGTTTGCCTTTCTGCCTGTCTGCCTGTCTGTTTGTCTGTCTGTCTGACTCTTGGTCACTTGTTATTGATTGGCCAGTCAGTTAATCAGTCAATTCATCAGTCATTCAGTCAGTTGTTCCATCATTCAGTCACTTAGTCAGTGAAATTAATAGTAGCTCAAAATGCTCTCCCTTAATGCCAAGCTGCCCATTAAACAACAAGTTGGGCAAGTCGTTCCTTTTTCTCCTCATCGCGTTATTGTTTTGTTTATTCTCTAATCGCTTTTCTCAGGTATCCCATGAGTGTTCACATGACTGACAGTAATATTGTGAAAGGCTCTGTGACGTCAGATGATAGCTTGTTTAAAGAACTTGCTCTTAGCTATGCCAAGAAACATCCCACAATGCACCTTGGCCAAGGTTGCAATGAATCGGCAGCAGGGTTTACAAATGGAATCGTAAATGGCGCAGAATGGAAAGAGGTTTACTTCACAATGCAAGACTATACATACTTGGCTCTTGGTATTCCACAACTCTCCTTCTTCATATCCTGTTGCAAATACCCACCGTCTAGTGATCTAGACAAGATCTGGGAATCAAATCGCGAGCCACTTTTAGGATTCTTGGGGAAAGCACACCAAGCTGTACAAGGCGTTATTCACACCTTAGATCACCGTGCACTTAACAGCACTACCGTGACCATCAAGGGCTCAAACTCAGCCATTGTCCTCAAGCGTAATGGTTCTAACTTCTGCAAGCTTCTCGCTAAGGGACAGTACAAGATCTCTGCACATGCTAGAGGTTACTCAAGTGTTACAAAAGAAGTGACAATCCACGATAGTGTAAAAGCTGATGTGATGTTTAATTTACATGAAATACCGCGATTTAGTCATCATAAATATGCAGCCATGGAAGCTTTTCTTAGAGGTGTCTCTGCTAAATGTCCGAGCATCACCAGACTCTACAGTATTGGTCAAACAGTACAGTACCGTAACATATGGGTTATGGAGGTCTCTGATAACCCAGGGGTGCATGAAGCAGGCGAGCCAGAGTTCAGCTATGTTGGTGGAGTCCATGGCAATGAAGTAGTTGGTAAAGAGATGCTGTTACTGATGATTCAGCATCTGTGCTTGAGTTATGGTAAAGATGACTTGGTGACACGCTTGGTAAACAGTACTCGTATACACATTTTGCCTGCACTGAACTCGGATGGGGCAGAACTGGCCTCTGAAGGGGACTGTTTGTCAAACAAGGGGAGAAATAATGCAAGAAAAGTGGATATAAACTCCAATTTCCCAGGTATGTTTGGTCTGAAAATGAAATATCATCTCAAGCAGCCTGTCAAAGTCGTTGTTTCTCGCCTGTTTAGGGCCGGGTGCTGTTTGAAGAAAGGTCAGAATTCGTTGTTTCTCCAGATACCTGAAAGCGAATTGACTGAGTTCTCAATCATGACCCATGACACTTTCCACCTTATTGTAAGTTGAGCTCTTTAGCTGTTTTGTTCAACCGTCGATGTCTTCCTGGGATGGGTACACAAGTTTTTCTTGACAGTTTTCCCTTTCCCTGGTTCTATCCATTTATCCATTTCTGTTTCAAGATTCAAGATTCAATTTTTATTAACGCAATACAAATACATTTTGTTCGTTTTTTACAGGGCTTTACGACTCCAGTCGAAAGGTGCATGAAGCTGAAACAAATGCCATGATGACGTGGATGAAGAAATCCCCATTTGTTCTGTCGGCTAGTTTACATGGAGGCTCGCTCGTAGCTAACTATCCTTTTGATGCCCACCCTCAAGGTCACTCACTCCCCAACCCCACCCCCGACGACGATGTCTTCCGTTACTTAGCAGCAGCGTATGCCAACTCACATCCGTCAATGCATTATGGGAAACCACTGTGTCCAGGCCCTTCCGTGCGGGAAGAGTTTCCTAAAGGCATCACAAACGGAGCGGCTTGGCATAGTAATGAGGGTGGAATGAAAGATTACATGTATCAGAAAACAAACTGTCTTGCGATCGGTATACAAATGGGCTGCTGTAAATTCCCGTACGCGAAGGAGTTGGAACATCACTGGAAGGAACACAAGGATCCACTCTTCTTTTTTATGTTTCAGGTAAGCACACTTCAAACTTGCCTTTCCATGCGACTGTGGTTAGTATGGGGCCTTAGTGGTTGTGTTGTGTTTTGGGGCAAGACGCTAACACTCTCACTGTTTCTCCGCACCTTCCAGCAAATTGTTGGGGGAACCTGTTTGTGTCTGTAAAGAGTTACATGTAGTGCGGGATTTCTCTCAAATAAACGATTTTCTTCTGTTCTCGTTAGGTGCATCGGGGTGTAAAAGGCTTTGTGTATGACGACACGGGCTCTCCCATACCTAACGCAGTGATATCGGTAAAAGGTCGTGATCATGACATCACAACGGCTAAAGACGGCGACTTTTGGCGGATTCTTACACCAGGAACCTACCAAATCACTGCTTTGGCGCCAGGGCGGCAAAAAGTGACACAAGAGGTTCACGTTTATCCGAATGAGCCCGCGGCACAATTGAAGTTTACACTGGCAAAGCAAAACCTGGTATTTGGCTTGCCAGCGGCTTTCATAGTGGGAATCAGTGCCTTGGTAACGATAGTGTTGGTTCTTGTTGTGGTAGGACTGTGGCGATTGGTCCGCTACAGAAAACAACTGCTAGTGCGAAGAAATGGCTACGTTATGGATTACGAGCAAGAACGGTCGCTAAACTCATTTAATTCCAAGGCGCTACTGAACAACGAATATTCTGATGATACCGAAGACGATGAAGAAGATATCATATTAGAAAATGTGAGACGATAATAGTGGTTTAGTAAATATGTTAATTACTAAACAATTCTGGCGGGAATGTCAAATTTGCTGTTGAACAGTGATGTGATGTTATCGACTAGAAAATATATATATTTTAATACAGCGCTAAGTTGAAAACGTGCTTCTAAAACCAGAATTTTGGGTTGTTGAAAGTAAGCGATAAATACATCTATTTTTGGATAAATTGTATTATATAACTCATCGCGGGTAGACATTCCGATTTTCCAGTGGTAAACCCGAGGGTAAAGTAAGGTTATCTCACTTAAAAGACATTTTCAAATAAATTCATACATGTTTATACGAGTGAGGTAAAAAACAAATAATTAGAGAAGAAGTTCAGGTTGTCTAATCAATTAATTTTAACATGTTTTTTAACTGTCATCCACTGTAGGTTTAGTTTAGCAAGATTTTGAGATGGATGGTTTTGAGAACGAGTTTGTTAGTACCAAAAACACAAGGAATCATAATTTTTCTCTCATGGAAACTCGGAAGAACAATTATTGTATTATTTTACAGCTGATGGAGGGATTTGTTTTATATATCAAGGACTACGAATAGTTGAACGTCTTTATAGCTGTTCTATATTCCACAAAATAAATTGACACGTTTTACAATGAGCTCATAATCTATTTTTCGAAAAAAGCTCAGGGTTGGTGCATCTCTCTTGTCCGCAGAGGTTCCGTGGGGTGTTTTGCTTGGGGAAATCTGCTGGGTAAGGTGAGTGCAGGCGCAAACGAAGGACGCCGCTCGCGCGCTAACTGTGGCTTGTGAACTGTTTGCTCACCGATGTTGCCTATGAGGACCACCCCCTTGCAGACCTATTCGGCTAACGTGTTTACATTCTTGTTGCTACCCAAGTTAGATCATGTGATGTTTAATTTGGGAGGTTGCAAATGAAAAATAAACAAGAAAGATAAAACAGCTAATATATTTAAAATAAATTTGCTCCATTAGTGTCCCCCATTAGTGGAGGAAACGGAACATAAGAGTAGATACATCGAATCCATAGTCAAATAAGAAACAAAACAAACCACTCACCTGACATAATTAGGCTGATTACCACACTTGATTTGTACCTTGTTTACAATATTTGCCTCATCTTTTTCTGATGCAGCTACAAAAAAATCGTTCTGAATGTTGAAAGTTCATAGCACGATTAACTCTGCCAATGAATTTCAGCTCGATGTATTAAATTCTTTTTGTCTGACGCGGGTTTAAAAAGCTCAAACTTTTATAAAGAATGTATGAGCTCATTAGCGCTTTTGCCACCTAGAAATTTTGGAGTTTTTGAAAGACAATTTCTCCTTGAATATTACACGCAAAGAGCTAAAAATTTCACCATTATACTAAATTTCACTAGCTCTTTAACTGTTTGGAGTCCATTCATATCTAACATGTTGCCTTCTGTACGCCAAGCCGTGTGCTATTGAGAAAAAAGGTAAACAATGACGTCAGCATGAACCCCCCTATACAACGCCCTTCAGCCACAATGTAGATCTCCTTTGGAAGGATCAAATTTACTACAAAATATAATCCAGAAGTTCTGGAGTCATCAATTTGCACTGATTTTTCAACTAATGTTATCGGACAACAATCTGACGCACCTTTGTACTTTGATCAAAGGTTTGTAGGCGGGGAGGCTCCTTGAGAAAATTGGAGGAAGGTGGAAACAGGTTCTGTTGAAAGATAAATGACAACAAATGACGATCTTTACTTTTTGAGAAAATAACATATCCTAACAAAATTCTAAAATTATCACCCGTACCCTACGTGTTTTTCGGGATTTTGACTTGAAATTAAAGTTGCTCCCCTTTCTTTTCGCCTCTGTGTATAGCATAATATATAGATTTAGCCAAGCCTAAAAGCGGAGCTCCGTGTTTTTGCTGGTTCAACTCCAATTGCAGAATTTCCGCTGAGAATGAGAAGCCAAAAAACACGTTACCTCGATGAGTTCTAAATCTGAGCCCGCGGTCTGGTCATGTGATACTAGTCAGCGGATACCTTCTTTTGAACGCTGTCAATTGACCGGCAATAGACCATTTTACAGTTCTTTGAAATGTAACCAGGCCTCTGTATGAAAGCGAGGCTTGGGAACAGAAGGACTTACATATCCAAAGCAGGTGTCAAAGGTAGAGGGGTTGAGGTTTGGGGGTAAAGTGCTACGCCTTGAGGGGTTGAGGTTTGGGGGTATAAGTGCTACGCCTTGAGGGGTTGAGGTTTGTGGGACAACAACCCGACAGAAACCTATAAAGCAGGGCTGCAAACGAGTAAAGTCAAAATGTAGATGGAAAAAGAAACGGGCTGTCAAACTGAAAACGTTGGGAAACGACAAAAAGTTGACCCGTATGCTTAGCATAAAGTAGTAAAACCCTCCTCCTGTGGTATTTTCGTGTAGAGGCTGGTTACGTCCATTGAGACAAGAAAGGTATTTTAGGCAGTTTAGTCTTCTCGATGAAGTTAAGAAAATCTGTTGCATCTTTAAGATACGAAGCTTGTTTTTGTGCTAATGAGGTGGTCAACAAAAGCTGAGATTCTTTCTGTAGGGCCTTCACACCATGATATAATAGAGGGGGTAAGTTTCTAAAGAAATTGTGGTGCTGCGTCGGTGGGAAGTATAACAATATAATTTGGTTTTATCAACTGGGTTGATAATGTCAATTGGCCACCGTAAAGAGATTCAAGAGGTTTTTTAGACACTAACTGATAACGAAGTTTCTTGTTTCTTATCTGCGCGTACGCGTGTAGTCGTCGCGTGGGAACGCGTGGTGGGCGCGCGGTGGGCGGCGGTCATCGTCATAACGAGGCCGGCGCCATATTGGAAAACGGGAAGGAGAGAATCATCATGCCAAAGCGAAAAGATGTCAGTGAAGAGGACACTAGAGGTGGGTATACATTACTTAAAACGTGGGTTATTCGTTGATAAAGTCTTGAAACGAGCGTTCGTTCTGACGCGGGCGTTCGATGCTCACTTATATAAGAAAACCACTTCAGTGCTTGGATGCTTTGTTGGCGATCCGTTTGCGTATCGTGTATTTTGTAACATTCCCCAAGTGTACTATAATCTATAGTGATATGCATGCCATGTTGTTTTATTTACTGATTATTGAAGGGAGAGGTTAGCGTTTGATCAAGTATGTTTGCTTTCTGTTGTGAGGAATTGAATATAAATTGGGAAGGATTTCCACATATTGTGCATAATTCATTAATGGGCCATATCTTTAAAGACATGCACCCCCCCCCCCTTGTTGAAGACAGGTCTTTCTTTCTAAACCCCAAAAGAAATCCCCTGAAAATGTCCTCACTCGTAAAGAAACAGGGACCATGCAGCATATTTGCAATTGGGGGGGGGGGGGGGGCAATGTAAATGCCATAGGAATTTGTAGTACACACCACAGGCGCAAGCCATGTAGGGGGGTCTGAAAAATGCCAGACCATTATACACAATATACCAGATGCTCTGAATTATTTTATTATCGCACATCTATGAGAGCAGTAAAACAGTAATATTTTTTCAGTTGGATAAATTGAATATTTTCTTCCCAAATAATTATTGGGGGATGCAATAATACAATGCAATTCAAATGCCATGTAAATGTCGCAATGGACAGCAAACGAAATTGCTCCTGGTATACATGTATGTCGCATATCTATGACAGATCTGATCATCCAAAATTAAAATACCAAAGGCAATTTCAGAGCACTTCAATTGTCTCTTCACAGAGTCTTCCTCTACTTCTCCGAAAAAGAAGCACAAGCGCAAACATAAAAAGCACAAGAAAAAGAAGGATCATGGCCCTGAAGGGTACGAAGACGAGCGTAAAAAGGAGAAAAGTAAAGACAAGAGCAAATCAAGAGAGAAAGATAAAGACAGAGAAATAAACAAAGATGAAGGAAAAGCTGTCACCCTAAAGATAAAGCTCAGGGGTGAAACCATGGCAACAACACAGTGAGTAGGATATCATAACCCATCGCAGAGCTGCAACTAACTGTTGGACACTGGACAATGGCCAACCAAAATCCCAACTGTTCAAATGTTCAAATGCCAGTGTTTTACATTGACAACATGTTATCAGGCAGTACTGTAATATGATGTCCAACCTCACTGTGCAGTTTTGTCCAATCAAATACTGACTTGGTCAGATGCATAATTTGCAGCCCTGCACCAATTAATTTTTGCACACACTCATTGGATACACTGGTACAAAATCAGATGATGGGTATTTAGTAAATAAACCCCTTCAGGCTGCTTGTATATAATTTGTTCGATAATGTCCAAGGCTGAAAGATTGTGTGAAAAATGAGCAGTTGGCTGAGAAGCGAAGCTTCGAGGGCAATTGTAAAATTTTGAGGACAATCTCCAGTCAAGTTCATTATCCCCAAATATACCAGTAAGCCAGAAAGGGGTTTATTTATTTTATAACCCTCTGATTAATTTCCACAATGCAATTTGTCACAGGTGATTTTGTTTGTTTTGCACTCCTCTATAAAATAGCGCAACCGATATGGAATTGAATTGGGTATATCGTCTGATACCTGTCATCCAATTTTGGATCATGTCTTTTGTCCAATGGGTGCACTCAAAAATTAATCGGTGGGTTATAACAGACATTAACACTGCAACAAATAAATCAATTTCGTTGAGGATAATGCCCTTGGCTGAAAGATTGTCCTCAAAATTTCACAGTTGCTCTCGTTTTGCTTCTCGGCTAACTGTTCATTTTTTGTAATTTGGTTTTATCAACTGGGTTGATAATGTCAATTGGCCACCGTAAAGAGATTCAAGTGCTGACGTTTCGAGCGTTAGCCCTTCGTCGGAGCGAATCTCCGACGAAGGGCTAACGCTCGAAACGTCAGCACTTGAATCTCTTTACGGTGGCCAATTGACATTATCAACCCAGTTGATAAAACCAAATTATATTGTTAACTTCCCACCGACGCAGCACCACAGTTTCTTTAGAAACTTACCCCCTCTGTTCATTTTTTGGACAATCTTTCGGCCTCAAGATTTCACAGTTGCCCTTGAAGCGTTGCTTCTCGGCTAACTGTTTATTTTTCGGACAATCTTCCATCCCCCGTCATTGTCCTCCAATATACTAGCCTGTGTCGCAGACGGACAAAATCGCCGGTAAAGTCCGTCAGCGCAACGGCTCCCAAAAGCTTGTTCCGTTTACAAGAATCTGTGTATTCATTTCTGATTGGCTAGTATCATATTGCTTTCTATCGAGCTTTTCGATTGATCCAATCCAACTGTGCAGTCACGTAATGAGTTATTTCCCGTGAAAACAAAACGACGGAGATCAGTGATTAATGTGTGAAATCGATCAACTTCTACTAGAATGAGAAAACACACAACAGGATACGGCAAATCTTTTACTTTCCAGTGTCTTCCTATCGCACCAGAAGCGCTCGTGGTTCCAGTGTTGTCGTTGTGATATCGCTGTTGCGATCGCTTACTATGGAAGACTCAAGTCACTTATCTTTTATGGTAATGGAGTCCCAGCAGACATTTAAGTTCTTCTTATAACTTTTCTATCTGCTCAAGAAGTCTTCGTTTTTTTTTTTAGTTCTGCAACACAGTTTTTGCAGATGTACTTGCTAATTTATCGGATCAATAACTCCAGACGACTCCAGACTATTCAATTCAGCAAGCATGTCGAATTGTTTCCACCCTTTCTCGAGCAATACTCTTTCGTGACTCTTATCTATTAAACGACAGCATAAATTACAATATATGGACAAATTAGACACAGGCTTTTGACCTTACAACTTTTGTTTTTCAAAGTGTAAGCTTCTCAAATTGTTGCGGGACAATTATGCGATATAATACGAAACTAGCCAATCAGAAATGAATACACAGATCCTTGCAAACCTGCAGGGGGTCGGAACAAGCTTTTGGGAGCCGTTGCGCAGACGGACTATACCGAGGATTATGTGACACGTCCGGCTGCTAACTACCCTGGCTCACCCAAATGTGCTGAGTTGAATTTCTATTATTCTCTCCTGTGCTTTTAGAATGGCCAAAATAATGCCAGTTAAACTGCCAGAGCCTATAATAACTAGTGGAGAGGAGGAAGAGGCTGAAGAAGACTGCAGTTACCAGCCATCTTGGCAAGGTTAGTACTGGTCAGTACTTTATTGTTAGAATGGTTTTGCTACAGAAGCATAAAAATATAAATATGAAACTGCATACATGTGTACAAAGCTTTATACAGGCAGGTAATGTACAGGGCTTTCAGGAGGAGACCATGCAGAAAAATTGCAATGAAGTACAATTTTCATGTTCAATTTGAAAGTGGGTAGGTGCTGACTCTTGTGTACCATGGTACTGGTACCCAGGCCCCACCTTGTATTGAGAACCCTGAATGGGTAGTGGATTGATCAAAGTTAGTAGTGTTTCTGTCAGTGTGATTGAAGGAAACTGCATGAACACATTCAAACATGGCTTGGTTTCATGTGTTCCCAGTAAATTCAAGTGTAGGAAACTGAACATAAATTTGGTCATCATGTTATGATGTTTTTCTTGCGTCACAACACATGAAAGCTATTCATTAGTATGGAATGGAGGGACACCTGTCCCTCCAACTTGTACAAAGGTCTCTTAAGTACATGTAAATAATTAATATATACTAGTTGTAATCAAAGATTAGGAGTGCATTCGACGCCTTCGATTCACTTGGCTTCATTTTGACTTGCTCTCCTGGAATTCACTCTTTCTTTAATGCACTGAAATCAACATTTTTAAATATCAGTATGAAACTCTTAACATAACTGTAGTCGATGAACAGGATTTTTCCGATTTATTCATACAAATACAATGTTTGGAGTTTTTTGCATTGCATGACACCGCTATTCACGAATAACAAAGTTGCAGTCAGTGTATTTAAAACCGCAGACTGTGGATTGCACTGATTAATTGCCAGACAAAACATTAAAAAAATCGGCAAGTTGTAGCAGTAGCCAAATAAACACATCAACCATATCATTAATTTTCTTTGTCGCCCAACAAATGTAAACAAATCAACGCAGCAAACGGAACACATGCAGGCTAAAATGCAAACATAAAATTCATGATTACAAAGACTGTCATGGCACCAATCGAAATCTGCTGTTACATATTCGCACCAGGAGTTTTACAATCTTCTTAGCTTCAAGGTTCTTCTTGGATAACAATAACGCTGTTTTGAACAGTAGAGAATCACAACTCTGTACGTGGACAGAAGTTAAATCTCCAATGAAAAGCAGCTGAGTTTTACAATGTGTTGCTTGGGCAAATTGCAGCATCTGTTTCCTAGAAAACACACCAGCAGTAGGCAGGCTTCTGATGTTCTGATAAGTAGGTTCAATGATCTTTGTCGGTGATAGTCCAAATAAACCAATACAACTGCGAAAAACGTTCGACAAAAATCGAAATCTGGAAGCACACATGAGATTGAGGCTATTTGTGCCAGCCAGCCAGTCCAAGATGGTGCCCAAACCCTGAAATCGCCTGGCATCACGATTACACCCGCAAGACATCCTGCGGGACTGACACAGTTAGTAGGCGTTCTTCGAACGCAATACGATTTTCAAAAGTATACTGCCTTAGTTTGCGTTTAACCCAAATATGACACTCAAATTTAATAAACATACATGTACCAATGTTTGAATGCTCTTTCTGGTGACAGGCTTAATTTTTTGATTCAGTTTATTGGTTTCAAATATTTGTTCCCAGTCGTTTAGAAAATGGCTAATGTTTTAACATGAAAAGGAGTATAGTACTAGAAGCTGTTATTGGTTGTTTCTTTAGGAAGTGAAAAAGACGAACCTGAAGTAGCCGAGAAACGTGGTGATTCCGATGAGTATGTTACAGTTGTATCTTATTATTCTTTTGGTGTTATGTGGGTATATATAGAACGGTATATCAATTTATTCTCAGCTTTTAGCCTGTCTTTCAGGAACAATTCCCCCTTCTTATTTTCTTACTTTGACCTTGCTAACATGTACTCAGGGTAACTTCTTAGTCTCTCAGTAAATCTTCACATTATTTTAACATACACATGAAAACATGCTACCAGTACTTATGTTTTCAATGATTTTACAGACAAGAAGAGCAGAAATGGTTAGATGCATTAGAGAAAGGTGAACTGGATGACTTTGGTTGTGTCAAACAAGACAAAGATGTTAGCATGATGACTGCTCGACAGGTACAACTTGTGTCAGGATTATAGTTCACATTTCTGTCAAATTTCACAGAATTGTCATACTGCCATATTCCTATATTATTCAAATTAAAGTTATTGATTTTAGTAGTTTACAGCTCTCATAAACTATTAATTTTACTGGTCCTTACCTCTATAAGTGGTATTTGTAGTGGGGATGAGGTCACTGAGCCTGTCAATTGAGAAATTCATGTGACACCTTGTGAGAACTGCTACCTGACCCCTTGTTGTCTTCAAAGTGTAAATTTAGTTTGCCTTTATTTTCTCAGAGAGCCATGCTTGGGCATGAAATAGAAGGGGAAAATCAACTTTTGGAGCTTCCAACAGGTATCTGAGATGTGCGTGCTTAAAACGAATTTCCTGTGAATAAGTTCTTACATTGTGTTCATGTCAGCTTATAGACAGCCTGCATCTCTCCTTAGTCTGGTTCGAAATTTTTACACTAGTTCCAGATCCTTTTGGGAACCAGATTTTGCTCAAGAATGATATGCAGTTTTTACAAAACCAGTCCCCAGACATTTATAAAACAGAATGAGATTTTCTGATGTCAAGTTCCTTTTCTCACGATATATTTCTCTATTTCTGTGATCTTAGAACCAAGGCGGAAAAATGAAGACACCGAAGAAGCTCAGAAGAGACGAAAGCAACGGGCCAAGAAGAGAAAACAGCAAATGCAGAGGAAAATTGAGGAAAACAAGGTGCATGTTATGTGGAGATTTTAGCAGGCATGATAAAAGATTATTTTAGAAAAGTTGTTCATAATTTAACAACGATTTCACCATTGCAGACTCAAACCGTGAAGAAACTGCTGGACAGAGAAGCCACAAGGTCACGCAAAGAAGAGGAGAAGGTATAATTATGTGATCAAAAATTTTGAGCGCATTGTATTATTGTTAATTGGCATTAAACATATATTATTTGCTCCCTTTTTACAGGCCCGTAAAAAGAAGCAAGAAGTTCCTCATATTAGATACATCAGTAATTACAATGGAATTGCTTTGTCATTTTCTAAAGGGTTGGAGTTTCCATTGCAAGTGCAGTCCTCTCAAGGGTATGTTTAATTTTCTAATTGGGAAATTAATTCAGTGTAATTTCAAACTCCCAGGTTCTGTTAGTCATTACTTTTACACAACCCAGCTGGGTCATTGTATTTAAAGCTTTGTGATGTGTGATTTTTTTTGGCAAGACTGTTGTCATCAGTATATAAATAATGTATGAAATGTTTGGATTTTGTTGTAGATCTTCAAAGCCAAGATCTACATGCTCAGCCCAGGGGTGTAAAAATTTGAAGAAATACTCGTGTTCGAGTAATGACCTGCCAGTTTGTAGTATGGCATGTTACAAGAAAGTCCAGCTCATTCCAGCGAGAACGGAGGCTGTCGTATAACTAAATTAGAACTTTATGAAGATTTCCTACAGTAGTTTTGCAAGTCCTCCAACAGAGGAGTGTTCTACAACAAATTCAAATTAAATCATCTACCTGTACAACTCTAGATAAACGTCTAGGCAAATGTGGGTGTCCATAAACATTCCAGGTATAATATTAGTTCCTTGTATAAATGTAAGGAATACGAATGAACATCCTTGAGCTCTGATGTTGTCATAATTTTTATAGAACCTGAAATCACTGGTATTCCAAGCTCTAGGTTTACAAATTTGTCAATTTTTAAATTTCCCTTCCTTTAGATTTTATTTTTCATGAAGACCTCAAGGTTACTGTGGTGGAACTTAGTCCACTCAGCTTATTGAAAGATCAAAGTGTTTAATTCATTTAAAGGGGGCATTTTGTGAGTTTTGAAACAACAACTGGCATTGTTAAGAAGTGTTGCCTACAGGGCTATTGTAAGTTTTCAAGCAGCCGTAACATTAAGTTATCACCCGTAACAGTGAACATAACATAACACCAAGCAACTTTATCACCCGTAACATCAAATGAACTCAGTCCGTGACAGGTGTTACAGGTTGCAGCCCTTATTGACAGCCCTGGAAAAGGTACTGGAAAACATATTACAAAAACAAAGCATTATCCATGATAACAAAGTATTAATGTGTTCTGGAATAGGTTTAATAATACAAATATACAGGTACAAACTATGAATAGACTACACAAATTTTCTTTTAAAAGATATTTTTCTGCTTCCAGAAAGCTGCAGATACTGTTTTTGGAACAAGAGTTTTGATTTATATATAATATATGTAAAGTAATGTTGCCAAATACAGACTGCGTGTGTAAACTAAGAAATCCCAAGTCATCTGAAACAAAATGTAAAGGTGATTCAACTACGTATTGTTAATGTTTTGTTATCAGACTCCATCATATGGAAAGCAATATTTCAATAGCACAACACAATGCTTCACAGTTTACTCTTCAGGGTTACCATTCAGATTATTAATCTATCAGGGACATTTCAAAGAAATCAAATGCCATATGGGTCTTTCTAAATTAAAATATACCTATTCAAAATAACCCAGGATATTTGGTTTTGGAAATAACAATATGCTTTTTGTTGTACAGTTAAGTTTTGATTTTATTTAATTAAAAAAATCCATTCAGCTATTTTGTGCATACATGATCACTTTGTTGATGTTTAAAAGTTATGCACTTGTTTATTAGTGCACTTGTTGTACCAAACTCAATTCACTGCTGTGATTTTGTTCAAAGATTGGCATCATACCATACACTGAAAGATAGAAAAAAAGTTTAAAAAGTTAATCCCTTGTTCCCCTTTTGTTAAGCCTGTAATGTTTCTTAAGTGCGGCAATCATGCACAAGATGTAGTTATTCAGTAATAGCCTCACAATCCTGTCCTACTCTTACTAGGGGAGGGAGGGGGGCATACATTTGTATGTTTGCCATAGATATTTTGTTCCCATTTAGCATGTCCAGGACTGAAAGCCAATATTTTTAGCCATCAAGGTCTCATGTTGGGCTGCACATGAAGAAATAAATAAAGGCCGTTTTCACTACCGCACAAGCATAACGACATAACCATAAGAATGGATTACTGTCCGTTCTTCTTGTTTATGCCTATGCTCACAGTTATTCCTAGTGAAAACATAAGAACAACAAGTGTGTTTGTTCTGCTTATGCTCGTTCTTATGTTGTCATGCCTATGCTTGTGCGCTAGTGAAAACCAGCCTCAAATGATGGCATCAAAATTGTGGTGACAGTCTAGACCAATCAGGCATGAAAATTGGTATCTTTTAGGGGTAAAAAAGGTGGATTCACACCCAAATTGGGCTGTCCGTTTAATACAGGAGTGTCCTCCACCTTTCCTTAGATGCAGTGACATGTTTGAGATGTTTTGGCATTCTTGCTGCTGTACTGTCTGTCAACAGGAATCAGTACCCTTCTTTTATACTTGCCCATGGAGGACTGGTAATAAATACTGGCTCTGTTGGCCCACCCAAAGAGCTACGGCATGTACTAAAACCAAGAACACCGGAACACCAGAAATTTATTGGCATTTTATGATATTTCTGGTTCCGGGGTGTTCCGGTGTTCCTGGTTTTAGTACATGCAAAGAGCTACTGTTGAATTTGAGCCGACTTCCCAGGTATGCTTTTGCAACAATGCTGGCTTGTATATGCAGCCCAGTTCAGGGAAGGATACAATGCCCTGTACCCTACTCTATCACCCTTGCCTTGAACCACCAGAGGAACTGAACAAGATCTATTTACCATTCAGTGAATTTGGTGTCATTAGGGTGTTGTAAAATGATTGTCTTGACTTCATCAGGAGGGTAAAGTCCATATTCTTTTGCTCTTTCCCATCTCTGTAGTCTGGTAATTCCTAAAAAATTACCAGAATGGAATACAAGATTATCGATCGAAAGTCCCTGAAGAAACCTAGACACAAACAGAACCATTCATCGTAAAGGGAACATCATCCCGCCACAGCTCCCTCGTCACAGAACAGACGTGGAGGGCATCAATAAATTGATGGCACACGTTCCTTGAACAAGATAGTTATTAAACGCCGAAATTACTTACCAATGCATGGCCCAAATTCGGAATCTAAGTCAAATTCTTTCAACACCGAGAGCTCCTTCGCAAGATCCGAAGTTTTATCGTTCGAAACTTCAGCGTCTACAAATTGAAAGGAAGTTAGTTACAAGTGGCAACTTTATACTTTGTGTCAGATTAAAAGCAACTAATAACAGCGTAAAGTCCTCTCACCGTTTTGGCTTGCATCTGAAGGCTTTGTTTGCTGATCTTTTTTGTTTATCGGCCTGTCTTTCTTGATCTTTGGAAAAGCGTCAGTTATCAGTTTGGAGGCCATATTTTCTTCCGAGCAAAAACACAGCTGTAAACTGATGCGGAGGACTGGAGCGACACCTTGATTGGTCAAATGGATCCACAAACGCGCAACCAAGCGACGGAAAATCAGGAATTGGGAGACCACAACATGCATGAAATTTGGGATCTGCGAATCGAATTTCTCTGTTTATCCTTATCTCTAATCTCGTGCCCAGATGTTTACTCATACGAGACTATCCTAATCCCTTTTCAGCGTGGAAAAATTAATCCAGAAAAAAATGAAATAGGTATTGTTCTCTAACATCCGCTTACAGGTAACGGTTACTTTGTGTTTGCTGTTCTTTTCCTCACATTTTGTCCAAATATTTCATGTTATTAAAAATGATATCACAAAATTATAATCTGTTCAAGCGATTTAAGTGCCTGAAGCAAACACCTCTGGGTTACTGAGTACAATATTGGTCACTTGAGCAACGGATGGCGACGAGGGTGAGGGAGGTGGCAATAGACCAATTATTGAGCTAGAGCTAGCATGTTTACATCCCTGTTGCTACCCAATTCAGATCATGTGATGATCCATTTCGGAGGTTACAACAGTACATAAGTAACAATATTAAAAGAGGAACCCATACTCCCATGCACTCAGTTGTGCATGGCCAATGTGTAGTTCCATAAAATATCCATACCTCCCCCACAGAAAGGATTTTTTATAAGAGCCCCCCACCCCTCTTGGGAACCTCCCACCCCCCCCCCCCCAGGAATTTCCAATCCCTTCCGTGGGGGAAGTATGGATATTTTCTGGAACTACACAATAGACCATTTTACCGGCAGGTATATTTTGAAGGTTGCAGGTTCAAAATGTAATTAACATTAATTCATCTTTAATGTGTTTTATCAAACTTTAAACAACCTGGCCCTAGGCTAAATTAAATCTTCAGAATTGAGATAGAAATCCCAAATATTAGGGGTTTTGACTAATAGTCTGCAAACTGCTGTAGGAATCCTGAAAAATGAAAAAGGTTTCACACAATCGCAGAAGTGCTCGATACAAATTCATGCAGAGCAAAATACGAATTAAAGATGAAACTGTTAGTTGAAAGCTACTCTAGTTTCACGCACAAAGCAATCATCAGACTAATGATTGCTTCGTGCGTGAAACTCGAGTTACTATCAACTAACAGGTTGATCTTTAATTCGAATACATAGTATAAATATTTTAAATTTTTAATTTGCTGACAGTTAAGGACAGAAGAAAGGAAGTTTTACATTGCGTCTTTCTTGACATAGCTTTAGTGTTAATAATTATTAAAAAGTAATTTCAATCTATCTCTGTCTTCTGCATCATGCTCTTTAACAAGCTTTTCTAGTTCTTCAAGCTCTTTTTTGATGGTTTTTGTGAGTGAAGGATCAAGAACTGTCACTCTGTTGAAATCATCTCTGGCTTCTTTCGGATTCCAGCATTTGACATGAGCCTTTGCTCGTCTAAATAAAGCCTTAACATTGTCTTTATCTTTTTCAAGCACTGTTGTTGTATGTTCAATAACTTCATAGAAATCACCAAGAAAAAGCTTACATTGTGCGTAGTTTAATAAAAAAGGAATTTTCATTCTGTCGAGGTTAAGCCAAGGTGTGTCACCAGGTTTTTCATGTAGACAGAGCTGCTCCAAGGAACCCAATGCCTCAGCGTACTTTTCTGCAGCCTCTTTATACCTCTTCTGTTGATACAGTTCATTTCCAGCTTCTTTCAATCCTGGTATACTGGACAACTTTTCATCAGCATCCATCTGCCATGTTTCCTTTTTGAATTCACCAGGTTTCTCATATTTCAATAGTTCTATTTCAAAGATAAGATCTTGATCATTGACAAGCAAGTCATCCAAATCTGGATAGCCTGTTGATTTCATGGCAGACAAACTGCAAGAATGTTCATGGTGATTATGCTCATCAATTGATTCTCCTTTTGCCTTCTTTGAAACTGCACGAAGACTCTTGGAGACTATGGAGTACCCTCCTACAAGCTAACAACACAATTGTTAAGTTTAAATGGCTCATTTCTATTACAAAGCAAAACACAACTGACAGTGACATCAACATTTTGGCCTTGGCACCAGCTGGTCACTGAAGGTGAAGTAGGAAAAAAGTTACTTGCCCACTGGCAACCAGTTGTAAATGCTGGTCACCAGTGCAATTTTTTAGTAGCATTGGCGACCAGGAAGGTGCTATTTCTGACCCTGCTATGATAATAAATAACTGATTTTGGTCTCATTTAGGGTGTTCAGGACAGAACTCCAATATTTTTAGCTGCTGAGGTCTTGTTCAAGGGTTGCATACAAAGAAATTAAAAAGAATCACACTATGTTGGTGAACAAGGCCAATCAGGTATAAAAAGAAAAGCTCAAGCCAAATGGTCCATGCCGATACTAGTCCATTGCAGGGCTACCCCTTAGCATTAAATTCACCAGTAGCCATTCATACACCTGAGTGGAGAGAGGCACTGTGAGAGTAAAGTGTCTTGCCCAAGAGCAACATATAGTGCCCTGGTCAGGAAAACCCAATCCAGAGTCCAGTGCACTAACCAGTAGACCATTTCGCCTCCCAGATTGGTTCCTATTGGGGTTGAATTCAAATTTCCTGTTGAGCATCTCTGTCCCCTTCCTATGAGAGTCACCCCCACCTCAACATTCCTCAATATCATGCCAGAAAACAATCCAGTGGTTTCTGCCTGAGTGAATCATTCAGCAAAACGTCCTGGCTATGAATGCAAGTAAAAGAATAATTGCTAGGGCTTTCCTTCTGCTTTGGTAATCCAACACTGTCTTTTTAATATCTTGTTTAAATAAGCTCAATTTTTAGTGTGCAAAATTAATTATTTCTTTCAACTCTGCACTGAATAAACATTATTAGCTCCTGGCCTGCCCAATCAATGAAAATCGATCATCGGAAAACAATCAAAATAATCAATATAAATATCAATAAATCTTATCAAGTGTTATTGATTGGTCCCATCAGTCAATAAAACAGATACTCACAGTTCAAGAACTCTTAATGGTATCAACAGTTTTGAATTTATCGATTACCATCGTTTTTAATAAATGGGCAATTTATCGATCCATACAACATTTTTAAGGCTGATGCACAATTTCAAAGCATCGGATACTTTGAAGGCTTGGATTCCAGTTGATGCGGAACGTGCAAAGAGAAATGGTTCTCCTCGCATGTTTTCAAACCAGTTTTTCGTATTTTTGAACAGTGAGAGTAAAAGCAGCTAAAGAACAATATATCTCATAATTTCTATGAAGGGAAGAATTTAGGAATAAGTACTTCAGTGCAGCGTAAAAGGAACCTGAAATCATTATTGAAACGACTACCAATGACAATCGATATAATCAATAAAAATTGATCGAAATCGATGAAAATTGATATCTTTCGCCCTTCGATTTTCATTTATTTCCGATATAAATTGATGAATTGGTATTGATTAATATCGATTACGATTGTATATCGATTATCGAATTTCATCGATTGGGCTGGCCGACATTAGCTACCGATTAGTTACGTTGTCGCTACAGTGTACTGTAGGTTATCTCACCGATTTATCACACGTAAAATGAGCGATTTCTTTTTCCCGCATGGTTTTTATAAGTTCCTCCCAGACCTTCAGCTTGAATTTCTTCCCAATAAGGAGCTCGAAGGGCTGCCCAAGATCACGGCTGCAGTCTATCAGTGTCTTGTCTTCATCTTTTTTGAACGTTTTGAAATGAAAAGTGGCCTACCAACATCGAAATATAAGGATTGGTTATTTTTTGTATATTTTCAGTAGCATGAATCTTGTAAGAGAATATACATATCACTAAAAGATGACTTGCTAGTGCCTGATTCTACCTTAGATCCTTGTTCAAACGATGGTATCTCACCCTCTCCAGGGTAAAGAACGTTCTTAGCGATCAAAGGTTTTTCTTCGTTCGCCATTTTGACAGAGAGCACCTGTGTATATAATGACCGAGAGAGACTAGTAACGAGTATAGCGTTTTTTTTTAACAAGTTAGTTGTTATGACAACAAACAGTGAATGAAATGATCAATCATGCAAGCGAGGCAGGAGAAAGAGCATTCAACAATATTCTGTGCAAGTATGTTTACGACGTGATAGGAGTCTATATTTCCCAACAAAGTTATGGAAGTTGGGTCGGAGAGAATTTCAACTCCCATTCGGGCGCCGTCGGATAAAGATTCGGTTATTTTGAGCCGTGCAAGTGGGTCGAGTTCACCTTTTGGTTTCCGCAAGGTACTGCCGCGCGCGCGGTCGAATCGAAAGCTTGACTGTCGGTCTAACGTTTTGAGAATAATTTGAATGTGTTTTGTCCACTTAAAGGCGGCGCTAAGCCCTCCAACTGGCGTGCTACGGAGAGAGTCTTCTGGCTCGTTATCTCCCGAAGGCGATTACTTTTTTGACAGCGTTGAAGGTAAAGATGACGAGGAAGATTGGGATACCGATTTGGAAATAGACGGTAGGTGGGATCAAATCGTGTCCTAGTTGCGAGCTGTGTGGTTTGATTATAATTATATGAATGCTTTCATTAACGAAAGAAAGCTGCGAATTAAAAAGATCAATTAGAACCTGCAGCTCGTTATATAAAAAAGTGAAAGAAACGATACTGGTCATTTACATCAAAATTTAGCTTTTATTTACTTTACATTGTCTTTGAAGCATTTTGCCTTACTGAAATACTCCTTGCAGTTGTCCCAACAACGTGAATCTTGTTGTTGCAAAACCTTTGAACTCTTCACAAAGTGTATACAGTATAGGCTAACGCAGCTCGTTTTGGTTGTCTGTGGGGTTTATTACTATTTTGCATGTAATTATCCCTCGAGAATACATCGTCAAGAGACCAGAATCCGAAGTTACCTGGAAAAGCAAATTAAACTTTCAATTTTGTGAATCCGTTTTCTAAGTGAACCGTGAAAATTTTAGCGTGGAAGAATATGCAAATAAGATCCATAACTCTGAGAAGGACACGAATGTTTGCAATTTGTCTACTCTTTACTTTTGATGGACAATCATAACTTCAGATAAAATATTTTCGTTTTTGTCACATAAGGTCAGCAATTTATTCAAGTCAGTAAAATAGCATAATTTTCGTGATATTTTAGCTGGAACGTCTCAATTATGCATGACTTGCATTGTCATGAAAATGAAATGACTGTACAAATATAAAGATTTATCCAAGCCTGTATAACAGCGGAGCTAGATATGTTTCTGTTTCTTGATAATTTGCGATACATAGGCCGTATTACGGATGTCACGCAAAAATGCAATTTTTACTGCTTTTCATTAAAACAAAAATTCATCTCCATAAAACGATTTATCATACCGATTTTAGTAAACCTGCGTAGTTTGACAATAATCGGTTACAAACTCTCGGAAATATGAGAACGCGAAAATGCCAAAATTTACAAAGAAATGTATGGAAGGGGGCAAGGCTTGCCCCTTTTCATACATTTCTTTGTAAATTTAGGCGTTTTCGGGCTTTCGTATTTCCTAGAGTTTGTAACTGATTATTGTCAAACTTCGCAGGTTTACTAAAATCGTATAATAAATCGTTTTATGGAGATGAATTTTTGTTTTAATGAAAAGCAGTAAAAATTGCATTTTTGCGTGACATCCGTAATACGGCCTATGTAATGCCTATACTAGTGTACATCATGGACGGCGGAGCATATTTTAAAGTGGGGTGACTTGAAAAAGAGCGCCTGAGGAGCGAGTTTCTAGGAGGGTCTGGGGGCATCCTCCCCCAGAAAATTTTGAAATCTAGAGGCTTGGAAATGGTATTTTCAACATTCTCCATGAGATATTTCTTAAAAAAAGACAACCTGGATAAGTGTAATATGACATGTACTTTGCTTACAGCAATATTTTGGAATTTTTATAAGCTTGATACATATTTTTCAGCCTTCCACAATATATCCTGGCTTTAGTACACTAGTTAACCTGGGTTTTCACACAACCTCCCCGTGTGTGATAAACATGAAAAGTGTCCGACAGGCTTTGAACGAGGTTTTAGCTTTGTAAATTCTCGTCACTAAATGAAGCAAGTAGGATTCAAGCACTTGTTTCATCTGGTTAGTACTCTATGTATTTTACATAGAGCTCCGCCGTCCCTGGTGTACACAACTAGACAAAAAAGATTTGCTCTGAGCCAAACTAAATCAGTGTTTATCTCCAAGTCTAATCACGGAGATTCCCCTGAGAGTTACATAATCCTCTCAGAACCCTAAAAAAAATAAGACTTGAGCCCGCAATCAAATAGGAAACCATTTATGAAAATTTTGATCTTCGTTGGTGTGGGTATGGATACAGTGTATATCCTAGGAATGCAAGTGTTATTAATTTTACACTGTTTAATTATATTTTCCACTTAATTAATTTCAGAAGGTAAAGAAGAATATGATGTGACAGGAAGAGCCACATATCTGCAAGCTTGTAGGGAGTCAGGAGTTATTCCAGTTTCATATTTTCATCGCAACCTTCAACAAGCAGACATTGACATCAAGCACCATGGCTTGGGTCCAATGGGAGCTAAGGCAATAGCAATTGCTTTAGTGGTAGGTATCCTAGGCGTGCACAATCGTTAGTCACCATGCAACAAAATGATGTTTCCCATGAGAATATTATTGTTTTGTCCAAATTTATTTGAATCAGATATCTGCATAGAAATGAATGAATGAATATTTTACAATATGTATAAAGGTACATGTAAAACCTTCAACAGGATGGATGGACCATACCATCAGAGCTTAACCCGGTATCTGTGGGATTATAAGCAACTAGGAGTATTTGTACTCCTCCCTGGATAGGATGCTAGATACCAACATTAAATTCACTCTGACAGTACTCATTTATACCTCTGTATGAGGCACCATGAGAGCAGGGGTTTAAAAAAGCCCCTGGAAGAGTAGGCGGCTGTTTTGTAGAATGCAGATGGCTGTGACCAGATTATGTAGCCAGTTGCATAATAGTCAGTAACAGGTGGAACTCTAGCAGTCGCTGGGTTGTTTTGAAACCCCTGTGAGGGTGATGTGCCTTTCCCAAGGACACAATTCAGTGTCCAGGCCTGAGGGCTTGAATCCCAACCACTTCATCCAGAGTATGTCACAGTACTCATCATCACGCCTCCCACAACAAACAAAGGAACAATAACGTAGGGAATACTGCAAGCTCTGAAAGATGCAAGTTGCATACAAAGCTAAAGGAGGTCTATTTTACTGTTGATAACTCACTCTTTGTTATTATATACAGACTAATACATCTGTTGTCAAGCTGAACTTGGGAGATAACTGGATTGGTGCTGAGGGAGCTGGTTACATTGCTGAAATGCTGAGAGAAAACTGCTATATTTCTGACCTGGTATGATACAATTATGGTAGTTATAATTAAATTGTTAATCGTAGAAGCTAGAGTTATGTGACTGTGCATAACCCTATGCATATTACATAAAGCGACTGCATATGAGCCAAATGACCCATCAGGCCAGAGCTTATCCCAGTTTTCCACAGCATGAAGCAACTAGGAGTATTTCTACTCCCCCCTGGATGGGATGCTAGTCCATTGCAGGGTTACCCCCAGCAATATTTTGTCGGTACCCATTTATACACCGGGTAAAGAGAGGCACTGTGAGAGTAAAGTGTCTTCCACAAGAACACAACGCAGTGCCCCGGAGGGAGTTGGGGGAGCTAATTATTACGGTAACCCAAATGATTTTGTTGTGTGTACAGGAGACTGGGCAAGTGTAAAATCATCTAGTAGCCAATTGCAGCTTGAAGGCATCTTGCCTAGATGATGAGTGCTCCAAACATTTACATGTAGTTAACACTGGAGAATGCTTTTTTCATACCCTTATATACTATACATGCATACAGTACATATATTATTAATAATACAGGGCCGTCAGTGAGGGCCGGGGAATTCCCCCGGGTACTACGAGTTTGAGCCCGGGCTACTTTAGAACAAAACCAAAACACTGGAATGTGAAAAATACATCAAACAACAAAATTCCCGGCTACTTATTTGCTTTCCTGCATACTTGAAAAATTAGTGACGGCCCTGATGATGATATTGTAAGTCACATTTAAATGTTATTATTTTAAATTTTCAGAACTGGTATTAAATTTGCCTTTAAATGACACTTTGTTATAATATTGCTTTTAAAGGACTTGTCAGAAAACAAGCTAGGAGTAAGTGGTGCAGAATCAGTGAAAGACATCTTAATACACAACTCAAATATCACCAGATTTGCTGCAAGTGGTGAGCTAATAAATAAATTACTATCAAAATCACTAGTAAGAGTGGTCGAACTGCAGTTAGAAATTTGAACTTGAAGCATTTCGATTCTTAACACGTGATCAGAAAAAAATTGTCACATGGTTCATGTCTGCGGGCGTCCTGTCTGTGAGCATCCTGTCAGCGATGACGTGATTTCAACAGTCGCTTCATGGCGATGTAAACATTGCTTTTCCAGAATTTGTTTAAACAGTAATGACCCTATCGAACCAAAAGAGACGGAAAACTCACGAGATGTATTCAGCTTGAAAGAAAGGCAGGTTTTACAAGTTGATTTTTAATGTGTTTCAATTGAAACTGTTTTACAGCAGAGAATGTCTGAAAGTCACGAAGCTTTTTGTTGGCTTTCCGATAAATAAACAGTCTCCATGTGATAAACGGTTTTAACTCAGTCATGTGATTGAGATTGGTGCACCGCGAGACTAAATTTAGTGACTGCATCTTGTCACAGTGATTTTGATAGTACAGTATTTACCCGGTACATGCATAACGATGTAGTTTAATTAATTTGCAAGTACACAGAAATACAAAGGAGAAATTTTTATAGAATGCTGTAGTAGAGACATTAGGCTTAATCTCATACAGGATAAAAAACATACAGCAAATATTTTGACCCCTTTATACAGCCCCCTTAACAGCACCATAAAAATGTGGGACCACACTTGGAGATCAGTAATTACAATTAATACATGTATTTTTTTGCATATTTCAGGAAACGGTTTTGATGACAAAGCTGTTGAAATTCTGGTAGAAGCCATAAAAGTAAGTTCCCTGCCTGGTTTGTTACTTAATAATATCTCTCCATTATTGTTTATAAAAAACATGTGGCATGTAAATTAGAGGCAAACATTGCATGCACATGTAGGAATGCAGTGTTTTCAGTAAGCTATGTAGCTCTATCAGTTGGCACGCAATGCAGACCTATGCTACCAGAGTTTTTGTCATGAAAATATGATATCCTGTAGTTAATTATCACTGTATAGCTACAACTCAGCTTATGACCCATCAAATGTATTAACTGCATAGTAAATATGACCCTGTAATTTGAGTTACCATCACTTGAGTGCCCTACTATGCCGGTGATGATTCAAATATCATGCCTGAAGGTTCATCTTGTTTCCTTTGCACAAAAAGTGAATGCGAGGCAAGTTTTGTTTAATAGATACATACAGTGTAGAAACAGTTCGCCAATATTTAATGTTACTGCAATAATATAAATGGGCATTTATATTAATGAACATGAATGGACGTTTCCCTCTCGGGTGGGGGTACACACCAGAACACTTTGTGGGGAGAGTATGAATATTCCCTGGGACAACTCAATAATTATTAGTTCACCATTCTGAAAATGTCTGTCTGAAGTTTCCTGAAATACCTACAGGTATAGTGATGATGTAAATATGTCAAAGCAGCTTTCCTCTTGTGTTTTTGTAGAGTAACAACAGAGTAAAGTACTTGTGTCTGAGCCATAATCAGTTGGGAGAGAAGGGAGGCCAGTCTCTTTCTCCTGCAATAGGTAACAATGATTTTTTTCCCACTAAATTATTATACTTATGCTAATTTAATCTCATTTCATCCGTTTTGCAATGTAAGACCACTTTGCTTATCTGATGGGCTGAGTAGCCTGGTGCTGCTGTCTCCTATTTCTTCTCACAGCAATACACATACTACAAGAAGTCTGTTCCAGGCATCCAGTTAGCAAATGGGGAATGGCACAAAGGAAAAATAGGGAGGAGGAAACGAGAGAATGCCTGTGAGCTTTTTTTTTTTACAAAGGCTCTTTCCAGTGTATCGGATTCTGGTGTGTCCTATTTCTTCACGCAGAAATAGACAAACAGACTTCTGTTGTTCGTACTCCTAACTAGGGAGACTACAAATTTAAAGAAACTTTACAACAAAAAAAGAAAAGAACATTGGAGGGGACAGAATGAATAACAAGGGCTAAATGCGTTGATGAAAAACGCATAAATTCCAAATGCAGTGGCAAAAACGCACAAACGTGTTTACTTCGTGTTCTCAACACGTTCAAAACACATTGGCTCTACGTTTAAAATGCATTTGATGGTTTGCTTATCTCGTAGTGGTACTGTTAGTATCTTTTAATTAGATGTAACATACATTTGTTTGATTGATTCAAAACTGCATATATCTGTTTTTTCTTCAGCTGCAAACGATACAATAGACCATTTGGATTTGAGTTGGAATCACTTAAGAAATAAAGGGGCATGTGCAGTGGCACTATCTTTAAAGGTTAGTTAAAATGAAAAGTGCACGTACATGCACTAGGGACACGTGTCTGTTTGTTATTTTTGTTTTCAACATAATGTCTTTTAAGCCTACTTTGCAGACGTTCTTTTGCTTGACCTTGCTTGTCATGCATCTTCCTCCCAACAAGAGGAAGATTGCGTGATGAGCAAAAGAACGTCATCTTTATTTAACAGAAACTCGTTCACACAATTAGCTTTTTCCTTAACGTTTAAGGTCTCTCTCGATCTTTGAAATCAATATAGTTTCATATCTCAGATCTGAAACAGCAAGTTTCATTAAACAACCACTGTGCTCTGTTGTAAACTCTTTTCTATAAGATGTTTACTGTAAAATGTTTGTTCATGTACATCATAAAGCAGAAGGGTAAATTACAAGCACTCTTCTTTCATCCTACTTTGTTGTGTGAGAAGTGAATTAAAACAAATGGAACAGCAAAAAAATAGCTGAGGGATTGCCACTTATATTTTGGTGCTGTTTCATGTAGGAGAATATCACTCTAAAGACCTTAAACCTGGCATGGAATGGATTTGGTAATGATGGGGCGCTGGCTATGGGTGAGGCATTAAAAGTTAACTCTACGTTACGAGAACTAGATCTCACGTAAGTAAGCACTACCTTGTAATTTTTTATATTAGTGACTATTGTGTTATTCGTTTGATGAAGCAATACCATGCTTTAATACAGTGTGGTTTTGTTATGGCTTTGCACTGCATTAAAATTCCTGTTATAAAATGTAAGCTTCCCTTGCAATATTAAGTCTCATCTGTCCAGAAAACGACAAACGATTCATGTATTCCGGTTATCAAGTGTAAGCCCTTCCTTATTCAGCTTTCTATATGAACTTACTCTCCAGTATGTCTTTACAAAATATTAAGCATACTTCAAACAGAAATAGCCAATAAATAAGTTTGCAAGGATAATGGTATTACCGGTGGTAGTAAGCCATTCTTGTCCATCTGATTCAAAGCATCCGTATGCTGCATACCCTGCAGGATATCCCCAATTATTATTCAACAAGTTATCATGTTGCACATAATATATATGTGGTCATGAAGCGATTGTTACATTATCTTGTGGAATATCATCTGATTTTTGCCAACCTGGCCTATGGCCTCGTGGGCTAAGTATCAGGCAATATTCCCAGGATAATTAGTAATTATTACCCCATGAACAAACGCCTAGGCTTATGAAAATGGAATACTGGAAGCCCAGGCAGAAGCTTATCACCTACGTGATAAGCTTCTGGCCCAGGATTATAACTGGCATTTCATGGTTTATCCATCACTACTGGTCTTTTCACGGTCTTTATAAGGCAAACCAGAAGGAGGAATATATAGTAATTAAGGAGTTATCGTTTGTCTCATGATATAGTCACTTGTGATGTGGACCGCGGCGTTTCGGCTGCATACTGCTAGCCTTCATCAGGCGATAAGGTCGACTGGCTACGTGTAGCATTATAAAGCATGGTGCTCCGCTGTGATTGGTTGGTTTTCAACAGCTGTGATTGGTGTGTTTCGATCCTCGCTGACCCTAAACCAGTTAGTTGTTCCCTTGGCGGTTCGCCGTTGTGCAGTTCTCTTGTTCTTGTGTTTCTTGATCGTGGGCATCCAAGCTTCAGGAATCTCGATCCCACTATTACCTATTTTTAATTTTCACACATCACTGGCCAGTTTGTTAAGTAAATTTTGCAGACTGACTCAGACGATGTAGATTGCAAATAAATTGTCTTTTAGGAATAACAGAATAACTGCTGAAGGTGCCGTGTACTTGGCCAAAGGTTTGGTGGTTAACACATGCCTCCAAGTTTTGAAGGTAAGCACTGCAACACAAGTCTGTCTTTGGGTTCTCAATTCTTCTGCCATCAAGAATATGACACAATGGAATAAATTCAACACTGCTTATTTATCACACAACTAAGGTAATCATGGGGCCAATAACTAAAATCAACCAATCAGATTGCTCCATTGCCAGTTCAATATTTTCTAAGCATTGGACTTCTAACTTGCGTGAAAACCCCTCCCATATACCTTTTATTAGTTTGCAAAACAATTTATGAAATTTTTCGGAGCGAAACACCTGGTTGGTGCTTGATAAGAATCCCGTTCTTTCTCAATACTTTCCATTTCTATCTATAAAAAGGGTTTCAGTCGTGCAATATGCAGTTGTATTTCTTAATATTAACCATGTTTGCATAGTGGACTGTCCTGGGAGGTTTTCCACAACCCTTGGTGTCAAGACTATTGCACACAAATTTCAAACCCAAGCAACAACCAGTCACACTCTTCAGTCTTTTGTTCATTCTCAGCTCTCCGTGACTGTTCAATACAATACAATACAAAGTTTATTGACACTCCCTAAAGAGGGCTTTTCAGTGACAATGGTGTAAAAATTACAAAATTACATTCCATTACCAAAATTATATTACCATTTGATACTTCGTTCGTAATGTACAAGTACTGTTGCTTGATTTGTGCTTAATAGGCCTGCCTCCCCTTAGCTACATGTATAGCCTTGGGCTAATGAGGTTAATTCATACAAAAACTGCTTATGCCTTGTATTAATTCAAGGCTATGTCCACTTTCATTATTTTCACCAATTCATATCTCAAAATATTGTTTCAGATTGGAAAGAACCCAATGCAAAGCCCAGGAGCTTACGCTATAGTGAATGCCATGAAAAATAATCCGGAATCAACTCTAATTGAGATTGAGCTTACGGTGAGTCTTATTAATTAAAAAACAGATTGAAACAGAAATATCTCTTCTGTAGCGATCAGCATGTTTCCGTTGTTTGATTTGTTTCAGAATTGCTGTGTAACCTGTTCCAGGCTTAATGCTGTTGTTTTTGATTGTAGGATATCACTGTAAACAATGATTTTATTGAACTGTGTAAAGAAGTACAGCACCTTAGGCCCAGTATGAAGATCAGTCATGGCGGATCAGGTGGTGCCGCCTTCAAACCTAAGGCACGGCCAACGCCCATGAAGATATTAAAGAACTATATAGAGGATAATAAAATGAGACTGTTGGACTTATTTAATACTCTGGATAAAGACAAAAGCATGAATATTACTATCAAAGAATTTGCAGATGGATTAAAGGTGTGGGCCGAGTGATAACACTCTAATATTTATCCATGATGAATGACTATAAAAAAACATATTACTTGTACATGGGAATTGCTGTGGGTTATGCCACAATATTTTAAGTTCTTTCTTTGATTACTTTCAAATTAAGGAAATCTCATATTAACATCTACGAAAAGCCTCTTAAAAGTTTAAAAAAACCAAAGCAGTGTGACCTCTTTTAGTCATTCAAATCGAATACACCAAAATTATTATATGGCAAGGAAAATCCGAGCGTTCTGATTGGTTCTTTCTTGGCCACGTATTTTAAGTTGGAGGATTTAAAATTTGCAGCTAGAACTGGGGAAATCAAAATCGTGGTAGCCTGTACTTTCAGAGTTGCTCGCAGCATCAAAACACGTCAGGAGCTCCTGAACACGTTTAATAAGTCGTTTTTAATAAGCATGCATGACCCGAGTGCCATATAAAAAACTACTTACTATCCTAGCTTGCTCGAGCCGTACTGGGAAATATTGGCCCTCGGTCGTTCTTGTACGGACTTGCTGCGCTCGGTCCGTACTGCCACGACCTCGGGCCAATATTCCCCAGTACGGCCCTCGCGCTCGGTTAGTAAGAGGTTAGTAATCGCATGTACAAACACGTCATATCGCGTAGTAACTTCAGCACGAAGACCGTAGGCTCAGTGCTGTCTCGGAGACTGGTTTTCGTCGTCATCTGGCACTTCTTCCTTTGACTGAAAGCCCACAGTATTTAAGAATGTCTATAGAAAATTTCACAAAGCCTAATTCAGTAATTGTTTATTGTCTCGATTTTACCTATCTTTCCTCGTTTCATTTTCTCTTAGATTTGTCATGCATTGTGATACAGTTTTCGTATTTTTCTCAACAGGAAACGGGAATTGACATGAACTATTTTGAGTTGTACAAGCTAATAGAAGGCTTGGACAGGAATAAAGATGGTGAAATCAATTATAGGTAACCATATAGTGTTCCTTATAAATTTATGTAAAAGTTGATGTAGGTTGCTGTTCATAATGATTCTCCTCACGACTGACAGACTTGAAAAATCAAGGTTAAACTTTTCAAGATGTGTCGTCCCTTTAGAGCGGTTTTCACTTTTTGTATTACTTCGCTTAGAGATCTCGCGCCGCTTTTTGAACCAATCAGGAGTAAAACCAAAACCAAATCGTGACTCGCGCGTGCATGTTTTCCCGCGCTTTTCGTCGGCTACTTGTAATTGCTTCGTGATTTGATTGGTTCACTGGATTGTCTTCGTCCTTTGTGATTGGCCAAAGTAATTACTTTGGTTTTGGTTTGACACTCAATTGAAACTTGCTCTAAAGCATCAATGAGAATTAAGTGAAGAATGAATGACTTTTTGGATTGCAGACCATCGATTGTTTTGTACTTGTGTCACCGTATCTTCTAAAGTAAGGTTTCTTGCCGTTATGATGCTAATAAACATCGGCTCGTCCCCAGTCGTCTCCTATGAGAAAATGGCAAGACGCGAGGGATGATGGGAAGGAGTAAAGTCCCTCTTCTTCCTCCTTCCCATCATTCCCCGCGCATACTATGTTTTGTCAGGAGAGACGACTGGGAACCAGTCAGAATTAAGATGCTTATGTATTGTTGTTTGCCGTTACCATGCCAATAAACAAGCTGCTGTTGTTGTTTCAGTGAACTAGTTATGGGTTCTATGGAACAACAAATGGAAGACAGAAAAGAAAAGATTAAAGAACAGGCACAGAACGCGAGGAGAAAAAGGATTTTATCGCCCGTACCACCGCGATAAACAAGTGCTAAATTATTGTCATCATCATCAAGGATACAAGACAGCTAAACATTTTCCAGAACACAGCGTTATTGTTAGTCGATCTCTAGATAAGCGGTTAAAGGACCCTAGTAAAGCCAGATTTCATGGCGTGAAATCCGCCATTTTCCATGGCAGCGAAATTATGAAAATCGTTTGCTCAAGCCAATCTTTTTGTATCGCCCCAAGTTGCGTCTGTTAATTAACCTCTTGCATCGCTTCCGTTTAGACAATCACCGCGTCGAAAACCTTTTTTGTCATCCCTGACCTCCCTGAAAACCACGTATTTACGTGCCGGGTGCTTCCTCCTTAAAGATTGTTTATTATTATTTATTATCTATTATTATTATCAAAGATAAAGGCGTGGCTGAGGAGTGTCTTTTCAGGGTCAAAGACTTTTGTTACATTCGCTCTCCATGGGAAGGGTTTTATGTAGAGTGAAAAGACCGCTTCTCTACTGAGACCGGTTGCCTCCTAAGACCGCAAGTAGTACAACATGGTGCCGCATGGTGCCACCCCCCCCCCCCCCCCTATCCTCTAGATCCGCCACTGGTGTCCAATTCACTGATGTTTGTAAAACGTCTTTTCATAAAATCAAGATGTAATTATTTTGATAAAAAGACAAATTTTCTAATTCTAGTTACAGCCGGTAAATATAGCTGTAAATAAATATTTTTATAAAGTTTAGGTATGATAAATGTATGAAGTAAATATTACTAATTTTATGGCTGTTGCTGGTACAGTATTTGAATCAGAAGCCCGTCATTTGCTACAATTCCTTACACTTAGAAAGATGTCGAATTAGGTTTTGAAAAGTCCCATCTCTTACAGTGCTCGATTCTTTGCTTGTTAAAGGACATCCTAGTCCAGTTTCCGAGCCCTCTCTTCCCCATTCTATACAAGGGTTGACCCAAGTATGACCGATTCCAAACACACAGACATGACCTGTTCAGTTCGAGGTAATTGCGTGCAGTTTTTTGTATTGAACTGTTAGAGACACCATTCGGATTTCATTGTATGAAATCTTTTTATACCCTTATTTGGTCTTACTTTCCATAAGATTCGCGAATTTAAAGCCAATGCACGCGACATTAGATTTCAAGTTTCGCTCTCCATTCCACGGGAGCTTAGTCGTTTCGCGGCCAAACCAATGTTTTGGTTTTCCAGGTTGTGTGAACCAATCAGATTACAGAAAATCATACACACATAACCCAGAAATGGATATATCCCGAACTGACCATTTACTTGCATGGAGCCTTTGAAAGTATTGATACTCATAACTCTTTCCATCTTTTTATACTTTTTAATTTTGTAACTGCGGCTAGTAAGCAGCACGAAGGAAGACGTCTTGTAGTTGTACGCTTTTCGTTTATTTCCGACGCGTTTAGTCTCTAGCCGAGACTTCTTCAGGGAATGAATACAACTGTCGTAGAACACATTCGCGTGCCTAAGTTTAACTTCCCAAGGAAGTGAATAATAACTGAAGTATGCTGTAAGCGGACGTTACAAAAAACGATACATGTTTTTACTTAATATTTACCTCATATTTTTCGCTATAACGATTTCTTTTCAGTGATATAATTATGCCAAAATTTCTGAGACGAAAATGTCTCACTGACGCAAACAAAGCTGATCCAATAAATTAAATTTGAATAACACTGAGCTAATTGTTTTTAGCTGAGGTTTTCCCAGTTTTTTTCTTGGCAATATTAGCTCTGCGCGTCACAATGGTTAGCTCTCTTTATTTATCGTTCTAATAAAATGTTAAACAAACGTTAGCACAATTGCAAGGCTGGTCAAACATTTTAACGTGTTTTGCTTTTAATTCTTTATTTTGACCCAGAGGTAATTAAATTTTTTTCAGGGAATGTTTTAAAGACACACTATCTCGCCTGATATATATTTTCATAAGTATGGCCTGTACCTTGTTGTCTTGCTTTATTGGAAGGGGAAAAATGCTAAAAGTGGTGAAGGCAAAGAAATATCAACTGAGAAGGAAAAAATAACTATTAAAAGATTCAATATTTCACCAGAATTTCAGCTTGTTTTCTGGACATCCCTTCCAGAAATCAATTTTGATGAATTGCAATCCACTTTCATCCTTGTAATCCTGTGCTACTTCCCCAAAATACCAGTTCTATCTTGTTCTGTGGATTCTTTTTATCAAATTTATTCATGTATTTGGTGGCATTTGGCACAATAATATGGAAACATAAAATTTCTATAATCAGTCGTGACAGCGCCCCTGTAAGTTGAGAACCGACACAATGCACTCTTATAACATAGAATAAACTTTAAAAGTATCAGAGGAAAATGATGCAGCAGTAACTAGATAATGCAAATATGTCAAATATTATACAATCGATTGCGTCCATGTCATTTGGTTCAACTGTATTGAATTGAATGTTTTAAATATCTTACTGTGATCTGTTTCCCTGGGCTTTCCTTGCCTAAGCTGTCTTCATTCGATTATTTGAAATCCAGTTGGATTATTTTGAGGCCATTGAGTGCCTTCTGAGCGGTAGCAAAGATTATTGAAAACGGATATTTTTTGAAGAACCGAAAAAATCAATTATAAAAAGGAAGCTATTTGCCAGCTGTTTCAGCCCTAACCTAACCCTAACCCTAACCCTAACCCTAACCCTAACCCTAACCCATACAATACTTCAACTACAGAGCTACTAAAACTTAGAAAGATAAAAAGTTATGACAGAACGAAAAACTAGATTTACGGAAAAGTAAAGCTGGCTTAAATCTTCGTACAGTTGCTTATCCAACTTCACGCAATGCAGTAAAGCTCATTAAGATTGTAACCCGAATTTACGCCCCTTTGCGAAAAGCTGATGTAAACTTGGCGCAAGCTTTAAATGTGAGTGTAAAGCTGGTGTAAAGGCCAGCTTTATAAAACATTTACGCCGACTTTACTTCGGCTTTACACCGCAGTAAAGTTATCTTGCTGAATGTTACAATACTTTAATTAATTAGGTCAAATAATCTTTCCCATGCAATGTTTTAAAAGAAACGTTGAAATTGGGGTTTTCTCTGGTCTAATATTTTTCCACAGAACAGATCTCCTGTAGTGTAGCCTAACCTTTGCAAACTCAGTTCTTGGTCTGTGAATGTAACAATAGACTCCGAGTTTCTAAAATAGTATAAGGAGGTTCCTAAAGGGGAAGTTTTTGTAGTTAATCCCGCTATTTGTCCCACAATAACTATTGTACAGTAACTGATGCAGTTCTACAAGGATTTTGCAGTAGACTCCACAGAGAGCTTTCAAGAAAATACGAATATCTGTTAATCGGCAAATGTACAAGGAGGTTCCTATGAGAGGATATTCAAACAGTAAATTAGGTCCATTGTTTATGATAAACAAAATGCACACTTGGTAAGCACTCGCTGATGCACTTCTGCAAGGTTTTCACAATAGACTCCATCGAATTGTCTGGTTGTGTTTTGGCAATGATTTCTGGTGTGTCGTCTCCCCAGTTCTGAAGCCTAGCTCCCCAGTAGTGATTCATGCGAAGCTGATCCACCGGGAAATTTATTGATCGTCCTTTTGAAAGATGATTATGATGAACTGTTGCACTTCTTACGTGACTCGGTTTGTAGATTGGTTTTACGAGCGCATTAGCTGGACCGTGCGTTCTCCGCCATAGTCTATCGATCAGTAATGGATGCTCGTTGGAGTCGAGAGGTTTTCCTAAAAACAGGAAATTCTGCATGGTTAGTTCTGAAGCAGAAGGTACCTGTTTGCTAAACCGTGCTACAGCTCTCTGTACGAATTTCGGTTGCTGGTCTGTTGGACTGAACGGATATTCATCGATATCTATGGCAGCCTGCCACAAAGATTCATGACCATACCTATGAATGCAGTCTTGATAAGCAGAATGTTGAGTACCATCAATAGAGTATGGAAAAGCCCTGTGACTCCAGTCCACATATGTCACAAAGCCTTCGTCGATTAAATGCTGAAGCGCTCGTGCTTGTGATTCGTTCTTATCTCTCACAAAAGCATCATACACATATACATGTTCAAACCCAGCGTATCGTAAATAGTATAGCCACTGTCTCAATTCCCTTGTTGTTAAATCAGCCAGATCTTTGACATAGATTCGTACAAGCAGGACAGCAGTTAAGAAGTACGGATTTGACGAATTTTCGTTAATGCGACACCAGCTTTGGCAACTTTCTGACCGTAACGTGTTGTTTGAATTAAAATTCACTTGTTTAATAGTTGTCGTCCGAGTCTGTGGAGTCTCTTTCAAAATTGATGTGCTGTTAGTAATATTAATGATTGCCGTAGATAGGTTTGTTTGAATTCGTCCATCTAGCAAATGTACTTGTCTTGGCAGAGAACCATACCTCTCAAGTCTCTCAAAGACTGCAAACCTGTCTCTAAAATTATGGAACGCCAACATGAACAGTAACAGATACGCTGCTATCAACCAAACCAACAGCCGCCTCGGCGTGAAGATGTTTCGACTGAAAGACAATCTTAACGGAAATCTACTACAGCAAAGTTTTCTCGACATATCGTTATTAAACTGGAAGCCCCATTTGGTACGTTTATATTCCTGAAACGATTGGCGCCCGAAGAAACAATCTAAAAACAGCAATGAAATGAAATTATCCTGCTGCAGTTGACGCATTAACTTTAATAAATTATTGTCCTATGAAGTATACAAAGTCACGAATGCTTATGGTAATGAACTATATCAGTCAGCTGGGCGTGGAATTTTTGACTCCTTTTTCGATACTTTTTGGCGTTAACTGACCCTATGGAAATACTCAGCCGACAAATTTTCCTGCATCTATTTTAAACGCGAGAAAAAAGTGAGAAGAAATTCAAATTTGGTATTTAAGCTGATCATTTGTTAAAAGAACAATGAAAATGTATGTGGATTATTGACTAAACAGGTTTTAGAATATTGGCTTCTTTGTACGTACGTAAACGCCATGTACTCAAAACGCGGAAAAGAAAGCGCAATATTATTTTCGCCATTTTGGCCGATGCATTATATGGCTTAGAAAGACCCCCTGAAAGCGAAGCTAAAAACTGATTATCTTGGAGGTTGCATTTGATTATATTAGAGTTATAAGACATTGAGTAACTAACCGTTATGTTTCCACTATTCTTTAAAAGTGAATTATTTGTTTCGCTTTTGTTAGTCCTAAACAAGGCTTCTTGGCTGCACAAATAGCAACTCGAAATACTCTGAGAAATTGTTATTAAATTCCAATATGTGAACACTTATATTTATTTATTGGCTATTGTGGTAATGCCAACTGATTTCCATGTAATGACTATGTGCATGGGAGATAAGGAGGACAAGCCTGTCAATACTGTCTTTGTTATTTAAATAAAACATTTTTTTTGCATATATTTCTTTAACAATCGCGTTGCAGTTTTAAATTTCTTTAAACAATGCTCTTAATTTTCAGTGGTAAAAAAAGGTTAAAAAAGAGATGTCGAAACGAATGTGGCTTCCTTTTAACACAACTAACAGTTGGCGGAACGTTGTTTGACACGAAACTTTAATGGGCGTGAAAGCTGAAAGTTTTCACAGCTCAGCAAAGACTGTTTACTGAAAGGCCTGGAATATCAGGTGGAAATGTCACTCCAGTCTTGTTTTATTTCCTGGATTCACCGGCAGGCAGAGTTGCTTTCGATCTTCTCGAACGAAAGTCTTCCTAATCACATTTTTTAGATACATGTTCAATAATAATAAAACCGTATTTACAAGGGTCCTCGCGCTGGGGCCATACGGCGTTGGGGCGCGTCCCCTGGGTGGCGGATTGGGGAGCCCTCCCTCTGGGGGGTTGCACCTGAATAATACGGAATAGGGTGCCGCGGACCGACATAGCCTAGGAGAAGGACAACTCCGAATCTCAAACCCGGGTAGATGGAGCTCGATAGCCCTGGTAGGCAGTCCGTCTAGGAGAAGGTAAACTCTGATTCTAAACCACGGGTTGATGGAGCTCGTTAGCCTTGGTCGGCAATCCATCTACGAGAAGGAAAACTCAAACATTAAACCAACCGGCCCTCCAGGTTTGGGGGTTGGGCGCTGGGCTAACAATCCAGTCCCTGAAAAATAGACTTGTTACAGAAACCGCAAAGAAAAAGCGGCCCTATGTTCCTCAGGGAATCAAGAGGCTTAAGCAAGTAAGCAATTTACAAGGGTAAAAATGTTCTGATTTTCAAGTCGTTCGGCTTTTTATTCTTTTTAAAAACGTTTCTAATCTTGTAAACAGTTTTTATTATTATTTTATAATTAAAAGCGAATATTACGAAGACATGTAAAATTCTAAGCGAAAAATGAGGGATCAAAATCAGGGATGAACATCAGTAATAAATCTTCAAAAAATACGTTTCGGTCGAAAAACTCCGGTTCGAATTCGTCAGTTTTGAAAAGCTAACTGAATTACAGGCTTTTTCACCTGTAGTGACTGAAGGAAAATTTTCCGTGAACTGCGTGACACTTGCTCCAGCAAAACAATTTCTCTGATCAAAAAGTTTTAAAATAAAGCGCGTTTTCTAGGCCTGGAGTTTTTTATGTTTGTTTTCGTGTTGGCTGTTGGTATACAATGCTCTGCGACAGGAAAGCCCGGCAGGTTCTTCTCGACGCTGCCGATAAGTTTCAGCGATACAGACAACTGCACAGCAAGAGATGGCATGCCCTAGGCTAGTGAAGACAGCTGAATACATCCTTGGTGACAATAGAGCGTTGGGGACCCTGCAGGGTGGTTTCAGGACAAAGGTGATGAAAGGTGTGGCAGCGGGTGTGCGTGCAAGGAGAAGTGTTAACTAAGATATCGTAAATAGGCTACCAGTGGTGCCCGAAGGGTGGTAGGTGAGAACCAAGGGAATTTGGCTTGGCTCACAACTTGCGAAACCTTGATGGTTGATGACTTTAATACAGTTGACCCGCGAGTCACTTAGAGGGGTGGCACAGTACCCACGTCAACGAAAATGACAGTTGTCCGGCAGAGCACAGACGCTGAAGTCTCAGAAGTTTATGTGGGGGAGACCTTTCTTGCAATGCTGAGGATGTGAAGATTGGTGGCGCGGTGAAGATAGCTGTGCATGTCAGTGACCTTGTAGCAGTCGTAACGTATTGTATGGAAGTGCTTATGTGATCAATGGTATTGCGTAGATTAATGACCAGGAAAGAGAGTTCAGTGTCAGAAATAGTGTGCGTAAACTGGATTGCAGGTCAGGATGGAAATTGGATAAGAAGTTCATGGTGTAATCCTTAAGTTCCATCTTGCAGTCAGCCTTGGCGGCCCCATGTGGCCAGCGCGACAAATCCTTGCAAAACTCCGTCTCCTCCTATTCAGTTGTTTACCATTGACACGGGGAAACAGGTGGGTCGACGGTTTGTGCCAATGGAAAGCGATAGACCCCAATGGAAATTTCCGTTTGGGAATGGCGTGTTCCATTTACAAAACAGACCCAACTTACCGAGAAAGCCAAGGGCGAGTTTGACATATTGGCGTAGGGCCTGGAACTTGTGGCGAATGGCAAATGGTAAGCACATTTTCCGTTCGGAAATTCCGTTTGGGAATTTTGGACTACCTTTCAAGAAATCCCATTTCCGTTCGGGGAGACAAAAGTAGTCTTTCCATTTACATTCCATCCGGAATTTCCGGATTTTTTTGGTAAATGGTAAACAACCTCTATAGCATTACGAAAATTCAATGTTATAGTACAGCATTTATTTAGTACTCACTGTGTGTAATATGTTGTATGCGTGTACCGACCTAGACTTGTATTAATATATCTGCAAATCTACCTCTATTAACTATAAAATTTTGCAATTATTTCTTTGTAACCAAAGGGAAAATAAAGCTTGTTGTTGTCCCCCGCTCAAAGCATTTTTACTGCGTCAAATGTTCACTTGCGTCCGATTGTAAATAAAATGTCACAAGGCCTGTCAGGGACTAATTTTGTAGCGACTGAAAACTGTGAGTAACAAATACGGTCGCGCAAAAAAGACTCCAGCGATTCGAGAGAGTTTTCGGATAGTGATTTAAAATTTTGAATAAAAAATTGTTCTTCATTCCTTTTTTAATTTATTTTCATCTCACTCAACTCTATTGTATCTCCCTGTGAGTGGACTGCATGTCCAGCCCCGTTTATGCAGGGGTTCGTGGTTAAGAAATATCGACATATAAGCCAGAAAGAGTCCACTTCTTGTGTGGAACGGGAACAATTTACAAGATTTCGTACACAATTTCATTCAAAACGCCAAGTGAGTGAAAGTAATTCCAGAATGAATAGTTAGGCAAGTTGATACCGTGCGTGTTCAAGAGTGACAGTGAGGGCACCGAATCCAGGCCATTCTCGTTCCGGAGGTTGCGCCCCTTTTGGCCAGCGAATGTAACTCACTTATCATGTATCTGCAGAGAATCACAAGAATAAAAGTCCCTTTATTCAAGAAGCAAAGATTAACAGAGTACAGCAAAAGCAGCGTTAAGTAATATGGACTTCAATTTTATGTCATCCATCCTCTAAAAATAGCTTGCTGGTCCCAAACCGCTGACGGGAAAAGGTCTTTCGTTTGGCATGAACGTCAAACTGCAAACAAAAAGATCGGTGTGAATTGATTGACATTTTTGACTTCAGTTCGTGTCGTATGTTATCTGGATGACTATTCTTTGATCTAGCTATAAAGTATACCCGCTTTGTGCCTTTGAACATGATTAAATTCGTAAGAGAACATTCCTGAGTATGCAATGGAACAAACGGTCAATTGAAGCTGAATGATAATAATAGAGGGTACACTTCGTAAGATACGTCAACATTTTTAAACAGAATCAGATCAACATTTCTTAAACAAAAACTAATTATGCGTGTAAAACTGGAAGAACTACTTATAATGTGAAATGAATGCTATTTCAGGGACCTTCAACATCACCTCAGATGATAAAATCGTTCATTTTTCCGTTTGTTCAGTATTGGTTATAATTTGCGACGAATAGGTTTCACTGTTGTAAGTTCTTCAAAAAATTACTACATTGGAAGTGAAGATTTAAAAATTATTCATGTCTTGAACAGAGAAGGTTTACTTACCGAATTTGTAAACACTCATCCGAAAGAAGTCTCCCTTTCCATTGATACAATCTCCGTCAGGGGCTTGGCCATGCTTCTTAAAAGTGGCCCCAGCATTTGGACCAGAGAAACACTGGCCACCAGCCTCCACTCCAAACACAGAGAAGCCACGAGCAGAAGCGTACTGTGAGCAAACATTTGCTATGTTAGGGTCGCTCATATCCCCGTGCAGATATGACGACATTATACGGTCATGGTTTTTGTCAATGAAACAACCCACGGAGGCGTACAGAACTGTAGAAAAACGAATAGAAACATTAGCATCGTCATCATCACCAACACCACCACCATCATTATCGTCAAAAATCATCGTCATCGTCATCGTCATCGTCGTCGTCGTCGTTGTCGTCATCGTCATCGTCATGGTCATTAGAATCATCAACAGCAACAACAACACAAATGCAACTATTTTTTTAATTAGACAACTCAAGATCGGTATCAGTAAACCTTGTTCAATATCGGATCACTTTGGTGGGATCGGGGATCAGACGTTTCCACGTTTTTGGTTCCTTGACGGTAAAATATACCTCGTTACGATCTGTCTTATTCACGGTAGCCACGGTGATGGTTTTGTGTTAATTCAAATTAACGACATTATTTTTGAATGGGTCAAGACTGCAAAACCAAGCTGAAATTGTCTGCCAATTCATTAACAATTCGACCGGCTTGAAACTGTTTGCAAATTCGAATTTAAATCCTTTGTTCAGAAGTGAATAACTCGTCACCAACTTTGTATCATTTTAAAGCTTTAAATTTTCAGTCGTGTTAGTCAACGGGCGTTCTATAGCATACACAACTTTTATTCGTCTGCGGTGTACTTTTGGATTTTTTTTAATTTTAGTAATAATAAAAGTTAACGTACAGAAAACTTCAAGTCGAAGTAAGTTCTGGTTACAACCATGGAGCGCGCTGTAGATGCATCTAAATTCCAGCTATATAACACGGCTACATGGGGAAATCAATTTTTCGTTTTTCCTTTCGAACGTAACATTCTCTTGAGTGTAGACTGTTTACGAGTGCTTCTTCTCTGAGCCCCGGCAAGCTCACTTATCTGCTTCTTTTCTTGAATGAGAGAATCCCATTCAGTTCCATAGGGCGTCTTGGTTGGCACATTTATCCCCTGACGGATCCCTGTCGCCATCTCGTATGGGCAGTTTTCTAAGTCCGTAATGATTTTCGTTACTGCCTCTAAAACGAGAGCGGTGCTCACATTATAATAGCATTCGTACGGGATATATTCTGGCAAGTCGTATTTCAAAAAAAGTATCCATAAATGCCATCAGTGGAACAAAGCCTTTTCTTGGTTTTTCGTGTGAAACCTTTTGATAGTAACTGAGTTGAGATGGATGTAGAAGCCATTGAGATGGACTAATAAGACGATAAACTTTAAAATGATACCAAGTTGGTGTCAATTGAAAAGTCACGTGACGAGTTATTCACTTCTGGAAACACAGGGCAGGTGTGCATTTGAGGACGATGTTCGTGTGAATGTTTTCCATAGTAATGGCGTTGAGATGGGTGTAGAAGCCATTGAGATGGACTAATAAGACAGTAGCAAGGAAATAAACATGTCACGATGATGCCGGTCTCCGGTGCAAAGCAAAATTAAATGTGGTTAGACAAAGCCAATCCAACACATGGCCACTACCATGCTTAAAGAAAGCGCAGCATATCGGATCAAAAAAGATCTACGGTCCAAAATACATAAAAGTAAAACTCAAAACAGCAAGTCACTACCATTATACGGCTGCCAAAGTAGGATCTGTTTGAGATCTAATCGGTCTGGACAAAAGTGAAGATATTGTTTTGAGAATACTTATGTACCATGATTGCGCGCGGGCTCACAGGTGACGTCACACTTACCATCACACTTGGAACAGGTTCTGCGACAAAGTGGGAAATATTCCTGGCATTTCCCATTTTGTTTAATGAAGCTACACCCATTGCCTGGCATAATGTTAGAACACTCTGAAATGGAAAACAATACAGAGGGGACAAGTATAACGAACAGATGAAAAAATAAAAGAAAGCGATGATAAAAATTACGTCTCTAGAGTATAGTCGGAAACCGGGTTTCTTGTATAGTATAACAGAGTGTTTAACAAAGGAGAAAATAGAATTTAGGCTTGATCATCATATTAAAGCGGGTATTGCAAAGGTTTAGAGATCTCATTTTATAGTATCAAATTTGTTCGCATTTATTAACAACTTGCTATCCATTATATATGGCAATTTCTGAGTTTTTATTGGTTTACAGGCCATGGTACATGAGCTCATATTCCATGGAACACGAACATGGTAGGTGCACGCCCTATATTGGGTGGGGTTTGTCAGCAAGGTGTAGCAGATTCTAAATGGAGCCAGCGCGAACGTCAGCCCGAATAAAATCTCAAAATGACCCGTTCTTTTTATCACGTTTCTTACCTTGAACTTACTTGCCCCCAAATTACGCGCTGCCACATCAATTGTCCCGGGGAGCAAGAAGGCAAAGTGCCACTTTGATGTCTCGCAAAGCAAAATGTGGATGGACAGTAAAAACGCATGGGCAACCCACGGCTCTTACAACGTGTACTTAAGAAATAGAAAACATGTACCGTGTTTCTATCGAGGTGTAGAAACACGATTTTTAGCCAATCAGCGCGCGTATTTTCTTAGGACTGTTTTCTAATTAAGCAATAGATCACACTTTCTATGGGTTTATAGGGGTAATAACCCACGCGGGATGTTTGGGGGAACACGAGAAAAGCCGCAGGCGAGTGATTTACAAACTTTTCGAGTGTTCTCCCAAACATCTCAAGTGGGTTATTACCCCTATAAACCCATAGAAAGTGTGGTCTATTGCTTTTATATAATAATTCAGAAGACGTGCGATTTTTCCATGGGTTTACCGGCACAATAAACCGTAGCTGATTGACCAATCAGAGCGCGCGCATTGATTTTGTTATTATATAAATAGCCATAAAAAAGACTTAAAAAAGGTCAAATACCTGCAATAGCCATTTTCTAAGAAAAGTAACTATATATTAAAGCAGATTGTAGCCACCAAAAGGGCGCCTGTGCTAAAGCTGCACGAAGCAGTCGACTAGAACCCGGTGATTTTTTTTCGGGAAGGTACGATCCAGCCAGGAAGCGAACCGCACGAGCACCGGAGGAGCGAGCAACCCCCACCCCCTCTGTCGGATAAAATTTTGAAAATAAGGTTGCCTGAAACTACATTTGAAGTCAGCATGATACAAAACCGGCTAGCCAAAAGAGAAGTTAAAAACGTGGATATTACTCAACTTTTACGCATCTATTTCACAGTACTAGAGAATAATGTCACTATTCAAAAATAACGAAAAATGAAATAATCATTGGTCAACAAAAAAGATGGACCCCCGCAGCCCGTGGTGGGGTGGGAGCGCATCCGAAGGGAATCATATTTCCTGTGCTTCCAACATTTACTGTTCTAAAGGAGCAGTGTCACGGCATTTGAAGTCATTTTCCCATTTACTTTCAAATTGAAGGAAATCTAAAATAACAGTTTTCTGATGCCGAAAAGCACCAACGGGATAATAAAATGCTGAAATTATACAAGGATTATTTCGAATGGTGACAACGATATAGACCGATTACAAACGACGTGACGTGACGTAGCTCCTTTAAGTATCTCGAGATAAATGCAAAATACTTACGAGATGGACAGGATGCAGGACATTTATCTTTAAAAAACTGACTTCCACAGAAACCCCGCAGTTTCAAAAAGTTACAGCTGTTAGAACCCATTGCTGAGAGAAGAATAAAATACGACATTAATTATTAGACATCTCTTGGGTCAGTTTGCGAGTCACTCTGGAAGTGAAAATTGACACATACGCAAAATAAATTTTCGTTCTTTGGGGATTTACTCCCGGGGTGGGGGTGGGGGTACTTGCTAGTAATTGGTTAATGCAGGCTCCTGGTAAATAAGAAATGTAAACGCACATTTAATGTCAAACACAGGAAATCACCCGAGCCAGAGGCTCATGATAAAGTGCTTGACAATAATCCAGATCGAATTGGAATTTGGAAATGTTGGTTTATGAGGAGAGTCGAAAACAGAAGTACCCGGAGAAAAACCTCTCAGAGCAAGAAAGAGAACCAACAACAAACTCAACCCACATATGACGCCGAGTCCGGGAATCGAACCCGCGAAACATTGGCGGGAGGCGAGCGCTCTCTCCTCTTCGCCATCCCTGCTCTGGATTGACTATAATGGGGTTGCATTTTGAATAATTTTCAGTAGAGTTATTACAATGGGGTCGTACGTTTTGAGATTTGGACGGTAAGAAAATTCTGGCAAGTTAATTGTTGCCCAATTTAGAGCGATCATGTTAACGGCTCGCGGTCGGATCGTGAAAGTTACATTTGCCCAAAAGGTGGCTAAGATCGGGTCTATAATTGGCCGCAGAATAGACTATAATGAGGTAGAAGTTCTGAGGGGCCAGCGACACAGACTACCAAGCAAAACTTGACCCGAGTAACCCACCCCCTCCCCCCCCCCGTGATTTTTTTTTAAAGTGAATCTTCCTTTACTCCATTGACTCAGTTACCTAAGCGACAACCGATCAACTCAATCCTCATGGAGATATGTACGCTCCAAGTCTTGGGGTGAACACGAATGTAGCGCGCTTCAATGGCCGGCGACAGAGCTTGAGAGACAATGGTATCGCTATCCGAGTTTCCTGTGAACACCTGCAGGCAATACACATGTATATTTTTAATATTTGAGACCAAGTGGGTAGAAATACATATGGAGAAATTGGGTTAGTTTTAGCATGTGTCAATACGTTGCAGTTTCAATTATTTGCTAAAGAATGTTATTGGAAAACAATGTCTTGTGAGCAGGTCCGGGAAATCGAGACAACATTTAAAGCAACTACGTAGTGGTTTGTGCGTCCTGGAAACTTAAGCCTAAATTTTTCAAATTCTGCGTTCTTTTTTTAGCTCAATATCACCTCTTTGTTTTTTCTTCTTTACTTAAGCTATTGTAGTCTAATTAATATACTAGCATAATTAAGGATAGTAATAGTCTAATTTTTAAGCGTATTCAGGGTAGTTCAGTCGGAGAAGCAAGTTCATGGTAGTCGCGTTAAGCAACAGATTACTTTCTGTGTATTTGCGAGCTCTAGTACTAGTTTTTCACTGGATGAAATAAAGGTGGATTTCCACCGTTGCGTATTTTTTTACGCGCGTTCACGTGCGTAAAAAATTTAGAGACGATGTATGAACGACTTGCGTAAACGTTTACGCACGTTTTCCATATATCGTCTCTAATTTTATTTACGCACGTAAAAAATTACGCGACAGTGGAAATCCACCTTAAGTCGGAAATTCCTCGAGTACTTAAACGAAGATTTACTAAAACTGACACTAGTTTCTCCGACTGAGTTTGGTTCGTCGCTAAAAAGTGCTCAAAATATGATGACGTGGCTCTTTTAATTAAGACTTTGTGTTACACGTATTTGTAACAAGCTTGTGGCCGACAGCCCTGTCACTGGCCATACACCTCCCCTCTAGACGCTCAAACTCAATTAAACTTTAGCCCACACCTCCTTTGCCCCTCAGGCTACGTCCACACTAAGCCGGATAAATTTGAAAACGGCGTTTTCGCCTTGAAAGCGGATTGTTTCGCCATCGATTTTGAAACGCTGCCTCGCAAGAAACGCTTAATGCATGCTATAACATGCCCACATTGTCCGAGCAACGTTTTTCGATTGTTTTGATGCCAGCGTTTTCAAAAAGTTCCGTTTTCGGTGACCGAAAACGCCGTTTTAGTTTGGACGGAAGGCCAATCCGGCTAAAAAAAGTTGCGTTTTCAAATTTATCCGGATTAGTGTGGACGTAGCCTCAGCCGACCCGTATTGATTCTAATTAGGTTTTCTAATTAGACGTAGACTTCGTAGACTTCTGATATTAGGGAGCTTAAGCAAACCACGACGGCAACGTCAACGAGGACGTCGCCAAACAAAAGATTTAATGAGCAGAACAATAGCTCTGCACATGCATTATCCATCTTTGTACATTTCTTTGTCGTCCCCTGCAAAACGAGGACGTGAATTGACTAAATTCTGCGTGGTGTGAAGAACGTGAGCAACAATAGCGAGTTTTTCAGGTTTCTAGTTTGAATTAAACAAGCGCATAAAAATCCAAGTAGAATTAAGTGCTGATACTGATAATCACACTAACCAAATTTTGATAGTTGCAAGATACTTCCGTAAACTTTAAATGCATGTTTTGGTGGAAGTTGTCGTCGGCGTCGCCGTCGTGCTTTCGTAAGGTCCCTATTAGGGAGCTTAAGCAAACCACAACGGCAACGTCAACGAGAACGTGGGCAAAACAAAAGATTTAATAAGCAGTACAATAGCTCTGCACGTGCGTTATAATTCTTTGTACATTTCTCTGCCGTCCTCTGCAAAACAACAACGTGAAATGATCTCTGATACTTTCTAACCGTAAACTTCATTCCTTACCTTAGGAGTATTGTTCTCCTCATAGTCTGTGAATGGGCTGCCGTGGTCTCTGTAGGAGACACTGTAGCTCTTAACAAACTGGTTACAGCTGCAACCTTGTCGTCCCTGCGTTTGTATTTCTGTCACTTTTGTTTTTGCGCCCAGATCGACCTGTAGCCATTGGTCGCCGTTATTGGTCGCTGCAGACCAAGCCCCAGCCCTATTTCCTGCTGCCACAAAATTTAGCCTGCCATTTGCAGTGCCATGATTATCGTCGAACTGCGACGAAGCTTTGATCTGAGAATCGAGAATTTCTCCATTTTCCATCCCAAGTGGTCGTGGACATTCTATGAACAAGAGATAACTGCATTAAGGTCGCGGTATACACCTTGACCATGAGACTATTGGTATGGGGTGTCACTTTTGAAAACTCTCTATCATGCACGTTTGAAAGCCGATTCTGTCAAAACTTTGCAGACATACTGACGAATAACGGAAATACATAATTTTACTTTGATTGCATGGATCACGCCCAGCGGTAATGCTATAAGTCACTGAAGCTAATTTTTGTTCTAGAGTTTTGCGGCTTTCCGTGCTTCCTTGATGAAGGGAAAGGCCGCAGACTGCCATATGTTGCTTAGAATGATTGGGGAGATTAAAGTTTCTCGCGGTTTGGATGCATTTTTGTCATCTTTCTCTACGTCACGAAGGTGTTTTCGGAATCGGTCGCCTAGTCGTCTCGCTGTTTCGCCGATGCAAAGAGTGCAAGTTATGCAGTAGATGACACTGGCTGAGGTACAGGTGAAATGATCAGTGATCTTGATAGATCGCTTTGGTCCCGATATTTTGTCAACGTTGTGAATGAAAGGGCATGTTCCGGGTTGATCACTTGTTTGGAATGCACTTCTGACTAAGAAGTTACCTATATTTTTGTCGCGTTTGAATGAAATTAATGGGGGTTGCGAAGAGATTCTACCAGTATCGGGATCATTTGAAGTAATTTAAAGTTTTTTAGAATGATGGATTTAACTGCGTGGTTGTGAAAGTAAAATGTGAGGGTGGTGCTGACTGTCGATCAATTTTGTTTGGTGCGATGATGGCCCGCTTGAACAACTGAAGCAGGATAGCCGCGTTTGTCGAAGAAATTGCACATTTCCTCTGAGTCGTCACTACAAAGACGGCGAAGTCTAAGAAACTGAGAATAAGGAATGGAATTGTTGACATGTGATGGATGTGAAGATGAATACAACAAATAACTATGAGAATCTTGTAATGCGCACTGGTGCATAAACCGTTGCCTCCGGTAGAAACTTTGAAATCCAGAAATGCTAAAGAGGTATCGGAAATTTCCCAGGTATATTTAAGAGCAGGATGAAACGAATTGACAGCGGTTATAAATTGATTGAGATCCTCTCTGATTCAGCCTGATACACAACGACAACGGGATTTTGAAACGGCCGATGTAATTGGACTCCCTTTGTCTGATTTCAGCGAATCAAATCATGTTTTCCCAGAGCCACTTGTTCCTCGTGCACAGGCCCAGCCGGTTAAGAGGGACAAGCGGCTCTGGGAACGAGAACCAACCAGCCAGCCACAAGATTTGTGATGGCTTAGTGCGGGATTATACTTCGTATAAGCCCACACAAAAATTCCAAGTCAGATATGACAATCTACAATACACCTTGTTTACCTCCCTGCCATGTCAAGTCATGAAATTGTCTATCCGCGCTGAATTCTTGGAAACAAAAATTGCTTATGTTTAAGCTTACGAAAGCTTCCCGAGCAAACACGAGTGAACGGATTAATGCGCAACGTATATAATTATGGCAAGGACAGCGTTCAAGGAAAACATTGATTAAAAGGCAAAGAAAGAAACCACTAAACATACGTCATCACAGTGCATCCTAAAATTAAATTCGTGTAATTCGAAGAGATTCCACCTTGTTTTCTAATATCGTAAGTTAATAGAGACTATTTGAAAAATCTGTTAAATTCAAAAAGGTACTGACTTACGTGCAGACGTGGACGGAGAGAAAAATAATGTCAGGACAAGAAAACAAACAGTCTGAGAGTATATCATCTTAGTTAAGTTCTCTGTCGTAACACAAGTAGAGTAATCTGGTTTATATACTGCACTTGTGTGAATTGATAACTGCGTCATTTGTAAATCTCGTTTCAATTAAAATATAGCAACCGATTTGTTTACATAACTTAAGCGTTAAAACTAAAATAAACATTCGATCTTAACAATTATGAATCATGATATTTGGACATATTTTCCTTCTCACAATGAAAACACACAGACAAACACAACAAATCTTGCTTTTTTATACGTCCTATGGTTTCCCGGGGAAGGGGTGGGTAAGAGATTGGCATTGCTGAAACTGCATAAAACGTAAGGTAAAAGTGAAATAATAAGTCAATCCCGAGGGGGGTACTCCGCTATAAAAATGACGGGGGTGCTCGTCGTACCTTTTAGGGGGTAAAATTTGTGAATTGGTACCGCTTAGGGTGCAAAAATCTAAAATGACCGCCGCTTAAGATGTTGTGGTACCTTTTAGGGGCCTTCCGTATAGGCCCGCATTTGTTTTACAAAAGAAAAATAAGAAAAATAATTTCTAATTACTTCAGAAATGGTACCTTTTAGGGGTAAAAATTACTCTGAGCCACGCCCACAAAATGAGATTCTGGTACCTTTTAGGGGTGTTTTCGAAAATTTCCGACGAGCACCCCCGTCATTTTCATACGGGAGTACCCCCCCCGGGAAGTCAATGCCAATTTAAACTACCGAAGCTGATCAAATACGGTTTTTAATTATACATCAAAGTCCATTATTGTCAACAGCTGCATTTTTTATTAATTTTTGCCAACTGTACAATTTATGAAAAATCTGGATACTTTCCATAAACTAATCAATTGTCAAGAAAAACTAGTTTGCCATGTTCACGGCCTCGGAATTTTTCTCATCCAATTATTTTCAAATTGGACGGCATGTAGTCCTATTACATATACAAATTTCACAATTTTCAGATTCTTCAGCTGATCAAATGATAACTGAGATGATATAGTGAAAATTTGTAGTGATGACATATGTAACCAATCGATAACGTGGGACAATCAGAACGTTTATGTAACCTCTACAACTTGATTCCGACAACGAACTTCTGGAAAATTCTGAATTTTCCTTCCCAGGAAAGGCGAAGATCATGTTTAGTTTAATTTCGATTTCTTTATCTTTTTCAATTTTATCTTTTTCCTTTTTATAATTACAAAAGTATTTTCACCGGCAAATCATCACGAACTGGCAAAAAATGTGGAGCTCCGCAAAACACTTTGCATTGCTCGCGCATCAATGATGCCGCGAAATGAGAACTATTATGTGACGCCATCAAAGAACAAATGAAACCTTCGTTATTTACACGGGCTGATCAGTCAGGTTTGTTTGTTGTTGTTAAAAAATTTCACTTCCTTGAACAACTTTCCAATTACTAATTTTACGGCATGAGTGTTTTTTTTTTGCCTTCAGGTCACTTTAAAGCATTTTAAGTTTTGAATGCAAGCAATCATTTTAACCAGGCCTCCTCCACACGCAGATCTTGGAATAATTAAGCGCACCCGATTTTAAAGCGAGTGCTTGCATTGTGCTGTATTACATTAGTAATATATCAGTTTTTATTTTAAAATAATGGTATTTGTTAAAAACGAACAAGCTAGATGTGCCGTTATAATAGCTTATAATACATTATATGATTACCAAACCAATGCGCTGTATGATTGGTCAATCAGCTATGGTTTATTATGCCAGTAAACTCATGGAAAACTAGGGATGTTGGTAGAACACTCAAAGAATTCCTAAATCACTCGCTTGCAGCTTGTGATTTACAAATTCTTCTCGTGTTCTACCAACATCCCGCGTGGTTTATCGTCTTTATCAGCCCATAAACCATAGTAACTTGTGGTCTGTTGCTTAAGTATTAGGGCGACAATATGAGCTAGAGATCCCCTAAAGGAGTAAAACACATCTTACGAGAAGTAGCCAATTTTTTATAGGTATGCATGAAGGTACGAGATTTGTGTAAGATATTTATATAACTGCCATGATTATAATTATTCACTAGGGAAATAGAATAATTTTCTATTTTTTCTTACCTCTGCAAACGTTCTGCGTTCATATTTACTCGTACTGGATTATCTACAATTCATACAGGAACGAAGTCATGCTAGAAAGCAGACAGCCGTTAGATTGGGATGTTCTCAACAGTGACCAGAAATATGAAATCTGTGGTAAGTCAGTACGACCACCATAGTGAAATCTCAAACTACTTACGGGCTGTTAATGCATGGGGGACGAGCGTAAACGGGTGAAAAACAATTTGACAAAGAAAAGCTCCCCTCTCACCGCCCCTCAGTAACTTTCGAGGGATGTTCACTAATCTCCCCGCGTGAGAAGTAGAAGGCGGTAATTCATGGTAACGAGGTCGTTGGGCCCAGTCTTTCCCCCTAATTTTAATCTGATTCCATCTTTCGCAGATTTGCTCCTACAAAAGACGAAACACCGTAACTTCCTTCTGCTCGAAGAGAACAAAAACCTGAAGAATAAAATCAAAAATATGGAGCATGAAATGTGTGGCTACAGGGAGGCTTTGCGTGTACAGGAATGCAAGTTTAATGACTTGAATGAAAAGCTGAAGACAAAAATGGTAACGAGATTTTACGTTCTCCGTGTGATCAGGAGACCATCACCAGAGTGATAGGCTCCTGAAGGGATGCAATGGTTTTCAAAGCCAAATAATAGCACAATTAGCTAGCCAGTCACAAAAGTCGCAGATAATCCAGTGAAACGATTTTATTTTTAAAAAAAAAAACTTGAAACACATATATGTAGCCCAGCGCCAAGGGCAGAGAAAGGTGTGCGAGCGAGTCATGATTTGGTAAATTAAATTTACACCTAAATTAAGCAATCGCTAGGCGTAGGATGGAAAGAAAATTGAAGCGGTAATAAGGTCTAGGGAGTAGAACTGTGTATGATGTGTTTTGGCGCGTTCGATCTCACTTGGCTGTTTTTAATTATGTAATGTTTACTTTCCACGTATCGTATAGGAGCTGATTAAGCCCCACCCCGGCCGGCGGGCTTATTTCTATTCAGGGGACTCTTGAGGGGGGCTTTTCTATAAACTGGGGTTTTCATCTTTTTAGAGCCATCTTAAAGGTGTTTTAACGGATTGTAACAAATCAGAAACAATAATAAGTAAATTTGGTCGACTTGGGAATTTCTTTGAAAGCGTAAACCGCATTTGGAAATGGGAGGGAGGGGTACATAGAAGAGAGGCCGGGCCATTAATAGTGAATCAATATTCTTATCAACGTTTTGTAGAAAGAAAGACAGGAACTCATGGCTAAAGAAGAAGGGCTGTCTCACAGAGTTATACTCCTTCAGTCTAAGCTACAAAATGAAAAAATTCTACGAGAAACGCTGGAGGAAAGAATAAAGATGGTATGTACATGAATTTCCTAATGGCGGACGGCTGGATAATTGTGAAGAAATTCTATGGTAACTTGAAGTGGTTGTTTTCAGGCATCACCAGAGAACACTTCACTGAAGACAATAAACCAGCGGTTCACTCGAGTAATGGACAGATTGAGGCGCAGACTTGGGAGACGGCGCAATTCGGTACAAGACAGCAACCAGGCCTCATGATCGATTCAGATTCAGCTGACGACCTATTTACCACTCCAGATCTAGAAAGACTGAATAATAAAAATAGGATTTGAAGAAAAATTAAATCACCAGTCTGTTGATTTTCACGTCCAGTAGTGCGGGTTACAACTTTGCTGGGTTATCTTCCTCACGCACCAGTCATGTGAAATCCCCGCCAACCCCCATTGGGGGCTACCCGGGGAATACATTTTTACTGTCAGTCCCGCCTTGCCGGGGGTGGGAATCAGAGTGAATTCCCCCGCCTTCTAAACATCAAGCACAATTCATTTAATAGATTATAATTGTTTAACAACTAGAGGTTTCACAGGATTTTTTTCATACCACTGAAGTCAATATTACTTATTTTTTCCCTTCCTCTTCGTTTTCACTGTTTAGACAAACAAACATACCTTCTTCATCAATTCTTCAGCCTCCATGTTTCGAACCCAGTCTTCCAAAAGAGGTCGCGAACCACGATCACGAGTGAAATCCCCGCCAAACCCCCGCCCAGCCCCCGCATTGTGTAGCGAAGCCGTGAAAAGGGGTATACCTCGCTACCGGAAAACCTAAATCAAGTGAATACGTACGAGGTGAAAACCCCCAGGGGGTGCGGGTGTTTCACTGAATGACTGGTGCATTTAACTTAGGAATATATAAACAATCCCCTCTCAGGAAAATGAGCGCGCAAATCTCTATATGCTTTCATGCAGTGTCATCCATTCCCATCCTTCTCAAAGAACTATTTCTCCTAACTATGACGCTTGTCTTGAGGTTAGAAAGTTTTAGCCAAAAGTTTTCCTTTTCTGTTTTAATTTAAATAAACGCACAAGAAAAACACAGGAACCATAATAGCAATGGGTTTAACCAGACGTTCTTGAAATAGAGTTGATTTTTCACAACCGCTGGAGCTTTTGCAAGTTGCAAGGAGACTGAGCTCTAGTTCCAGGCTCCACTATATGAAAGGCGCGCGGATCTCAAAATGGCTGTTGTCGTGGAAGGTACGTGTAGTCGAAGTTTATATTTTATCAATAGTTCGATTCTTGTTCATGGTAGTTAAAAGCGATAATTTTGCTTTCTACAGAGTCTCGAGTAGTCTTTGAAGACAGTCACGAGTGTTTTGTTTGCCATGGAGTCGTCAAAGCACCATTTGTAAGGTGCTGTCAATGTCGTCCTGCAGCTGAAATTTGTTTGGAGGTTTGTTTTGTGGAGGATATGACATGTGAAGTCCTACTTTTGTTACAACTCGCAATGCAATATTTTTCTGCCTTGTAGGTTGCAAAATGCAAAAATAGAGGGCTGGTTACATGCCAAATGCGATTATTGGTAGTACTGATCTGTCCTCGTGTGCCGGTACACAAGAAGACCAAACAAGCTAACCAATGACTCTTAAATATAAATAAGTTGGCCGCGATTTGCTCTAAATACTCTGTTTATCCTACATGTTCAATAAGAGTTCAAATGAAATGTTAAATGAGTCTTGAGTGCTATTGTTTGCCCGTTCTGAGCTGTTTAAGACGTCATTTCGCAATATAATTTATCGACCCCTAGAAGAGAAAGAGAGGTCGACAACGCAGCACAATGGCCGGTGACCACGACCTTGTCCGGTTCAAGCCTGAACTGACGCTAAACCATCATAATTCTCACCTTGAAAACGCTGGCATCTGATCGAGCACAAATTTCTTTGTACTTAACATCCTTCCAAAATTTTCGGAAAAAAGCGTTCCTGAAGTTCAAGAAACAGCTTTCTCAATATGATCTGTGCCAGATTCTTGTCCAAAGGAATCTGAACGATGCGAGTCAATTCGAATCTACCAATCAAGAGGGTCCCCTATACTTTTTTTGTGACACGCGAGCATTTTTGCTTTGCGTGAAGCGTGAATCAGGATTTATTTTTTCTGTGATTTGTGAATCTATATTTTTCCGTCCTCGGGAAATTGGTTTTCTATTTTTTCGTGATCCGTGAAATATGCATTTACATACGTGTGATTTGTGAACCAACGACTTTTGCGGGAATAATTTTAACCCTTTTGGAGATTTTAGCACCATTAAAGCTCGTAAACTACACCAGAGGACTGAGAACTAACCACAGCGACAGTGAACCAGGAGGGCCTAGTGTTAATATGTCATTGGTTGCTTTTTTACGGTGACGAGTGTCTGAAATTACCAAAAGATGGCACATTCAGTAATGTGAGGTGAAATGTTTAAATACATTTTTGTAATGATTGTATCTGTGTGTTTTGCGAACCGTAAAAATAATTTGTATTTCTGTGTGACACATGATTTAGCCTTTGCATTTTTACGTGAAACATGATTGCTTGACTTTCTCCTTGAACTGCTTCTCAAATTTTTCGTGATGCGTGAAAAGGCCAATTATTTTTGCGTGAAACTGTTTTCAGAAGAGGTATAGGGGACCCTCAATCAGTGCATCGCAACACATTGCCCAAAAGCCCAAGCCCAAAATTAAACATTTAGTTTGTCAATTTCAGTGCTTCTCAAGAGGCAGTGAGCAGAAAGAGCACCACAGTGACCACTGCTATGAAATAGTTGTAAGTATTGTTTTGTAATTTGTATACATTTTACGTTATAATTTTGTATGTTTTGAAGGGATTTTCACAATTGTCAGATCATTGAACAGACATGCATGTATCTGTGGATGTTATTTCAAGTTCGTGTTGAAAGGGCAGTCAGTGTAATTGAATGTAGACAGAGTACAACACACTAACTCAAACCAAAAATTGACTTGAGCCTGTAAATATAATCAAACCAAATTTAGTTACCCTAGAACTAACCTAAAATGTTCATTAACTGGAATTCCCCCACCTTGGCTAAACTTAGAGAAAATGTGGTGAACGCAGTTTCCTTTTCTTCATTGTTATTCTCTTTAGAGCAACAATTTTCCGGTTTTGGAAAAGAATTGGATTGCTCAAGAAGAAATTGATCTTCTAGATGGCATTTCTGATTGTGGCTTTCAAAACTGGTGAGAGTTTTAAAATTAAAACTTGCAAGTTATTATTTTTACTTTAACTTTCCAATCAAAATTTTTACAGAATTTCTCCATAAAAATAATTTATGCACTGCCAAGACCAGGTAGTCTGCATGAAAACAGCTAGGGGATACAGTAGATTCCAGATTTCTCAAACTCTTGATATCTTAAACCTCCTGATAACTCAAGCCAAAAGTTGTTTCCCTTTTATTTCCCTTAGAGGTTTGAAAAATTGGGATTGCACTGTAATTATGTTGTAGCATTTTAATTTAATATAATATTTAGCCAAGTCTAAAAGCTGAGCTCTGTATTTTTTTCTGCTTCTTCATAATTTGTAGCGTTGAAGATTCCACATCTGAAATAAATCAGAATAATTAAACATCAACTCCAATGACAGAAATTCCGCTGAGAACAACCATGAAAAATTGCAAAAAATATCCTGCCAAAACCCTGGAAAAAGTTTTTGGACTTAAGTGCTCGATCAATGAAAACTAATACCTGGTCAGCAATCAACTTTAAAAAAAGCATGTGACCTCAGTGTGTTCTAAACCTGAGCCCACAATATGGTCATGTGATACTGGTCAGTGGATACCTTCTTTTGATAGCTGTCCAGCTTTCCATTGTCTATAACATGGATATGCATGCATTGTTTTCCAATTTTTGTGGGTATGGGGATCCGCTCTGCAGTCTTTGGGCCACCAGATCTCCACTATTAATGTTACCATACATGCTCAAAAGCAGAGTTGGTCCAATGACCCAGTCAATTTACAATATAAACAGCTTTCTAAAGCCTCTTTTTTAATTTTAAGAAAGAAAAAGTCACATTTGGGGGAAAGCTGGGATGGAGTGCTGCTAAAAGGCACTATGTGTACCTTAAACCATGGTATTTCCTTGATACAGCTGTACCAAAGCTAATTGGTTCATGACTTTCAGTACTCAGCTCTTAGAAGAGAAACCGCATAATATCATCCAAGCTTGCCAAAGACAATAAACCCAATTATCAAAACGTCTTGCTGCTAGTATTTTCATTGTTGTTTATTATTGTAGGAAAGACATTGCTAAACAAGTTCAGAGTAAAACAGAACAAGGCAAGTGTAATGTTTGTCCTTTATTTTGCTTGTAAAGGTCTTCATTGCAGCATAAGCTCTTGCCGATACTTCTGTCAGAAAAATACAAAATTAAGCTGTTGCTGATTAATGAACCATATGAAGACTGGATGGTATTTAATACAATTATCATTATTGATAGTAGATTCTGTTAATTAACTTGAAAGCATCTGTCTGTTGATTAACATTATTGCTACCTTATCATCCTTCAGAATGCGAAGAACATTACATGAGGTGTTACATTGATGAGCCCTGTGAAGCTCTAAGGATTCCAGGTACATGTGGCACTGTGTCTCACGGCATGTTAGCATCTGCGTGATGGGCCAAGTGTCCGGACCCATCTTGCTGTAGCATTATTAAGTACGAGTACCGTAATGATTTGATTTAGCACTCGGGGCGCTTATTTACTTTTGGTACCTCAAGGGAGGGCGCTTATCCGAGACAGGGCGCTTATTTCTTTTTTGAGAAACAATCAAATGTTCAAAATAAATCTTGTTTGGAGGAATTATGCACTCACATGGACACAATACTTAAGAAACTCAGATGAAAACCACTGTTTTAGTAATGTGGCATTACGTACATGTATGTGAGCAATTAAGGGAAGATGAACCAAGGTTGACACATACTCTTAAGGTGCTATAATTTTGTAATATTACAATAGGGGCGCTTATTAGAACGGGGGTGCTAATTGGAATAAGGTGCTTATTAATAAAAACACATTTGATGGAGGCTGCTTATTTGAATCATTACGGTATGCCAGTCCATTGCAACTTGTTACTCTCCAGCATTGAGTTTGCTGGTACCCATCTATACACCTGAGGGGGAGTAGTCTTGACATCCTTCAAAGCTGTGTATACTTGCATACTTGCACCAGTTATGTTTCTAAGCTGGATGTTTTCATTTTAACATATGTTAAACACATGTTAACATATGTTGTTTTCTTCAGAACTGAGGCCATTTGTTACCTGTTCACCATCGCCATCCACTGCTGGCATTATATTTAAAGGTGTTGTGTAGGCTATTTTTGTCTGTTAATTACAGTATGATGGATGTTTCTGATCTTGTGTTAGAATAAAGAACTGATGACTGAATTCATAGACCGTATGTGCAAATGGTTTGACTTGACCTAACCAAAATACATGATAATTTGTTACTGTTATTTCTTAGCAATGGAAGACCCACCACGCCCTCCAATGGATTCAGCACGAAGCTTGGAGATGTCAGGTTACATGCCATGTAGGGGAGACTTTGATGTGGTAAAGAACGTATATTACACTTTAAACCTTTGCTCGTGTGTGTAGTTTTTAAATAGCCTGCATTGCTTTTTCCTTAAAATTCTTAGTCTTTTTTTTACAATATCTTTGTTTTTTGTCTTCAGGAATATGACAACTATGCTGAGGTTGATATAAAAGACATTGAATTTGATTCTTCTGATTCAAACATTCTTCAAGGTAAGACACAATTACAACATCTAATATGCGTGTACAACAGTCTATATACAGTGCAATTAGAATAGTAGAAACTTGCAAAGAAGTTATGGTAGCCGAATGGTCTGTATGCTAGACTCCAGTTGACTGACATTTCCAGCATGAAGCATGGCCAAGGTCACTAATCTGCGCTCCGACGAAGGGCTAACGCTCGAAACATCAGCACTTGAATCTCTTTACGGTGGCCAATTGACATTATCAACCCAGTTGATAAAACCAAATTATATTGTTATACTTCCCACCGACGCAGCACCACAGTTTCTTTAGAAACTTACCCCCTCTAATCTAACAGTACCTTCTCCAACCTTGCAATGGACTAGCATCCAATCCAGGAATGAGGCACCAGTCTCCTTGTTCACTGTTGCTAATTCATGCCACTGAAACTAGAATACGCTCTATCTCAGTGGGCTACTAGGCTCATGTGCAGAGAATTTTCCCCAGTTTTGATTAAAGGTCCCGTTTTTTATCACAGAGCTTAAAATTGCTGCTGTTGAAATCTTTCTATCAAGACTGCGGCAGAGATTCTATAGAAAACAGTAAGTCTAGGTTAATTGTTCAAAGTGCACTCCAACACATTTTGCTATTTTAAGTGGTCAGGACAGTAGAGTGTGGCAATTTGATTTATTTATTTGATTTGCTTGAAGACATTTTATTATGGTTAATAAGTTTTAACATGTACATGTAAACTCAATACACCAGATGATTTTGATTTGAAATTACTGCTGACTCAGTAATAACGTGAGATAATGAATGGCTCTTTCTTATGAGGCCAACACACAGAAGTTTAACCAGGTGCCTGTTACAACAGAAAACACAAAATATTCTTTACCAAAACGAATCTCGAAATTGTACAAGCACTTGAAAGCCACATCTTGAATGTTCATTGTCTCACCCGGTGTAGCATCAAAGTTTTGCGGGTTTTAATTTTTGCAGATTATCCCCTATCTGCAAAAATGAAATCCGGCAGAAAACATTCAGAAAAATAAAAAGCTGCAAAATTTTACTCCCTTCAGTCCAATAAAGGACCATGCTTGCAGATCTCCTTTAAGCCTAATTCAAATTTTACAATGAACCATCCCCTTGTATATGGGTTTCCTTTTTGCTGTGCTCATGTTTGGCAAAATCAGTGAAAGGAATGGTGTAGACTGTTCACAGTCTGCTATTTTTTCGTATTTTTCCTTGATCGGCGAATGCGGTGAATGATATAGAGCGGCTGTGAACAGTCTAGGAATGGTGTAGCACCTTGTTACATTTTTCCCCTTCTCTTCGTAGCATTGTAAGGAGATATGGACTCATCGACATTAGAAAGTTACAAAGTATGTGGTGTTTGACAGCATTTCTTTGTTGTGAATAATATAACTATGAGGTGTGAACATGTTTGATACTGAAGCTGTGGGGATTAAAACGATGTAAAACAAGCTTTCATTTGTTTATATTTCCTTAGCTGTAGAACGAAGACAGTCTAAAGCAGAAAGGTATGAATTTCCCTGCCATGTTGTGGCCTTTTTTAAAAACCTTCCTGAGTTTTGATTGGTTTACAGATCGTGGTATATGAGTTTGTATACCATCAACCACAAAGTAATAAATAATGTTTTGGTGTATGCATCAACAAGAACAGCTGGGAGTTCAAATAGTCACAAACAGTTATTTAAGCCTGGCAGTGAGATAGTTATTGCCAACTTGGTGCTATGTGCCTTCTTGGCTATACACCTCTTTCATAAATGGCTTCCAATTTTAAATTCTTTTGTGTGCAAAAAATCTTTTGATTTACCAACTCAAAAACGAGGTTAGAAACGAGGTTAATTTAAATTGAAAATTGGCAGCCATTTATGAAAGAGGTCTATCTACCATCTCATATTCAACCGGTGCTCATAGAGTATTTTTTTATATATAACTGGATTTATGAAAACCAGGTCAAAGAATTAGTGACCCCCTTCTCACGTTTTAACGATGAAGACTTGTTAGGCATGTTAATTAGGCGTAAAAATCGGGTCAAGAAGGGAGCGAAAAGAAAATCCATAATAATAATAGCAATGTTAGTAATAATAGTAATAATAATGATAATAATAATATTAATAATCTGTCTTGATTTAGCAAAAAAGGGGCTTGAGGCAATAGAGGAAATGTATGAGATTTCGATCTATTTTGTTTGTTTTGCGAAGTAACCGTCGGTGACTATTGGCCACTCTTTGCATGAAATCTTACCCTTCATAACGTTCCCATGCCAAATTCGTGATGTCTGGTACATTTTACTGTGGCCCACTCCCCCCCCCCCCCCCTCCCTCCCGCACCCCACCCGTTATTTTTGGCCATTTTTACCCAGGCCCCAGCTCGATGAGTACATCGGTTTGAATTTTTGACACCGCGCGGTAGCTGATCTGTAGGTTTACCAATCCTGCCGTCTAAAGGAAGTTTGCCGGAGGACATCATTAAGTCCAGTGAAGGTGGAAGTCCAACGATTTGCAATCTAAGCGTCGGCTATTATCTTTCCTTAAACAAAGCTCTAACGGGTGAACTTGAACAACTCGTTACGACTTGTGCGAGGCGGGATAGTGAGGTGCTTGCTTTAGACGGCAAAAAGTCCTTCGCCACACCAAATAGGACTCCCTACCGGACTTGACGGGTGATTCGAAGGCGGCCATGCCGATATGTGGCTGGAACTATTCTGTGGCGAAAGACTTAGAAAAAATCTGCTCTAATTTTGGTAGTATTGTGTCCCGCGCAAAAAAATTTCGTTACATCCGGGCGATTGCATTCAATTTCCTAGAAAATGGCTAGCTGTGTGGGAAAACCGAGGAATAGCGTGGAATTACAGAGCCCTATTTAATGTGAGTACGATTGATTCATGTTCATGCTTTTTTTATGGAGATTTTGCCGCTAGGCAGAAGTGCCAGATCGGTGTTCCGCTGATCTAAACGGCGATTTGTTCAGTTCGGAAGCGTAGTTTCCGGTCGCTGACCGACATGAACCATGTGCGGGTCACTAATCAAAGTACATTTCTCAGCTTTAATCCGGAGCTGCCTAAAAATCAAGCGAATCCTTGATGTTACACACTATTCCTCAGATCATTTGAGACCATGCATGGCTTGCCGGGTCAACTCTTGCGCTGGAAATTTTGAAGTCTGTGATGCCATTTTATGTTGTAAATAATAACTTAATTGAATTAGTAGACTTCGTGATTTTGTTGTTATGCCCAAACTACAATCTTCTTGCTCCGAAAAGACATAGGTTAGATTAATTTGCGTTGATTTGAGTTCAGAATAGTGCCCATTGACACCGTGAGTCCTTGCGAAAAGATGCCTTCAGAACTATAGTGTCATGTCAACTTTATCTAACCGAGTTCTGTTGAATCAAGACAGAGTACAATAACAGTAATACTAGCACTGAACTTTCGGATAAGTGAGTCACCAAGAAGAATAGAAGCTGCCAATACTTTTAAATTTTATAGCGTCGACATTGGAGAGAGTTTCTGGCGATAAAACAACCGCTTTTGGCGAGAAAATACAGCTTCGCAGGAGTTTCGCTCACAATTTCCTTTGACCCGGTTTACATAAATCCAGTCATATATATATAATTATTATAATCATTGCCAGCAAAGGGAAAATTGTTATTATTTTGTTTGTTATGGCTGTTGGTTAATCTGTAATGTTTCATTTTAGGGACCTGCGTGACAGTCTCAGGCCTTTTGCTCGCCTCCATTTGCCCAATGAACATGAAATATTTGTCCAAGGATTACTGAGTAAGATTTCAGTTTCTACAAGCTGTATTTGATATTTAATAAAAGAGTAATGTAAGTTGCTTTTTTTCAGTGGAAACTTTTCTTAAGAAACAAATTGTCAGCTTGCAAGAATACAGATCAGCAGGAATTTGTACTAGAAAAGGTGCGTACAGGATTCTCAAGCACAATTGACCTTACTGTTTGTCAAACATTTTTCACTGTTAGTGCTGAGAATATGGTGCTTCATCATCAAACCAATATCCCATCCCAATTAGTTGATGATTGTCTTTATTCCCCTGCACCTGAGAGGCCTTCGCTTCTCAGTACCTTATTTAGCACAAGGGATCTGAAAGTGCACGTTGTTCTTAAGAATTTCTCTAACATGTATGTAAGTAGCCTCCAACGTGATGTTCCTTTGGCTCATCACGCAATCTTCCTTGACGATTGCGTGACGAACCAAAGGAAGGTCTGCGTGGGAGGCTAGTATGTAAGGGCATTTTATGGGTGTTGCACATAAATCCCATGCAAAAAGTATTACTTCCTAGAATTATTAGGCGTACATACAGTGGATACGCCATGTTTCAGCTGGACACATTGCATGCAGGCCAATTTTTCTTGAACCCTGGCCTCAATTTCTCGAGCCTCCCAACAACTCGAACCAAAGTGGTTTCCTTTCCCTCTGTCTTAGACCAGCTTACGTTTCCTTCAAAGGTTTGAGGAATCGGAGTTCCATTGTAGATTGTAGTGATCAAGTCTAATTATATTAGAATTAACAATCTGATCATCTTGACCAAGAACCATATTTTCCCAAGGCAAACTATAAAAAATGTATGAAAACGTTAAGGGGAATTTGGATGTCATCATACCTTAGTCAATAACACATGAAGTAATTCTGACTCTTCTGTATTAGATTATATCAAATTTGCATTTTATTAGGTGCGGAGGTTTATGAGCGACTCAACAGACGTCGACAAGAGGACAAAGCGCGTAGGAAAATGTTGGATGATATTCTAGTTCACATCCAGGTTATGTTCAGAGAAATTAGAAACGTTAATTCGATTATCTAGACAAAGCTGATTAGATCATCAAGAGCTACAGATAAATTAGAGCGAAATCATCGAAGTATTAACTTGCTCGCAAACTCAGCACAACAGTTTCTTCGTTGTTGGAACGGTGGCATTTGGTGTCATAGAAGGTCAACTTTGTGCTCTAGTTTTGAGTCGCTGATGCAAAGTTCCAGTCTACAAGAGCACCCGGTTTCTTCTGGTATTTTCTCACTCGTTGAGAAAAAAACGTATTTTGGTCGGCGTAAACCAACAACCGGAAGCCGTCTGCTTTCCCTAGACTGCGAACAGGCTCCCAGCGAGCCGAACATAGCCTGCGGAGAAGGAAAACGCCCGCCGAAATTTTCCCCACTGGAGAGCCTGTTCATAGGCTAGCTTTGCCAAGCTAGCAAAGCGTGTTTATCATTGAGCAACCATCCTAAAAGATTCATTGTTAACGACCGTTTTAGAAATGGCTAGAATGACCACTAAATGACATTCTTGTTATATTTAATTTGCAGGATGAAAAAGCTTGTCAAGTATGGCTACACCGACAAGCTCAAATGTAAGTTGGTTGGACGGTCTGTCCATTCACCGGTCAGGCAATCAGTCAGTCTTAGGTCGGTCGGAAGGTCGGTCGTCGACTGAACATCCACTGGATTTTTTTTTTCCTGTTAACATCCTACGTGTCGCGAATTACTGCTGAGTACCGTAGTCCTTTAGTCCCTCCCATAGTTGCAGTTCACATCAACTCGTCTATACTCATATCGGCTACATCACTTGTTGCGCTTTATCCTCTCTCAATCTCATGTTGACAAACTTTGTCAACCCTTTTTCTTTGTTTTAACAGAGATTCAGGACAAAGCTTAGCGCCCCTACCTCTGCCTAGCTTAGGTAGGTATATTTGGATTTCTCTTGTTGCAATCATAGTTCGTTTTTATTCTCAACTCAATCTTGTTGTTGAAGGTCGTAAGCCTGCAGCTCGTTTGGACATCAGTGGTACCCCAGGAGTGGAGCAACTCAGACAGGTGGAAAGAGAGGTGCGTAAAATCGCGTGATATTCTTGTACCTGGCTGTTTGGTGGGCTTGATTCAGTTCGCGAGTCCTCTCTCCAGCGCCCTAACCCCCACCCCGCCGCTCCCGGAAGTGGAAGAAACAGAGCATACCTTTGGTATTTTGTAGGTGTTAGTTGCTGAATCGACACCCACTGGCGTTTCCAGCGCGGGTCACACCCTCGTTGGAGTAAATCATTTAATCCTTTTCATCTATTTACTCCAACGAAGCGCTAACGGTTGAAATATCATCTTTCCAAATCCGCTTCGTCGGTTAATTTACCTTAAACAGTTCATAGTTCATAATCAGCCAGAATTTTCGCTTGCCCGCCGACATAGCATAACAGCTTCTTTAGAAACTCCGGCATCGCTTTGCTCATTTATGCTTTATTATTTTACTATAGACTCTGCCTTCTTGTCATTATATTCGTACTCTGCTAAAACTTGTAAGAAGTTTCTTGTTTATTAATCTTATCTTTTTCTTTTTTGTTTTGAACAGTTGTGCAGTAGTTTGAGATTATTGCCGCATGACTATCAGGTATACAAATCAACACTGATCAAGGAATACGAGAAACAAGGATCACTGAGACTCGCACAAGCTCGCACTCTGATTCGCATTGACGTGAACAAGACTAGGAAGATGTACAACTTTTTTGTAGAGCAAGGCTGGGTCAAACAATCTGATGGTTAACTCAGGGAAACGGCAAAATTTAGCCTCTCCCTCCCCTCACTAGTGTGTGTTTCGCCTATCGTTCTAACCGTTTCGTTCTAAAACGCTCATCGTCTACATCGTAAACGCATATTTTTGAAAACGTTATCCAGAGTAAAGGCATTTAGTTTAGTCAGGTTTAAAAAACATCTCGCGCTTCTTTCTCAACCAATTAGAAGTAAAACCAAATCCAATCTTGACTCGCTCGCGCAGTTTTCCCGCGCTTTGTGACGGCTACTTGTGGGTTTTTGAAGTTCTTCTGTAGTTTTACAGCAGTTATTGTGATATTTCAGTTTTGAGTGACCAGTTTTCGTATAAACAAAAATAAAAAACTTCACAACTGCACTTGAAGATCTCGATTTTGCAGACGATATAGTCCTTCTCTCATCAAAACACCAGCAAATACAGGACAAGACCAACCGACTAGTAGTTAATGCAGGAAGAGTGGGACTGAAATTGAATGCGCAAAAATGCAAAGTGATGAGAATGAATGCACGAAGAGAAGACAAAGTAATGATTGAAAGAAAGGAAGTTGAAGACGTCGAAGAGTTTGTATATCTGGGCGCGACTGTGACAAAAGAGGGTGGTGGCACGGAAGACATCAAGAAACGTCTAAGCAAGGCACAGGGAGCTTTCTACAACCTAAAGAAGATCTGGAATACACGGAGTATTGGTCGGAATACAAAAATCAAACTGTGTAAGACTCTGGTACGACCAGTGCTATTGTATGGATGTGAAGCATGGAAATTAACAGCTGCTGAAGAGAAGAAATTAGATCGATTCCAGTTCACATGTCTAAGGCGGATATTGAGAGTATGGTGGCCACAACGCATGATAAACGACACAATTTCAGAAATAACAGGCGTGAGAAAGATAAGCGACGAAATACGAAGGAGAAGATGGAACTGGATTGGCCATGTGCTTAGAAAGGACAGGAACGATGATTGTATGGTGGCAATGGGGTGGCAACCCGAGGGGAAGAGGAAAGTGGGCCGACCTAAAATCACGTGGAGAAGGACAGTGGAAAGAGAGTGCAGACAAGAAAGGTGGACCAGCTGGGCTGAAGCCAGGACTGCAGCAAAAGACAGGGCTGGTTGGAAAACGAAAGTTGCAGCCTTATGTGCCTCATGGCGCGGAGAGAACTAACTAACTAACTAGAGTGGACGGGGCCTGGTAGTTTCTAGGAATGTAATAAAGTTGTTAAAAAACCGCGTGTACAAGTGGTTGAACCGCGCAAAGATCGCCATTACCCTGCAAGTTGGTCCTGATCTTGGGAAATGACAAGGTTCCGACAAATTGCACAGGATGTACGCTCTGGGATGTACGGGACTTACGTTTGAAGAAACTGACAACCTTTGAGGTCGCGTATACGTAATAAGGTCCAAACTTTTAATATCTTTCTTGTCAAAGGTCTTTAAAGACAAACCTTTCATACGATATCACATCTTGGGAGATGTGCTAGCCTAATGGTTAGTGCGCTGGACGGTTCGGACGGTCCGGGTTAGAGCCCTGGCAGGGCACTACACACTACGTTTGCGCAAGACACATTGCTCTCACAGTGCCTCCCCATCCAGGAGTATAATTGGATACCGGTGAATTGTCTGGGCAAACTGACAATGTTGTGGGGGGTGGGGGGGAGTAGCATTACTACTAACTGCTTCCTGCTGCTGAAACTGGAGTTAAGCGCCGAGTGAGTGGGCGAGTCAGAGCTGAGATAGAAACCTAAAATAATAGTTCGTTAAGGTAGAACGAAACACCAAGGCACTTACATGTAAGAGGGGGAATGTTGGGACGTTTTTCGAACATTAGGCTCGTATTTTTTTCCTTTTTTTCTGTACGGTTATCGTGACTTGGAGGTTTGCTCTATCACTGCTCTACGGGAAGGGGTGCGAGGACCCGACCCTGTCCGCAAAGAATTTCTCCGCCAGGCGACCCAAGCTCATCATGTTGTGAGTCAGGATCATGTTGCGTAATAGCTGTCACGGCAAGCTCAAACGAGTTGTAAAATTTTCCCCTACAAACTCATTTTTCTCCTTACGGCGATTACGCAATATGATCCTGTCATGCAACATGAGCTTGGGCGCATGTGGATGGTTGGACGAAGCAAATCCATGACCACCACCATGTTTACGCTTGTCGGTGTCTGGCAAAGTCTATTTCCGGCTGATTCAATAGATTCTACGTTGGCAGCGTTATCGTTTGAGGCCAGGAGCCCATGGTTGTGTTAAGGTCTATTTTACCCGAGAGGGATGAAATGTTTTTAAGGGCCTGTTTACAAGGAGAGAGGTTTACCCTAGGAGGTGGGTCACCCTAGCAATCGCACACTTTACATTGGCAGCTAGGGTTACCCGGGTTGGCGGATTACCCTATCTGCGCGCTGGGGCTACCCTGGCTGGCGGGTTACCCTAGCACTCACACATTTCCTCTCTTTTTCTTCGTCGTCGTTTACGAGGCAGCTAGAATTACCCGAGTAAGCGGGTTACCCTATATCTGCGCCCTACGGTTACCCTGGCTGGCGGGTTAACTTTTTCCCTTGTAAGCACTCCAGGTAGGGTTAACCGACCTACCCGGGTTAACTTTCTAATTGTTTCCAGGCTCTTTGAGTGTAACCGCGCACTACTTTGTCCCGGACCTTTTAGGGTTTCCCCTTCCTGTGAAATGTTGCTTGTAAACCCGGGCTATTTAAACCCTCTTGCTAGTGTAACCCTGGCACTAGGGTTACCCTACCTTCTTGTAAACAGGGCCTAAGAACGTAGATTTCAAAGCTTCAGTGGAAACTATAGAAAACACTGTGGGGAGGTTGATGTAAATATTTTATAACAACCTTTTTTCACTTTGTTTTGAGTAGCAATACAGCTTTGAACTTTAATATCGTAACAATTCTAAGTGACTTGCTGAATCCATATTATTTGTAAACTGATCATAACAGATCGATAGAAAAACGTTGTATATATCACGCTCAATTTTTTCATTGTTTCCACTTCCTATCGATATCCTGTGTTGCAGACGAAATTGTTTTTGCTACTATGGGTACATGAGCTAGAATATTCCTTCATCCTGCTGTGTTTTTGTTATCCTTTACTTGCAAGTAATCTAGAGCCTTATGAAAATATTAGTACAGCCAATTCCAAGATATCATTTTCGTGTTGTTCAAACATTCTTTTAAACAGGAAATCTGTTGTTTTGTTTCGATTTTGGTCGTTTGAATGTTCCGCTCCCTGTTCCCCTTGATTGGAATGTAAATTCTCAACTTGTTTTCACCATGGCAACGCTGTTTGGTAGTCATGCGTGCTTTGGTTCTTGGCGAAATGAGGGAAATTTTCGCTGTTCGCAACAGAGTTACTGGAAAAGTACCGTTAATTTCCACTACGATCTGTCTCTTTCACCTCCAACGGAGTGTTGCAAGGGATATATAAACGTCTCCAGTTGCTGCGAATACCCGTAAAGGGAAAATGCGCGTCGATTTTAACGCTGTGCGTCACAAACGGTCCACACGTTTAGGCTTCAGGCTCTTGTCATTGGCCACCAGCTGTTAAAGACTTTCAATCTTTTGCCGCGATGCAGTCTCTGCAAACCATGTCAAAGGCTCCGACACAACCTGCTAACCTTCCTCCTCTTCAAAATCTTCCTTCGTGGTCTAGAAACGCTTTGGGAAGGCGAAAACAGCCGCGGCCAATAATTCGTGACCGCTTACAGCCTATAAAATCGATTAGAGAGGAAATGGACGAAGGTACAGAAGATAAATCGAACGAGAAGTCAAATTTCTCTGCCAGGATTGTTTCTGCGCCTTCTCGAGGGCATGTTCTTGATCAGTCTGAAAGAATGGATAATATAGAAAAAAGACTGGACTATCTGCGCACTCAACATGCAGAAACATTGTCTAATTTACACAGGGAAATAGAGCGATTAAAAGCTGAAAACAAAGGTGAGCAAACCCGAAAACAACACTCGGTTGTTGCACTGAATCGATGAAAAGTCAGGATCACTCCTGGTAAACGTATCCACACCGAATATTTATTCAGCTGAGGGAGATGCGACTTGTATTTTTATCGGAAAATCTTTTTATTTTTTTTTTAATTTATACACTTCAGCTTGATCTTAACCTGTTCTGTGAACATTTACTTGTACTTTATATGAAGACCAAGATCTTGCTTATCAATATGGGTTTACTTCGTCTTTCAGAGCTGAATTTCAAACTGGTTATGGCTCGAACAGGAGTTAATCTACCCAAAGGTGTGTTGATGTTTTAGCATTTACAAGTCTTTTAACGTTTTCGCTTCATCGTGATTGAAAATTCCTCGTGCGAATAAGGGTGTGATTTCTGTGTGGTGCTGCCTTAATCTATACTTATTCCTAATGTTTAAAGTTAAATATTTCTCAGTCGAAAAGGAGTTTAGAGTAGGTTTTGTGTGGACCTAATGTTGTATAAATACAAATAGCCCAGTTGCTCCACCGTAGTGCCAATGACCGCTAATGTCATGACAGATTTGGTGACTGTCACTGACAGATTTGCACGGGACGATTTTTAATGACGAATTTTTAACGGCGATTTTTATTTCATTTTACGTGAGACAACTTTTAACACAACATTGTTTCAATGACGTGTGGCAACGATATTTTGAGCATGCGTGCTGCTTGCGCACATACTAACATCACGTGATGTTGCATTAAAAGTCATTGATGAGGATGTTACATGAACCAACTCCAACCAGATTTAACCAACAATGTTGCAGGTTTTTGAATCACTTTTGTTGCAATATGTTGCCGCAACAAAATGTTGCGTTAAAAATTGTGTGGGGTGCCATGTTACCCAACATCAAATTTTAACATAACAATGTTAAAATTGCCGTTAAAAATTGTAACATGACTTGAGGAATGATACAGTAGCCAAATCTTTCTGCATAAGGAATAACTTACATGTATTGTGAGTCATTCTCTTGGATTATTTTGTGTAATTAATGACATTGGCATACATGAAGCGCTTAGCAACAGTTCATGCTTGGGTTCAGAGACTAGTCCACTTGGTTGTATTTCTTTGGTCTGTCACCACTTCACAGTAAGAATCAATGATTTCTTTCATTTTAGCATTAACCCTTTATCAACTACCTCTTGTAGGTTGTATGATTTTTAGCATGTCACATGACGGAGGAGAAAGAGAAGGGCATTGATTAGTGACTATAATTAGTAGATTTGAAAATCATAATTTCAAGTTGATAATTAATATACACATGGATACCAACTGAAAATAGACTCCCCATTAATCTGATGAACTCTCATGGTTGGTGGAATAAAAACACAAATTTTCCTATTTTGTGTACAAATTATAGCATTATTCCTGTCTCAAAGGGCTTTGATATGGAAACTTTGAAATAACAGTTTACCAAAACGTAGAAAAACACGACTAGACTCATCAAATGTAAACAGAGAGAAAAGAAAAAAGAATGACTTTGAATGAGGAAGACTGAGTAAAACTGACAGAGTTCCTTTAAATTTTATCCTGGTCTATCTACATGTGTATAAAATTCATCAATAGCCCTTGTGTATGTTTACATCAGACTGGTTGCTTTCACCACCAAGGACTCATCCTCGGTGTAAAAACCTGTGAAACTCACCAGTGACGTAAAACAAAGAACCAAACAAGACAACAAAGAACTTCCAAACAATATAGAACAAATAAACAATAACTCAAAAACATTAAAGAAAAAAGTCACAGGTTTTTACACTGAGGTAATTAAACCTTGCTTTCGATGTGTAGGCTAATGTAAATTTTGTCATGAACGAATTCGCAAAGCAGCAAAGATGAAAAGAATGCCAACTTGCCTTTAGGTGGCAAAGGGTTGAAAATAATTTGCTCAATTCAATTGATAAGGCCTATTTATTTATTACATATGTATGTCCCCTTCAACTCCATTCTGCCAGTCAGAATATGTTTGATGGATCTAAACAGGACACTGCAAAAGGTTTTATCCTATGATGGTTAGTACATGTAGCTTAATACATTTTGTATTGTCTACAGATAATGAAACATTACCAAGCTCAGATGAAAGTAATGCGTTACAATCTGCTAGCCCAGGTGATACATATATTTCATTTATTCAAGTAACACTTCAAGTTATGTTTTCTCTCTTTTTTTGCAAAATAACCAGTGTACATTATTTCTTGATTTCTTCTTCATAGCGAAGAGAGAGTAATGGCACCTTAGAAATCCCTCCCCACCCTCCCTCTAGCTGCATGTATGCTCTTGGTTACATGAAAATTGACTCAATTGTCTTTTATTTTTACAGCTGAGGCAGTAAAAGCTCATTCACTGGATGGAGATCAAAAAACTGAAGAGGCTAAGGAGGAGGAATCTTCCCAGCAACCAGTTAGGGAATCTTATAGTAAAATCACTACACAAGCTGCAAGCTCAAGTGAAAAGAGAAACAAAAGGTATTTATTGATTACTATATTCTAAATCTTAATAACAATAGCAATAAAAATAACAATAGTAATAGTAATCAACTTACCAGAAACACAATTAAATGTATATTTATGAATATTAAGCAGTTTAAAGAGAGCAAGACATTTCTGTGCCATCCTGGCACCAAGTTGAAGGTTTTAAGTATAATAGATCAAGAAGGCTTCACAAACGCAAGCGTTGAATTCACAATGATTCTCGGAAACCTGAGCTCTGTAAATACCCAAAACCCCTGCAACTTACCAGGCCACACCGCAGCAACACGGGCCACCATGAAGAAGACCGCTGCTTGCATTGTCTCGATTTTAACTTCGCCTAAATTACATTTAGCCACATTTAAAACTAAAAATAACTGTTTTATTCTCCATTCAGTGGTTAATTATGTATGTTAAAATTGACTAAACAATTATGTTTAGCCCATTTATAAAGAAGTACAACACAATTTTTATTATTGGTTTTCAGCAATCCACCAAACAGTTATTTTCATCTTAATTTATTTTTCCAACTTGAGGTACAATCCATTCGACCAAACATTCTGGTTTGAAATTCTGTCTCACTTGGCAAGAGAAACCTCTCTCCCACAAACTAGGCAACCACCCGTACAAATCAAGGGAATAATTAGTCACGTGTTCAAAACGAACTCTACGCTGGTAAAGATCTGTCACTGGGCTTGTCAAGTTTCCCAGCTAGAAGAGCTGAAACATAGCCCACCTTTACATGCAGAATTCACAGCCCTTCTATCCGATTTGTGGGAGGTGCAGTGGCCTAACAGTTAGTATGCTGGACTCCGCATTGGGCGGTCCAGGTTTGAGCTCTGGCCAGGGGCACTGCGTTGTGTTCTTGGGCAAGACACTGTACTCTAACAGTGCCTCTCTCCACCCACATGTATAAATGGGTACTGGCAAATTTACTGCAGTGGACTAGCATCCCATCCAAGGGACAGTAGAAATACTTCTAGTTGCTTCATGCTACGGAAACCTGGATAAGCTCCGGCCTTATGGGCCAAGTTGAGAGAACATCATCGAAGTGTGATAAAACCATGTAGCTTCAAATGATTGAAGCAAACTACCTGTATGACTTTTTACCCCAAAAATCAAGGCCATCCATCCTCAAACCAGAACTTTATGTTTTAATTGCTTAGTTCTTGGAAGTTTACTGCATACATTTTTCTAGGGGCTTCAGCAGTCTTTGGCCATCAAACTTAAATTTCATTTGTTGTTAATTAATTAACTTTTGCTCAAAGATATTATATTAAATTATAGCCAAGAGATAAAATTAATTGTGGTTAAATTGTTCAGAATTTATACAATTAAAGAACATATGCGGAGACTTATTCCGGGTAGCTAGGATAGCCCTGGCATAGTCGGTTACATGAAAAACAAGAAAGCCCGCCAAGAAGGGTGCCCCGGAGAGCAGACTGGGTGCCCCAACTAGACAGGCAACCAACACGTTTTCTAACCCAAGGTACTTGTAGCTCGGTTAGGCAGGCAGCCGGTGCACCCCCTCCCTCTTTTCCTGCCCATGCCATTTTTTGGCTCCATTCTTGACAGACTAAGAAATGAGGGACTGCTTGTACAGCTGTATTCTAGCGTGTTTGTGCAGAACTGTGATTATAACTATGAAGGTGTAGTGAAGTAAGACACTATACCAGCATAGGCTTTCACAAGTTTATTTTGTCAAGTCTAGGCTGGTTAGACTCTCACTTTACACTTAAAACCTTTGGAGATATGTTTTGACTGTATTTACATTTATACATACGTGAGCTAATAATAAGATGGCTCAGTTTTTATTCTTTTACCATTCTTTTAGCTTGGGAGTTCAAGTGTTAACTAGTGCTGTTGGGAAACAATGGTTGGCTAGTTTTATTAATTTTTACTTTTTCAGTTATGGGTCTGGAAAAATGGGGAACACAGCAAAATCCACCGCCACCCCTCCTGTGTCTGCAAAGGGACCAGCCACAAAGCCCAAGAGTTCAGGCAGAAAACACAAAACAAAAACTTACAATCAGCAAGACAGAACTTCAAATTTGAGTTCACCATATGATTTCTCATTATCCACAACACCACTTGGTGCAACAGCTGGAAAGCAAGGCATTCCCTCAGGGCAATCACTCCTGGTAGTGACAATCAAGGATAAGACTGTTAAAGTTCACATGCCGACAGACAGTGCACCAAGATCTCCTACTTTAGTGGAATGCAAAGCTATTATCAAACATCAACAGGAGACAAACAAAAAACAGGAACAGGAAGTATGTTAGAGTTCTGTCCAACATCCTGAGTTTTAGAACTTTCTTGTCTTTGTTGCACTTTTTTTTTTTGGGGGGGGGGGGTGGACGGGGTGATGGTGCAGTTGGATTGGACAGTACAGCCCATTAGGAGGAAACAAAAAACTACCAACCTTAATCTATAATGTTTTACACCCAGAGTAGTTTTCTATTTTGAACGGGGAAATTAATTGTAATTTTTTTATTGCTCTCCCTTTCAGTGTCTGTCTGCTAATAAAAAAAATTTAAAGGAGCTATTTTCAGTCACTTTTTTGTTTGATGAACCAAATATACCTTTAAGATGAAAGAAACGTATAAAATAATGGTTTGCTAAGGAAGAAAAACACCAAAGAGAAGATACTAATGCAAAAAGGAACAAGGATGGTTAAGGGTGGAAAAGATTGAAGCGGATTACAAAGCTGAAATGTTTAGGCTATTTAACTTTGCAAGCTGTACAAACCATGGCATAGCACTCTTAACCACAAATGAGTTACATGTGCAGTGAATGTTCTTGTACATTGAATTCCATGTTTTCAAATTATCTATCCTTGATTTACCAGCTTTCCAAATTAAAGTCGGACCTGAATGATGCATTGTATGCAGACAAGTGGACACCAGATGCATATCTCTTAGCAAAGTCCTATGTGGTTGATGGCATGCCAACAAATACAAGGTATGTGACAGTCATACAAACCTATGACTTCTGTAATTCATCCATGAATAAGATCAAATGCTGGTTTGTTTACACCGCTTTGAATGTAGAGATTTCTGATCTCTGTCTTATACTAGACCAGAAGTCGTCAAAATATAATTTCTCTCTTTTGGTTTTACTTTGTATCTGTCCTACGCCTGCTTTAATATGTCTTTCACTCAAAACAGAGAGCAAAGTAGTCTGGTTCCTAGCGGGTAAAATGTCAAGTTGTGTGATTTAATAAGGTTTGGCCAAAGAGTCAGTTGAGTGAGGCTGCAGGGTTCATACAGGTCATGGAAAACCTGGAAAGTCATGGAATTTTAGAATGTCATTTTCCAGGCCTGGAAAGTCATGGAATTAAAGTGTGGGTCATGGAAAGTCATGGAAAATCATGTTTATTAAAAAAGTGCAAAATCAATTAGGGTTTTTGGTGACGAAAATCGTAAAAACTTACCCAAAACGAAAGAGGATTTCCTAGAAAATGCTCAAATTTAGGTCATGAAAAACTTGGACGAGTCATGGAAAAGGTCATGGAAAGTCATGGAATTTCAAAAGCGCAAAAGAGTACGAACCCTGGGCTGGAACAATTAACCTGCAAAACTACTGACGACAAAATCAAATGAAATTTACGAGCCACGTGTCTGTGTGACTAATAATTTGACAGATAAGAGATAAAATTTATTGGTTTAAAACTTGGTTTTTTCTAGGCAAAACTGTTTGTCAAAGTTTGTGATTTTATATTCTTGTATCTTTATTCATTTTCCAAGTTCAGTGACTCATAGTGATTCACATGAGACATGATTTTTCTTGATTTTGATTTTCTCCAGACAAAATACACCAGCTACTAGATCTCTTCCACGACTAAATTCAAGGGAACAGACACATTCAGGAAGGTGAGCTATTTCAATACTCTCCCTTGTTATCAGTTGTCAATATTGCAACCTTAAGCCTTGCACCTCGTTGTCAAAGGTGAATAATTGACAACAGTTAGTTTTGAGCACTGTAAGGGGTTTGGATGGAGAGGAGCATGAATGTCTTGACAGAGCTCGCAGTTTTCCGCTATTATTCTTTTCTCGAGAAATAAATCGTTTTCTAAAAAGCCCTTTCGAGTTTGCATATTCGAGAAAGCCTTATTTCTCGATCCTCGATTCTCGAAAATTTCGAGAATTGAAGTTCGAGACGCGAGGATCGAGTTTCGAAGATCGAGTCAAGACTGTCAACTTACTTTTGAGCGGTACTTTTTGTTGCCAAAGTCAAGAGAACGCTTCTGCTTTGTTGGTACGCTGGAATTTTGTTGTGGTTGAGTGAAGAACAATAAACTGAAACTTTTCAAGTTTGAAGATTTGACAGAAATAGCACGTTGCTCCCTCTGCCCTTGTTGATTCAACTGCTTTGAATATATTTTTACATTTCTTTTCCCATTTCACAGGTTGGCCGCCAGCAGAATGCATGTTGTACATGATAGCGTATCCCTTCCAGTTTTGCGGCCAAATGGTGCTGCTAATGTTGCTGATAGGAAACGTCGACAGCAGGCATTAGTTAGAGGACGAGGAAAAAAAGACTTCTACTGACAAATATGAAAAAATTGATCAATAATTCTGTTGTCGAGAGAGAACACATTTTTATTGTAGTGCTAGAATGATTTCTCACGTAGTCTATAGTCATTTTTATTCCATTAAGTTGTAAATATCTTTTGGTCTCGTTAGTTCCGTTTCTTTAATTAACGTTTTCCATTTTCCATCTCATACTATCATAATACTAAATGCACAACAACCAAACTAAAATGGGGTTAAAGAATTATTTAATTAAACTATTTAAAGCAAAGAAAGCAGTAATCTTGATGTTCAGTGCCCTCAAGGATGTGATATTTAAAAATAGTTTCTCAGATAGTGGGGCACGCGAAGAAAAGGTGCACGAGCGAAGCGAGCAGAAGAGCGAATCTTCGCTCGCGAATGGAAGCCAAGCTAGGGACTCCATACGTGGAACTGACAAGGATAAAAGTCGTAAATTAAGATTCACGGTACCCTGACGCCGCCAGTACGAGCTGCACAAAAAGGCGTCTCCAAACTTCAATCAACTTTTAAAAAATTTTTAAGAGCTGTTCTTTCGATTTGTGACGAGAAGGAAAATCATTTAGACGCGTTTCGTACTAAAGTGCGGGCTTGCTTAGTTACTTGACACGTGCTGTGCAATCCTCCCCAACAAGCCTTTCTCGTCAGGGATTACTGGCGCAAACCTTGTCACTTCAATTCGAATTCGTGCTTCGGGTGGGGGGGGGGGGGGGGGGGGCTATAACCTGGCGCGCATCTGACTAACAACCCACTAGCCCCATCAGCCCACAAATGGAAGTGCCAAAGTGAGGGCTTGCTCAGTTTCTTGACACGTGCTGTTCAATTCGCCCGAGCGTGCCTTTGCCGCGAAACTGCGCATGTACGTCCAGGAAATGTGCAAGCCGGTGGGTGTGCACCACTTGAGGTCCACTTCGTGCAAAGGGAGTGTTACTTGACACGCCTCTGAACTTCTGAGCCCCACAAATTGGCGGCAGTAGCGTTTTGGTGTTGTGGTGGTTGAAAGTTGAACTGGGACTTGACGGACATCTTGCCGTTTTGACAGCGAAAGGAGTTGCTATAGTTGAAAAACCGTTCGTCAAAACCGTAGGCTAACATCTACTGGTTTTTAAAGATAAGGAAATTAACTTATTGGGCTTTTTCGGCAGTGGATCTCCGTTGGCGGCGGCGGGGGGTTAAACTCCCATTTATGGACTATATAGGTGTGCATAGGCGTACAGGCAGGGGGCTTCAGCCCCCCAAATTTTTAGGCAAATCAGATTTTTCGGGCAGCATGCGAAAATTTGGGCAAGGCAACAGGGAGAATTTTTTGGGCAAATGGTTCACCGCTCCCCTGGAAGAAATTGCCCGTACGCCAATGTAGGTGCGCGCCGCGTGATAGGGTCTCGATCTTTAAATAAGTTATCAAATTCCGTTTTATTTATCCTTGAATAGGGTCAGGCTCACACACACCTATCCCCCCCAGCGCACACACACCCTCTCTAACGGGGATCGAAACGCGTCCTGTGGCCATCTTGGTGACGTTCACACCGTGTTCGCATGTTAGAAATCATATTAAAATTAAAAATCCTTAAACCGTTGGTAAAAAATTTTTGTGTGGGATTGATGAATGATATTGAAATCCAGTGGCAGGTGTTTAGCGACTCTCGAAGTTATATTACAGGATCGATTTTGATTGGTTTTGAAGACAATAAATAATGGCCGAAAGTAAAATATCATGTGGTTCGTTGGGTCAAGCTTTTGAAAGCTAGGCATGCGAAGTTCAAATAAAAGTCCGATATTTTCTGACTTCAGAACGGATCTTTAATTTTCCAGGGTCAACCGGGTCGCATGAGAAACGAGCGACCCTGGGTAAGAGGGTGGTAAGAAAATCACACGAGAGCGCGTGAATTTAACTGGTTTGGAATTTGCGTTACGGAGACGTCGAGATCACTGTTAGTTGTTATCACACCGGTGTTTACATCAAGCCAGGCTATCTGATTGATTACAACAAATTCCTGCCCATTGTATTATACCGGCAATCTCGCACACGTGCCTATCGATGTAAGTATGGACAGCGAGAGACGTCCTACGAATTCCGAAGAGGCCGCGAAATTGGTAAAACATGGCAAGGCCGACTATCAATTTGATGATCTTTTGATGATGACTGGAGGTTTTGGTCGCTATCAGATTGCTCTTTACACATTTATATGTTTGGTGTCTATTCCCACTGGTGCACAGCTCTCTATTCCAGTTTTCTATGCCATCTCCCCTCCATTTATCTGCTCCTCAGTGCATGGTAATGAAACCTGCGCTGTGGGGAAATGCTGTCCGAGTTGCGTGCCGTATGAATTCAACGCAACCTTTACCAGCGTTGTATCCGAGGTAAAATGGACTGTTAATCTAATATGTTAATCGACGTAAAGTACATGAAACAATTGATATATGTGAACTGCGGATGTAGATGAAAGTGAGAAATGATTATCGAAGCCTGAAAAAATTCAGGGCTTCAGCGGAACTCGGACCCGTGCCCTCCGCGATACTGGTATCAATTCAACTGAGCTGTGAAGCTACACATTGGAAGCGAGGTCAATTTGTTGAGTTCATGTTTGACCTCGCTCCCAATGTGTGGCTTCATAGCTCAGTTGGTAGAGCATCATTTGGTTGGCCTATTGTTGCCTAATCAAGAGCTCACGGTCTGGGTATGCTCATAAATAGCTTGCCCTCCCCTAGTGGGGAGCAGCATTGTGAGACGACCCTAATGACGGTTGCGATGGAGACTAATAAATAGTCCGCTGACTCAAACTGTAGCAGTAAAGTGGAATGCGGCCCGTCATGGGCCATAACGTAGCCGAGGAGTGTAGCATTGTTCCTGTTGAGGTTGACAATAGGCCATTTCCGGAGTTCCCTTTTCCCTCTGTTTCAAAACATAAAGTTTTAAAAACAAAATTCGGTGGGCCAGCTTAATTTTTATTGCCACCACGTGAAAGAAGCCTCTAGATTTCAAAATTTTCTGGGGTAGGATGCCCCCAGACCCCTACGAACTCACGCCTCCGGCGCTCGTTATCAAGCCCCCCCCCCCCCCCCCCCACTTCAAAATGCGCTCCGCCGCCCTTGTTAACAAGACGGGCATTTGAGAACACGAGGGGAGTGTTCTCAAATGTCCGGAGTGTTTTATGACATTATAATATATGGCTTAGGCTTCTTCATTTGCTTTATGATGTAAATTTTATACGCCGCGAGTAAAAACAACAAAACACACGCGATCGATAAACGAAAGCAATTTAATTTCACTTCTTCTACTTTCCTCTCGAACTTAGAAACTTCTTCGACAATCTCTGCAGCTTGACATGCTTTTTCTATGTTTTACACTCGGATAAAAACATGGGTTTTTGACCAATCAGCGCGCAGAGTCCATCTATATTATAAATATTTATAAAAGGATGACAGGGCTACATAACTAATCGGTGCACTACGCTGAAAGAGCTAGAGAAACTCAAATACCGCACGAGGTGTAGTTGTGTGTATAGCATCAGCCCCTAGCTGTTCAAATAAAAAAGTCCGCTAATTAAGAACTGTTGCCGTGAAGTGGCCTTTGGCCGTGAGGTTAGTCGATGGGCCGCGGGTCTGCTTTTAGCAAAACCCGGCAAACGGCGCGTGACGAACCTAAAGGGTGTGACATGGGAGGCTAGCCATGCGTTACAAACAATAATCACATCTCATTGATAATAACATTCATTGATAATATAAGTGTAACGCAATCCCCTAATAACGGCTGCGTAGAAGACTATTGATAATCTCGCAACGACCGCGTTCCAACTTCTCAACGATGAGTGAGATGGATGAAGCAGAGCATTCCCAAGAATTAACTAAGAAAAGCTCTTCAAAGGACATCAAAAGTTATGAGTTCGATGATCTTCTGAGGTTGACTGGAGGTTTCGGTCGCTATCAGTTAGCTCTTTATGTTTTCATTTGTCTGGTTTCTATTCCCACCGGCGCTCAGCTCTTGGTTCAGGTATTCTACGGCGCTCAGCCGCGTTTCAATTGTGTCTCTGTGTCTATTAATAAGACGTGCGATCCTGGAAAATGCTGCTCGAGTTGCCAAAAGTACGAATTCCGAGGCCCATTTACAAGCGCAGTGTCTGAGGTAGGTGTTGTCAGTGTTGTGTACGCCATCTAAACGTTGTGCATAAACTTGTTGTTAGGGTCGTAACGAGGTATGTGGGATCAGGGATCAAAGGGGTGGGATCAGGGATCAAAGGGGTGGGATCAGGGATCCTAATCGAAACCAACCGACGAAATCAACCGCCGGTTAAATCTTTACCGACTGCTGAGTTCGTCTGCGACGCAGGCTAGGAAAGGATCACTACGTCTTGGATGGGATCAATTTTTTTTAGACGGGATCATTGTAGTTTTTTGGGATCAGGGATCAAAATTGTCCGAAATTTTGGGATCATGGATCACTGAAAATGGGTGAATTGGGATCATCATATAATCCACATACCTCGTTACGACCCTGTGTTGTGCATATATTAAAGATAATATATCTTACTATCAACTGTTGAACTAGCAAGAATCGTTTCCTGCTTCGGGAAAGTGCACTTTGTTTACGCCACTTCCAAGGAACAAGTATGATTGTTTTAACTCCATAGCACCAAGGCCCCTTTGGACCCTTACTCTTCCCCCCCCCTCCCCTCCCCCGCTGGACTAGTAAAATACGACCCTAGCCTGGTGAGCCCGTCTTCCCCTCCCCCTCCACACAATATATTTGGCCCTAGAGGGGTTTAACGAATCCTCCCTGTCCTTTTCTTCTCGAGCACGAGCTTGAGGACGCATCTTTAGCTCCCCGCCCGTCTGACAGGGGACCTCTGGGTTCAGCAGGAGCATAAATAAATGTCAGTCGGCAGAAGCAAGTTGGAGTGTTGTTTTAATTGGCTGATTCAAGAAGTTGGCTTGTCATACTCCCACTTCTTTCTTTGACCGAGAGCAATGCATTTTACTGACAGTTTGTTTTTAGTGGGATCTCATGTGTGACCGACGGCATCTAAAAGCCATGACTTAAGCTATTTATATGGCTGGTCTGTTGGTCGGTGCAGTTGCATTTGGTAGCATCTCGGACCATTTTGGAAGAAAAATATCATTCTTTATGAGCATTGGAATATTAGTAAGTACTATTTATGTTTTATTATCAACAAGATAACTTGTAAAATACCTGAAAAGAAAAACTTTTTTCCGGGGGAAGATACGCCTGGGCCAGCAGATGCTCGCGCCTTTAGCGCTCGTGTCCGCGAAATAACAGTATAATGCCAGCTATTAAAAAGCAGTAATTTGGTATCCCTGTAGAGAGGTCAGAAAGCTGTTAAATACGGGTGATATACCCTGACTTTGTAGCTAGTTATTCGTGTCGTGCAAATCACAATAGCCGCCGGTTTTGCCCGATCAAAACTGTCAAACGACTCTAACTAGCGAGCCTCCATTAAAATCAGTCACAGCGTTATTAATTTTGTTCATGAAGTGGTTATGCAGAGAACAGAAGCCAAATAGTCTTATATTTGGTAGATTGGAATCAAAAGACATGATACCTTATACTTATCAACATAGTGGCTTGACTTTTCTCCCCTTAAAACCACATGCACTGTTCCATGGCGATCTTGCGGGAGATCTGTCTTTCAAGGTAAATCAACCGCGCTGGTGAACTCGAAACTGATGTTTCGAGCATTAGCACATCGTCAAATTAGAAGAAACTAAAGCCGGCGACACATGTACACTTGAGAATCGCCAAGTCTGTCCGCAACGGCGATTCAGTTGACCGCAGCGACTTGCGACAAGTCAAAAATTGGCGATTGAAATTCGAAGGCGACTTGCGATCGGCGAATAAAATCGCCTCGTGCGTCGCCGGCTCAAGAAAGGTTATTCCAGAAAAAACTTTTTCGCCGTCTTGAGTGATCATCATGTTATGTTTTTCTTTTAACTCAACAGGCTACCTTCGGCGTAGCCTCCGCTGTTGCTGACTGTCTATCGCTGTTCTCTTTGTTTCGTTTCTTTGCTGGTGCGGGAACCATTGGTTGTTTATTGGTGCGGTTTGTCTACTGTATAGAAATGGTAGTTACTGCTCATCGTTCGTACATTGGTATGATAAACATGCTTTTCCTCACTGTTGGTGGATGTCTTCTCGCCTTACTTGCTTTCTTGATTCCAAACTGGCGTTACCTCATGTTGGCCGTGTCGTTACCAGCTTTCCTTCCACTTGTCGCATGGTGGTAAGTGCAGAAAAAGAGTGACAAATCGCCCTAATGTTTAAACTGATACAAGGGCGGATCTAGGGGGAAGGTGCAGGGGTGCGCACCCCCTCCCCCTGAGATAAACTGCGAAGTATTCTACTTACGTCACCCATTAATTACGTAATTCCTTAGTGGTGCACCCCTCCTAAGAAAAATCCTGGATCCGCCCCTGCGATACAGTTTTCGCCGTTTTATGTGCTTTCTATGGGCCATGCTTCTGAAAGGTTATTTCCTGTACCATTCAGTCTGACTCGAAGTCGTGTTGCATTGTCACCAAGTGGGTTCTGTCATCGGTATTAACCTCATGGTCCAATCAACAATGAAGGGATGGGGGATTCATGTAGTGCATTCATTATTCGGTATCCTGTATATATTGACTGGGTTCTATACAAGAAGAATTCAGATGAGATCACGATCTTAAAAAAATCGTCAGAATGCAATTATAATAGGTTTTCACATCCTTGGCTTCGGGAACACCTATTCATCGATATTTCAAACAGGGCGTCCTGAAAACTCGTCTATCTAATTAACAAACCGTAAAACATCAAACCACAGCGAGGGCCGTGCAAAAGCCACTGCGGTCTGTAGTGCTGATTGTCTCGCCTATGTTAATTATACTCGTATCGTGATCTGTTGCTGCTGTAATTTTCAGGTGGATTCCACGCTCTCCTCGATGGCTAATCGCCAATAACTACCTGGAGGAGGCTCACGATGTGTTGATGAAATATGCGAGAAACAATCACGTTACTGTGGACTCCAAGCATCTGAAACACGTGATACAGGAAGTAAGAAAGAACGATGCAAGAAAAACGGAAGATGAAAAATATGGAATTCTTGACACTGTGAAAACACCCAAGTTACGAAAACGAACCTTGATAATGTTCTTTAACTGGTGAGAACTAATTAGGAAAATAAATTCTCCCTTCGTGCTTTAGTAACATCGTTGTCACGTGTTCCCAAACTGTTCCAATAAAATCCCATAGTTTTTATGTATTTCTACGTTCGAGTGCAAGATATTAAGGAAAAGTCTGCGTGGAGCCTAGTGGCTCATCAGGCTAACCTTATCTCGGTTTCCGTAACATGAAGCAACTAGGAGTATTTCTACTCCTCCCTGGATGGGATGCTAGTCCATCGCAGGGTTACCCCACAGCAGTGTTTCGCCGGTGCCTATTTATACACCTGAGTGGAGAGAGGCAATATGTCCCTGCCGAGACTCGAACTCGGACCGTTCGATCCGGAGTCCACGAGTATAGAAATGGAGTCTCAAACGCTGTATTTTCTTTGAAGCTAGTATATGTCCACCTTTATGTTTTTCTTTGTCTGAATGCTTGTTGTGTATTCTATGTAGGTGCGTGAACGCGCTGATTTTTTACGGACTCAACTACAACGTCAGAAACCTTGCTGGATCTATGTACCTAAACTTCTTTCTTCTTCTTGTGGTTGACTTTCCATCCACTGCCCTGTGCTGCTATTGCCTACAAAGGTGAGACATAGGGCGTAACAAGCCCTAAGGAACTGGGGGGGGGGGTGGGGGAGTCCGAGCAGCTTGAATTTTAATTTTGCACCACCTAACGTAAATAAAAATATAAAAATATAAATTGGGAAATGTACATTGTAATAGCTCAGAACTATTAAGATTTTGTTATTGTTTAAAATGTCAGGAAGATAAAATTTTGGAATTTTTAGCATTTATATCTTGTAATTCTTACACGGCATGTCTGAAAACCAGCTTGCTGAGCCATTTAACGTATTTTAAGTAATGTTGATTGATTGATTGATTGATTTCGTTTGCGTCTTTTTTTTACAAACTGGGTGAGGGGCACTGCCCCCCTCCCCCCCCCCCGGCTACTCCCCTTGTTACGGCCCTGGGCATGACTTCGAAGAACGCTTATTTTTCTGCAAAAAGTACTAATCATCTCACAGCTTTTTTCATATAATAAGAGACTTTTCATCCGATTTTACCCCAAAAGAACTTGAACTCGAGAAGGACCGACAAACGGTGAAAACGTTCGACAACAAACACTCGCCACTAACTATCTTCTGTTTTTCCGACTTTGACCCAGGTTTGGTCGCCGTTTGACTTATTCGTCATATATGACATCTGCAGGTGTCGCATGTCTTCTTGCAGTAGCAGTACCAAGCAATACAAGTAGGATATTATATTCACTTTATTTACAATGTTTCTTTGTACTGTAAACGAATGCAAGTTGTCACCTCAGTTTTATAGCGCAACGAAGAGTGCGGGGAAAAAGACTGCAAAAACACAGTTGTTTACTGATTTAATGAAAGCAATGGTTGCAAAAGGGTCTCGTTATGGAAAAGGTCTCTTTCTGTTGGTTTACGGTTGGTATAAAGACCATTCAACTCTTGAAGAATTTTTTTAAAACACTGGGAGTAAACATTTATTTTCATTCTCATTGCGATCGAAAGTTAAGTTCACATTTTTTGTTTTTTAAGTTAGGCGCAGTGAATGACAGACTATAGTTTTGTAAGATACAGGCGTTACAGTACCTCTTGACGTTAGAGTATAAATGGGTAGCGGCATCCTGGCAGAAACCTTAGGAGTAAATGCGAGGGCGATGTAGCAGCTCTCGTAAGGTCTCACATGAATGGCTCGATACCCTGCGTGAAAACAATAGAAAAGACAACAAGAACAATTCCCCTAGCCCCTAAAACAATAGCAACTGTTGCAATAGAGGACCGGTAGAACAATGGAACAAACAACAGGAACAATGCTCCTAGCCCCTAAAACAATAGCAACTGCTACACTAGAGGACCAGTAGAACAATAGAACAAACAACAGGAACAATGCTCCTAGCCCCTAAAACAATAGCAACTGCTATCAGTAGGATTAAAAGATTACGATAGCTGTTATTCTACCGAAATGCGATGGATACTGAGCATCCCATACAGTTAGTGGAGTAATTATATAGCTACATCAAAATCTATTATTGTCAACAGATGCATTTTTTATTAATTTTTGCCAGCTGTCCAAAACTGCAGTCCTCGGAATTTTTTCTCATCCAATTATTTTCAAATTGGACAGCATGTAGTCCTATTTCATTTTCTAATATATCAAACACGAGAGACAATGTTAATTTCATCACATTTCCATACACCGAGAAGAGAGTTGAAATACGACGCGTAGCGGAGTATTTTTGACGAAGTTCGAGGTGTTTTGAAATGTGATGAAACACTGTCTCGAGTGTCTGATATGTCTTCTCAGTCAAAAAATAAAAACAATGGAGAAGAGGAAGTAATAAAATCGGTCACGGTTCTGATTTCCTTTGTTAACTTGATGAATTATGGTGAAGTGTATATGAAATAATTCATATTTTTAATTGCGGTTGTAGATGAAAGCCAAGAATGATCATCGCAGTGAATTTCCAATTTAAGCAATTGGAAAGAAGAAGCCTGAAAAAATCAGGGCTTCGACGGGATTCGAACCCGTCACTGATCACCCGTGACCTCCGCGATATTGGTGCGATGCTTTACCAACTGAGCTATGAAGCCACACATTGGGAGCGAGGTCAACAGATTATTAATGAGTTTGATAAACTACTAGTATGAGCCAGGGGGGCTTAAAAGGCTTTACTTTTAACTTATTAAATTAAGCTACAGTAATAGAGGGGGTAAGTTTCTAAAGAAACTGTGGTGCTGCGTCAGTGGAAATCTCTTTACGGTGGCCAATTCACATTATCAACCCAGTTGGAAAAACCAAATTGTATTGATAAGCTACAGTAACTTTCACCATTGCAATGCAAGGACATTGATCTTAGTTCTGTTAGCTTTTTTATTCTTAAAAAATCTTTAATAATCAAGCATCATAAGCCACGGAAGGTTGTTTCGCTTTCCTGAGGCTCATAGTGTCGGTAAAACAAAATGGGTTGAAGAGGGACCACCTTAGCTAGCACGTTTTCCCAGTAACTCCACGTTCCTGATGTTTTAATCGTGTTGTATTTAAATCTCAGAATACCAGGTTGCTGTTATAATTCTTGTGATGATTGCAAAGTTTTTCATTATTTCCACCTTCAATTCCGTGTACATTTACACCGCGGAGCTTTATCCAACAGTGATAAGGTATGAAGTGTTCTCAGTTTCATCGCTTAGTTTTTCAAAAGTTTTAATCACCAAATTGAATTAAGTTTTGCAAGCTTTAAAGGTCGCTAAGCCGTAACTAATACGGAGATTTGTTTTGCTTTATAGGTTTTTTTTTTCAGGCTGTAGAATGTTTGAGAAAAAATTAACTTGCACTTTTACTAAAGTGTATTTTTGTCACTATATCACGAGGGCGTGCGTTGGACTGATATGAAATGATAGACTTGCCAATACGTGTGTTGAGCCATTCTATTAAAACTGCACTAATTCTTAATAATAGTAATATTAACTAAAAAAGTTAAGCAATAGAGGACTTTTGCCGTGTTTACATAGCCTCATCTAAACACGAGGGCGTTTGGGAGAATTCGAGACAGTTATGGAACCCTCCACTGCGTCTCGGGTTGCATAACGTTCGAGAATTCTCCCAAACCCCCGACTGTTTAGATGAGGCTATGTAAACACGAGAGAAGTCCTCTATTGCTTTTATATAATATTTCTTAAAAATACGTACGAAACTAAAACGTCAAAACCGTGTTTACATACTGTCATCTAAACACACCTATCAACCAATGAGAGGGCGCGTAGTATCTCAATTATTTTATAATTGATATTATAGGAACAACGGCGTTGGTTTGTCTTCAATGATCGCCAGGATTGGGGGAATTATTGCACCATACATCGTCTTATTGGTAATTGTTTTCTTATTCATTGTAACATTGCAATGTCAATGCTTCACACTCAACGATTTACAGCAGTTTGCAAGTTCAGGCTAAGCTTATCAGTGTAATTGCTGTTATAATATGTAAAATAATGATATAATATACAGAAATTTATACCGCGCAGTTTCTATAAAAATATTCAACTGCTACACACAATTAGCGGACATGGAGTGAGTGTTTCAAAATCGATATGAAGAGCCTGATCGTACCGGATAAGAGTCATCAATTGCTCAAACCCAAGCGCTATTATCGAATCTGACGTCACCCAAATGCAAATCTTCCTTAGTATCAGCGAGACTGTACACTCGTTGCGCAATTTTCATTAGAAATAAATCTATGTTCAAGTCAGTTTAAAGTTGACAAAAAACTAATTAGGTTCATTATTAATTTTAAGGCCGATTTTCCAAATTTAAAGAAGACGTTCCCCTTGCTGATATTCGGTGTCCTGGGCGTGGCAGCTGGTATATTGGCTTTTTGGTTACCAGAAACGATAACAAGTCAGATGCAACAGACCGTGGAACAAGCAGAGGCATGCGACGAGGATTATAAGATCTACTGCTGTCAGAGGCCTCGAATCCAGGCTCCTCGCGAGGAAGTTGTGATAGATGGAGAAGACACAACATTAGTGTAGTTTATCGTGTTAGAGGATATTACATGGTTGCGCGGAGATACGAAATTTCTTTCTCAAGTGAGCGCAGCGAACGAGTGAAATATGTTTCAGCACGAGAAGAGAAATTTCGTATCTCCAAGCGGCCAAGTAATATTCTATTTATTATATAAACACCAATGATTCCAAACCTTTTTTCTTTTGCTGCGAAAGGCGCGACAACGATGATAACAACGGCGATATCTTCACATGTGAAGATAACATGTTATCTTCAAGTGTGAAGAATCCGTCCTGGAATTTCACTGCTGTTTATATAATAATATATTTTTTAATTTTTATGTATTTGCCGGACCACATATACAATGGCTGTAACATAATAATGTAATTTTTTTTTGTTATTTTATTTTGACTCAGCAATACTCCCTGTGTTTCGGGTTTATCAATAAAATGTTTAAAACGAAACTGACATCGAAATTCTTACATTGTTAAAAAAAAATCATTGGGCCAGGTGAACAATGGTGGAGACAACTATCAGACGATACACTTACTACGCTTTAGGAAGCTAAAAGAGAGCATACAACTTCATATTTGACAGAGATTACGTGCATGTGTTTTGGTGAACTTTAATCAATAAGGACGCTCAATCGTGGACATTTCAGAGATAGACACATCTGATGACGGATCATGGGTGCGTCACCTTTCAAGATACCTCACTCCATTCAAAACTAACTGATGCCAGCTTATGTGAGGATGAAATAAGTATATTGTTGTTATATTGAGGTAGGTATTGGAGCGGAGAATTGTCACTTCTACTAATCACACGGTACCAGTCAATATCACCAGTCCATACGAGCCTTATTTCACATGCACTGATAAACAGCATTTGACACAATGGAAACCGTGTGGTCTTAAACTGTATCAATAGTAGGTCATCAACATGCCAAATGACTGCAATATTAAACCAAACTATAGGCTAACAAGATTTTTATATTCTTGCGGCAGAAGGCAAAGGAAACTGACCCTATAAAGAGACTGGATTTTCACTCGTCCAGGCAACGATGAACAATCTTGCGCCAACTCAGGGGTAACGAGGCAAAACCACCCATGAGTTTGATTTTGCATAATTTACCAAAACTATTCGGGTCAAGGAATTGTGATCTCAGTTCGAAGAAATTCCACATTGCTACGCGCGAACCAACTTTCTCTCTCAACTTTTGGTCTAATTCTTCCGTTTTAAAGATAAATTGTGTGTATACAATTTTTGATTTTGACAAGTCGCTTATTGGATAGAAGAATATGATTTTGTCAACACCTGTTGAGCCACCCTAAAAGGTAATTTGTACACCATAACAACCCACTGTACAAGGTGGAACATAATGAGCTCGTTAAGTTACGAAGTGCGGCGACACTTTTTTAGAACGAGAAAACATTAAATTTCCTATCGCATTCACTTATCATTTTATTACGCTCTCCACAATAACAATTTTGTGTAGGAGTTAATAACGCCATGCTGACATTTACCTGTTCATGTTGTTAAATATAGAGAATTATTTTATCTTGGATTTAGATAAGTTTCATTTTGTAGACTACCCAGCCCAAGGGACGATTGACTTTAGCTGTGTTCTTCTTTTGACAGATGGGGAATGCAGCCGTTTCCTGGTAGAACAGACTTTGAAAATGAACCGGACGAAAGCGGGGAAGTTTTTGTTTATTCATAGCGAGTTATTGGCAATACTTTTCTTTGTTGCCCTGATAAACATTGCCTCGGCGGAGTTAAACAAATCTTTATCACGGAGAGGTAAGCTGTTGGTATTTACGCTGGTTTGATTATAACTGTAACATGATCCTATTAAGTTTAAGGCGCCAGTTTGAAATACATTTCTGAGGCCTGGTCCCAACAAATGACACACATACTCCAGCAATGGTTGCTTGAAGGATCGCCAATCAGATGGACGGATGGACTGTATCAAAATCAGAATACACGTGGTTCAGCAAATAACTTAACCGGCTCCTCCTAAAATGTGCGAGGTTAATGAATTAGTCCAGCACACTGGATTTTGTTGGATTTTGGATTCGGCAGGCCTGTTAGAGCAGTGAGAGTGTTGTATTATTCTTGGGCAGTACACGCCTCTCTAAACGGTCTCCGTTCATTTGCTACTGATAAAATATTGTTGGGTAATCTGCGAAGTTCGAAAGAGGACATGATATTCAAACTTTTTTACTTGAATAATTGTGCTTCTTTTAGTAGAAAATGGCCCTAACTTCAAGGCTATTATAGAGTCTCTAATTCCGGCTGAGAAAGGCTTCGTCAAGAGGCAACAAGAAAAAGGTATGCATTTTAATTTACATCATTATCCCACTACACTTACTTTAAAAATAGCTCCTGTGAAGGAGAGGATGTCGGGGGAAGCCTGAAGACCGTGGGTTTGACTGGAGTACAAAGTGTTTCCGATGGCGATTAGATTACAAAGTTGATAGCAATGAAAAGGGTCAATATATTGTTGATTAGTTCCAATCGTTCTATCAATCAACTAACTAATCAATCAGTCAGACAGTCACTCAGTCAATCAGACAGTCAGCCAATCATTCAGTCATCCACTCAGACAGTCAGTTAGTTAGTCAGTCAAAGATCGATTGTGATAAATTTGTAGCTAAGTTTGAGGTCATTTGTCAAACTAAGAACACATTTCAGCGGATTTTCATTTTTTGCTCGTGTAGATGACAATGATAATGAAGAAATAAATGAACTGAGTCGCCTCCAAGACCCAGCAAATCAGGATCCTAGGGTCGGTGGGTCGATAAATGAACCGAGTTATGCAGACAAGATTAACCCGCCCACCGCTGACAACGCCCTTGTTCCAAGCGATCAAAACCAGTCCTCTTCAGATACGTTAGCGAACATCAGCGATTTTCTCAAGAACAAGGAAGATGAAGGTACTGGTCCAGGTAGGCAATTTGTTTCCCAATTTTTGGTTTGGAATGTGGAACGGAATAGAATCTGTAATATGTTCACGTTATGTCTTTGAGACTCTAAACGGTACCTCTGTTTTTTTCCTGATTAGATCGTACAGCAGCCATGCTTGATCGTCAAGCTAGCCACCATCTAAATACTCGGTACTCATTGAATAATGTTTTGCGAGCTCAAGATGATAGCTGTAGGCATGATGTGATGCCCTGTTAGGGAATTTGTACAGTGCACTCATACTGTGTCCATTCAATTCCGCATTCCTAGCCATATATAGTTCAGTGGCGTTTACCACAGAGATTGTTTCCAGTTTTGTTTTGTATCGTATCATTTTAGTGGATGGTGATTTCACGTTGTGGACTACATGGTCTTCTTGTCCCCACGCTTGTGGAAGAACTGCACTTCGTTCACGTGAACGCTATTGCACCAACCCAGCTCCTGCAAATGGCGGGAAAAATTGTGAGGGACCGCGCTTTCAACTTAAACTTTGCAAAATCAATGCATGCAAAGGTAAGCCGTCGAAAGCTGGTATTCAAGCGTGTATTTGCTGGAATGACGTCTTTAAATCAAATAATTTGTCTTCTGTTTCGTTAATCAGTTGACGGACGTTACTCACAATGGTCGGTGTGGACGTCATGTTCTAAGAAATGTGGACAAGGAATGAAGAAAAGGCGGCGTTACTGTGACAACCCGAAACCAACCAATGGTGGAAGGAAATGCAAAGGAGCGAGGAAACAAGTCAAGCCATGCTACGGTAAACTGTGTCAAGGTGTGTAACATTGTAACTACAGGGGCGTATCTAGGGGGAGGGTGCAGGGAGTGCACTCCCTCCCCCAGAGATCACCTGCGACTTTCTAATATAACTAGTATTCTGCTTTCGTCACCCATAAATTACGTCATTCCTTAGTGGTGTACCCCCTCCTAGGGAAAATCCTGGATCCGCCCCTGGGCTAGGGCAATAAATTTTCCTTAATAAGACGTAACTATAGTTTCAGGGAGCAACTATATAGGTTCAGATAAGCAGAGAAAATAGAACCAAGGGAACTCATCTTTAAAAGTCATGGGGATGTTTACAGGAACCCTTTAAAAGAATTTGGGGTCTTGAGCGTGGCTTAAATCTGATGGTATTGTCTTCATTAAGCTTGGAGGTAAGATTGCATACAATCAAGTTAAATATCCGAATACTCAGCATTCAAAAGGTACAACTAGCATTTCTTTCAGTGCATTGGTCAGTTAAAAACGGGTGTCAAATTAAAGCACACGATCGAGCCCACGAACCTGAAGGGCCGGACCCTGAGGGCCCGACCCTTAGGGCTCGACCCTGAGGGCCCGACCCTGAGGACTCGACCCTGAGGGCTCGACCCTGAGGACTCGACCCTGAGGGCTCGACCCTGAGGGCTCGACCCTGAGGGCCCGACCCTGAGGGCTCGACCCTGAGGGCCCGACCCTGAGGGCCCGACCCTGACGGTCCGACCCTGAGGGCTCGACCCTGAGGGCTCGAACCTGAGGGCCCGACCCTGGGGGCTCGAACCTGAGGGCCCGCCCCTGAGGGTCCGACCCTTAGGGCTCGACCATGAGGGCCCGACCCTGAGGGTCCGACCCTGAGAGCTCGACCCTGAGGGTCCGACCCTGAGGGGTCAACCCTGAGGGCCCGACCCTGAGGGCTCGACCCTGAGGGCCCGACCCTGAGGGTCCGACCCTGAGGGTCCGACCCTGAGGGCTCGACCCTGAGGGTCCGACCCTGAGGGCCCAACCCTGAGGGTGTAGTAGAGACCCTCAGGGTGTAGTCGAGCTACGGTTAGAAATTTAAGGATTCTATACGAAAGATAAATTGGCAACTGATGCCAGTCAAATAGTCGTTATTTACTATATTCACACAGAGGAGTGGGCGCATCGATATCGCGGCTAGCATTTCGCGCTGATGTGCAAAACGCAAGCTTCAGCACGGTGTACACTGTTTTAAAGACGAAATACAACGATCCACAGTAAACGTCCGAAACCTAAAGTAAATTTTTCACGCCCAATATAGGACTCGAACCTAAGACTCTGAGATTAAGAGTGTCATGCTCAACTGACCAAGCAAGCCAGACGTACGTCTCTGACTTGTAATCCGAACAAAATATCCAAAACGGTGATGAGTCATTATTAATATAACAGGAACTTGGCTAAAATCAGCCCGGAAAGTACTATCTTTGTAAGAAATCGAGCTGTCTTTGTGTAATGGTCCTGCAATTTTTCCTTCAGATCAGGATTCCATTGTGGATATTGACCCACAGAGCGTGTGTGGATACAACCCGTGTTCAGTGGCAAAGTGTATATTGTTACCTTACGCAACGTGTGTCAGTGACTTTAAATGTAGACCAGTCTTCTTTGACTCCGAGGAAAGGAAAGTTCCACAGTGTACAGGTGACTTGGTTTGCTTGTTTGCTTACTTTTGTTCTTTCCTTCTCTAAAATCGTTAAAAAGGCAGCGCGTAACGTGGGGCTCAACTGTCAGTTGGTATAAACACACCCTTGAAAGTTTGGTCGTTTGGTATCCTCTTGTTAATGAAATCAGCGTAGTTCTAGCAAGATTCAAAATAAGTGCTTTGTTTTAGAAAACCTTTCCTATTTCAAAAGTGTTTGAATTTTCCAAGGGACTCTGCTTGACTGACGTCACATGGAAGACTGTTCCATAAAATGGCGCCACTATTTTGCTAAATGTAGCAGGACCATAGGCAGGTTTATTTTTCTCGAGGAGTTGGACCGAACGAGCGCCGGAGACGCGAGTCTCTAGCATATATGGGGGTCTTAGTGGCATGTCCTGAGGTTGTCTGAGACTGTATTTCAATTCACTTTTTTAAAACTCGTTGTCAACAAAAAAGTGGACCTCCGCAACCTAGAGGTGGGGGAGGGGGAGGGGGTGCGCGCCACCCATCGCACCCCACTCCTTACGGGCCTGTTAATAAGTACCTTTCTGTTAAGGTCTAAACTGATTTATCAGTACAAAGAGAGCAGCTCTCTGAAATACTCATATCAGTAGAAAAATTTTTCATATCAGCAAACTGATGCAGTGTCATGCTGCTGAGACCCTTAGGCGCAGCAAATCCATTCATGACCACTATCTCCATTCTCGTCGCCTACCTGCTTGACTAAAAATGTGTTCGGAGAAAACTGATGATGATCAATAGTGAGTTCACTTGAGTTTATAAGATGTAAGTTGCAACTTGTAAGATTAAACATGATAAAGTTGTAAGAAACATCTATGAATGTGTAAATATTTACTCACCAGGTGATAACCTGTACCTGAACGTGGACCCGCAGGCCGTGTGTCGTTTCAATCCGTGTAAATATACCACGTGTGTCCAGGGCGCGGCAGCTAAGTGTGTTGTGAACACCAGGTGCCACCCAGTATTTCTTGATGCATTCGGAAAAACTATCAAATGTAAAGGTAGCAGGCCATACAGTGAAATAGTTATTAGAAGAAATCTACTAGCGTTTTATCACCAATGTTGATTCGGGTCCGTCCTCATCAACTCTTCAATTTCGAGCGTATAGAACATTACACGAGAGAAAAAACCGACTTCTCAAAAGTGATAGAACAATTGTCCATTTAGAAGGGAAGAGTGGAATGGAATTCCGTGTCCATTGTACAGAATTGTAATGAAAAAAGTGAATGGGAATAAAATAACGACTCAAAACTTTTTTCAAAAGGGAAACGGTTTTCAGTTAAAAATAACAGACGCCTAACGTGGGGCTAGAGCCCATTACCCTGAGATTAAAGGGTTTCTTGCTCTACCGACTAAGCTAGCCGGGCATTAACAAACAATAGATTCGAAATAGATGCTAATGTTTGCAATAATTCATTTATCACTCCCTACTGTTTACTGATTGTGGTCAATTGCGGATTTCATTATTCCAAACATATTGTCTCAAGTGAGACTTCCAAAGCAGCTTATAGCGTTTGCATGTCGGACAGCGAAATATTTAGTAGGTTTTTAATCATTTTTAATAGCTAGTAGATTATATTGTTAAGTGTCCCCAATTAGTAGAGGGGTACTCCCCTCGCCTAACTGTTAAGACACGTTAAAAAAGTTTTTGATTGATTGATTGATTGATTGATTGATTGATTGATTGATTGATTGAATAGTGAATGACTAGTGAAGCGAGGCAAAAAATTACTTTTTTCACTTTCATTTCTAAACCATTTGTTTGATGCATATTTATTTGCAGGAGTGTTTAAAGTCCCTGCTAGGTACATTTGTGGCTATGACCCTTGTAGCGGGGCTGTTTGTAAGGAAGATCCAACAGCTCGCTGCTTGGTGGAGCACACATGTAAACCAATGTTCGTCAACTCTTACAATCAGCGGATGGGTGGCTGCAAAGGTCCGTAATTACGATCTAGCTAAATCTGCCTCTGTGATATTCAGTTTCTGGTTTGCACTTGTTTTACACAAGAGAATATTCTTTCACGACATTATTTCACAACGTAAGGATAAAATCATGGTTAGCAATATACAGGGTTTCAAATACTATGGGAAGAAACGAGTGTTTTTGTACGAGGTCCACTGGTAATAAATGAAGTCTGAGGAGATACTATCTAAAGGGATCATTTAATATTCATCAGTCACGGTTTTTTATTCATCTTCCAACTTAAGCTCGTCATCACATAGCCAAGGAGGAAGACGAGGGAGAAGAACAACTCAGTGAAGATGACAATAACGATGACGACGCCGGCCGAATAAGCAAGCTGATGAGTTCAAAGCTTGGCGTTAGCGACAACGATAGTGATGATGATGATGACAACGATGATGGGGGCGATGGGACAGTCTTAAGTAAACTGATGAGTTCCAAGCTCGGGTATGGCAAAAAAGATGATAATGACAACGACGACGGTGTCCGTATAAGCAAATTGATGAGCTCTAAACTAAACGACAACAATAAAGATGATGTCGACGGTGATAAAGTTGATGATAGTGACGAAGATTCAAGCGAGGAAAGAAACAATGATGTGAGAAGTAAGCTTCCCTCGAGATTTAAGCGTCCAATTCGAAAGGATTTTCAAAAGAATAAGAAAAACAGATTTGGACATATTAGACAATCAAAGCACGTTAAATCGAATCATAAGCGTTGGTTAGAGAAGGGAAGCTGAACGGTTAAACGTGTGGCCCATTAAAATAATTGTTTTGTTAATTCGACCGACTCAAAATGACTTTCAATTATTACACTGTGCGTTACATAAAGCAATAGCATATTTGATAATACGTGCTCACACGTCTTTTGTATCACGGTCAATAGCAGTTGTCTCGGCAAAATTCCTTTAGAAACCGTTTAGTCAAAATGCGACTCCATGTATGACCTTTTTGCAATGCGGCGTGATATAAGGCTAACGTTTTGAGCAAATTGCTTCAATTACCTCATCGTGAAAAAGGACAGTAGAAAAATACATCTAGTCAAATCTTCGACCAACTGGATATCTATTTTTGCTCATTTTTTTTAATAATGAATTCATTTCAGACCGTCTTTTCACGTGGAGCCGTACGATTTAGAAAAGCTGTTTGCTTGCTAGGTTTAAATAATTTGATAGAAATGTTGAGTTCATATGTCAAGGAGCCTTTAATTTGGTTCCGAATGTCCAAATGTTATAATTAATAAAGCTTATGAAATATTTTGTTATTAAAATATAACCATTGATCAGCAGAGCAATAAAATGCCTGTCCATATGTGAAAAGACTCGCATCAAAGTTTTCACTTGATTGCTCATGCAGCCCTTTTACAAATTAATGACACCAAACCTTATATTTGTATTATTGCCTTTAACATGCCACAAAATTAAAAGCAAAGAAAAGTGAGCCAAGGACCAAACTAACCATATTGTATTGTAACTGAACACGGAAAATGTACCCTGACTTTAATTTAAAATCAAGAGTGATTTGTTTTATAAATATGCTTCTCTCCTCTAATCTGATCAAGCCATTCTAATCTGCATTTCTAGCTATAAAACAGATTTAAACGGCTCCCAGTGGACCTCCTCCAATGACAGTCCTCTCGTCTCCTTTAAAAAAACACTTAAGGCGTTTGTTTGTATTTTTCATATAAATGTGTTTAAGTATCAACTTTTTTGCAGCTTTCCTTTCCTTTCGGTTACTTTCCATCTTATATTGTAATTGCATCCGTCGTCATGTTTCTACTTTTTAACTTCTGTCATCTTGTAAACTATCATGGAGGAGGCCTATAGTTTCCTTTAGCACTTGTTACCTTTATTCTTTCTATCTTTTTTTGCTTTCTTTGTAATAATTGTATCTGTGGTGTGGCAAATAAATATCTTCGTGTAAAGTTCCTGGAATCTAATTAACTCTACAACAGACTTAAGACGATTTTTTTAGATATTGCATTAAATCTGTGAAATCCAGTAGACACCCAATGCACCACAATATAACCCAATTATAAGCGTGTGAGAAGCAAAACTATTTTTATTGAGGACTAGTAAAGCAACGCTACTGATATAAAAAGCCAACATAGTGAGCCAGAAGGTAGACTGCAGGCGATGCGTCCGACTGAGTAGATTACTCCAATCAAACCGAGAAGCACTGGGATTTAACCACATCGGCAAGGTCACGTGAGTTGAATCATTTCTTCGCGATCCGCCATCTTGGTTGTGAGTATTTTGCTGATTGTAGCCCTTGGCTTTAATGTTATATATTTTTGCGCTCACTAACAAACCCATAAAGAACTCATCTTGCATACACATTGGCCGGACCCTGTAAACATCTGTGACTGAGTTTGAAGTGCAAGAGACGAGAAGTGCAAGAAAGTTCACTGTTGACTTGTGAAAACTACGACGAAAGCTAATGCACCAATCAAGTCGGAGGGGGGAGGCCCGGCATAGGCGGCATAAGAGTCACTTAAAGTCAATAACATGTTGCTATAAAGTCCACTAAAAAAAGTCTCCACTACCGGGCGATAACTACTGTCAATGCCTGGCCTCCTAATTTCCGAACCCTGAGACGCTAGATAAAAACGCTCGATAAAATAAAAAAAATCCCACTGCTTTGTTTACAAGTGGCAAATATGCAGTTTATTAAGACTTTATGGAGAACTTAAACACCTATTGAGAAGGTTTCAGGCTCAAACTATGAACAAACATAACTACGTAATTTCAGTCTAAGCCATATGAACAACTTTTCAGATTTTCGCATTTTATTCGACAATAAATCAAGATTGTCTCACAGTCTAAAAGAGTAAAAGAAATATTGAAGATTTTATATTTGAATTGAAAGTTAAAAATTAGAAGGTGGACACCAAAACAGCCGGCTGACCTGTTGTACGTACTCTTGCGTGGCGGCTAACTTTCTTTTAGTGCTCCAAATTACTTTTACCAAAGTACACTTTCTTCTTTTTATAAATACGCCATGCTAAGTATTTACAAACAAAAGCAAAGTGAAGGAATAATGTGTAGATAAAAATACGTGCAACGTCTTGATTATCAAGAGGTTTGTGATTGGCTATCTGAGAAAGCGTGCAAACAAAGTCCGCACCAAATCAGTGACGTTTTGCCAGTGATTGGCTTGGGTTTTATTCCATATTCATGACAAATTGTAGAATTTGCTTCGAACCAAGCAGGTCGCGGATGTGCGAAGACGTTTCGTCCGGTAAAGAGTAGTCAAAGCTTGGAAAGATGTCTTCGCGTTTTTCAACCCGAAGGTAAGTACTGCACTCTGAAAATGGTGTTCTAATTTCCGCCCCAAAAAGACCCAAAACTCGAATGAGAAATGTCACTGGAGCGCGGAACACGTGCGCTTTCTGTCGTTGGCAAAACTCATAAGCAAAGCGTTTGAAACGCGGCCGCTTTCATTCGATATTTGTATTTTATAACGCCCTAAAGGACCTTGTTGTGGGCAATATTTGCAAAATTTTAAAAGAGTTTGTGTCAGGAACTTGGGTGCAAAATGTTGTTTGCGAGCCCATTAATCAGTCCATGATTGCAGTCTTTCATAGAGTTTAACAATGTGCTCACGCTTTTGGCGAAGCTTGTGAGACGCTTTTAATATTTGAGCTTTTATTTATCTTCAAATTACTTCATCTATTTTCAGAAAGACTGATTCACAAGGAGGACAGAAGAATAAAGAATTCAAGAGGACACACTGGAATCATTCAATCAGCAGCAGACTACAAAGATAAGAACTTTGAAATTTCCATAGAACGTAGCAAAAATGGTGGCTCGAAAAACGTCCAAATAGCACGAGAATTTCACACTTTGTTTATCTCACCTGTACGGAAGATCTGTATCGAGTGGTAGAAATGAAAAAAAAAAACGTTATGGATTCGTAAATTGGAGCGAATTTCATTTTGGTCGTCTGCATAGAGTGGTGATGGAAATTGAAAGCGAGAGGAAGAGGAAAATTGGTGGAAAATGCGATAGCTTGCTTTCTGTGAAAGTAGTTCATTCAGAGCCACCATTCTTAATACAGGAATGCACACCTTGAGCTCTTCTCTAATTTTTTTATCGGCTTTATCATTTGCTAGCTTTTGGATAAGGTATCGCGGTCGGCTGTGGGGGGGTGGGTGGGTGCAGTTTATTCATATTGGCCACAGAACCAAAGACTAGTTGCCATTATGCGATGCTCATCCTCAAGGTCTGTACTTGGTGTATATCGCAACTGGTATTTGCATTGCTATAGTAACAACTTTAATTATAATGTTGCACGGAGGTGACATTTTTTTAAGGTGGCACTGAAAGACGAACGATAGTAGTTTGCAGCTGATCATGCAATCATTTATTGAACAAGAAAATGTCATGGACATTTCAAAAATATTTTTTTACATAAACTATGAAATGTTTTGGTTTCTTACGACTTAGATTGATAGAATCGCAAGATTGTTAAACTTAGATTGCACATTTCTGCTTTTTAGACTGAATTAGAGACTTCAATAAAAAACACTCACGGTGCCACCTTGAAAAGTTCCGCACTTCCGTGCTTTACCCACTGCGTTTGACAAAAGAACACGGGCTTCTTCTCAATGGCGGAAACGTTGATAAAATGGGTAAACTAGATAAGCGGAATTATTACGTTACCATCATGATTCATTTAATCAGATCAGAGTAAGAGATTTGAAAACTGCATGTGGCATGTTTTGTTTGGGAAGACGTACGAAGTCTGCATGTGCCTATGTTCTTCTGTCGTTTTGCACGCTTGAATAGCTCGGAGGAAAGCAAAACTCGATGTTTACTGTTATACAGACCAAAAATCAAACGGTTTCTTTCAGGGTTTTGGCCGATTACTCATTACAAACTGTTCAAAAGGTTACAAAAACATAATTGAGTGATTTTACAAACCCACAGGAACAATATTTTAATAATTGCGAAAATCCCGCTGCCAAGAGTCAACGGAATTGGGGTGTACAATATTTATTTGGATATCAAATACTTATTCCTTTTGGGGACATAACGAACAAAAAAATTGCCACCAGACCTCGGACGCTGTGCTTAAAAAATTTAAAATAACCTGTAGCCAGAATCTAGCTTTCAAAATTGATAAAAAAAATTGCAAATGATATGAAAGTATGCCGTCATCATTAAAAAAATAGCAGATTGACTTGATCACATGCCTAAACTTTCCACGTGGTATCGAATCATTTCACAACACTTCAAAATTGTTAGCATCTAACAACTTTGGTCTGTATAACATGTATGCCATTTTTGTTTTGATTTCTTGTAGATTGGTTATCAGCTCTTGAGTAGTCTTTGTTCCTTAGACCAGGCATTGGGTTTTCTAGTATTTTATTCCTATAACGTAGAAATAATAAATCCTTCTTTTGCCGACATTCGCTGTAACACAGGACTTAAAAGAAATGTAAGAAATAGAAATTAATTGATGGATTTTCAAATTGTTAAATAAAATTGGAAAAATAAACTGAACTCGGCAAGAACGTTTTTTCTTCGCAAGATTTGGAGGAAAAAGATACGGAGCCTTTGACGCAAAGAGCAGTTTTACTGGCTCATGTCTCTGCTAAAGTTTATAAATTACAAGGCAAAAGTTTAAGAGGGAAACAAATGTCATGTCTTAGACCTTAAGGTGGCTCGATTGGATTTTCGAGTGACAATACCTTTCAACTTTGAGCAGCTAGTGTACCACCATAGAGTATCCGACAGAAAATCGATTGCTCCAGGTGCACTAGAGAAAGATCAAAATTTCAGATGAAGTTAATTTTATCGTTATCGGAGTTACCATAGCAACGTAGTGACGTCATGCCCCACTTTACTCGAGACCGAATAACCTGTCATCAAGGGATAATTTTGGAAAACCCTTTCATGGATTTTTAACCTGGCGTACTTTTCTTGAGGTCTGCCAAATTTGAAAAACTTTTATAAGAGCGATTTCGAGAAAGTTTTAAGGTGTTAAAATACAACAAAATCGTATTACTTCCTGAATGTTATTAAAAAGTTTGTTCACTAAGCCTGATGTAAGATGACTTTGGTCTGAAATAAATTGAATAGCATCCAATTACGTTTGGAGAAAATCTTAGAAAAATCGTTCTATTCGATTTTTGAAAACACTGGCTTGAATATGAACTGGAGTGGAGTATTATTTTGCGTTTTCGTCATTAAAACTTCGCCATAAATTTTCTTGAAATCGCTTTTATAAAAATTTTTCAAATTTGGCAGACCTCAGGAAAAGTATGTCAGGTCAAATATCCTGGAAGGGTTTTCCAAAATTATCTCTTGGTGACAAGTTATTCGGGCTTGGGTAAAGTGGGGCATGACGTCACTACGTTGCTATGGTAACTTCGATTACGCTGAAACATTTTTCATCTGAAACTTTGATCTTTCTCTGGTACACTTGGAGCAATCGATTTTCTGTCAGATACTCTTGGCGGTACACTAGCTGCTCAAAGTTGAAAGGTATCGTCACTCAAATCCGATCGAGCCACCTTAAGCTTGTGGCAAAAACAACAGCTTTATTGGCTTGTACCTCTGCTAAAACTTGAAAAGAGAGCAGAAATCACTTTACTGTTGACAAAAGCAAAAAACATGGAGCCAAGCAATTATTGAAAATCTGAGCCTTTTCGGCAAAAAAAGTTTTATTGGCCCTTGTCATTGATAAAACTTAAAACAAAATGACATACCACGTTGAAAACATGAAGCAAAGTAATTGTTATACCCGGTGAGCCATAGCTTTGCTGGCCCATGCACTTCTAAATCTTAAAAGAAAGAAAAGAAATTTGTTACTTTTGGTAAATACTTAGACTCCCGTTTTGTCTCAGTGACGGTTTTCCGCCGAATTTGTCCTGTGTTACACGTGAAAATCGACGACAGAAAAAGGTCTTGGAGCAACATTGCAAGCTGAAAACAATTTACAAAGTCTAGGGAAATTGGAAAAGTGAAATAATAAATCACGACAACTTAAAACGCAAGTTGTAGGGCAAATCAGTTTATAAAAAGTCGGCCATAACTTGCCATGTTGCTCATTTTTAAACATACGTTTACACCATCTCGTGCAAAAGCATTCAAAACTAAAATGTTATTTACACGGATATCGTGGATTTCAAGTTTGTTTTGGCTTTAAAGTGAACTGAAAAAATCTTTCCTTTTTGGACTGATATTTACAACGAAACCTACGTTTGATGATTTTTCTTAACCTTTTTTGCACGAGGTGGTGTTTACAAGTTTTGTGGCGGAAAATTTCAAGGGAAGCTATTTTTAATTTTTTTGTCTAAAACGTTTCCAGGGGAAACGCTGTGCAAATTTTGTTAAATTTTCCCGCCAAAAGACTTAGTATATAGAGGGAACATTTTTCTTCACACCTTTTTAATTAATTTAATCGAATTACAATTAACTAATTAAGGAATAATAAAAAGACTAAACACTTGTGTTTATTTGAGTTGTTTTATTTAAGGTAATAAAGAACATCACAACTTGTGCATAATCGTATTTTATTGATTTACTTAGTTGTTAATACACTAAAGACGACAAGTAAACTAAATGAATACGCCATTTCCGAGTTCTCTTTTCCCTCTGTTTCAAAACGAGTCTAAGTGCGAAACTATTCATATGGAAATGAGCTTGTTTTGCATGAGAATGAAGATGCAGGTAAAACACATTTTCATAAGAATGGTTTCGCACTTAGACTCGATTTGACGCTGAGGCAATAGAGAACTCGGAAATGGCCTATTAGCGCCAGTATTTTCCCAGAAAAAATAAAAATATTTAACAGTTGTTAGTTACAGAAACATTTTAAAAAAAACCTTGGCGCATGCGTATTTTAAGCGCCTGTATTTTTCTAAGTTTTTTGGCGGGAAAATTAAAAATTTTAAATAGATTCTACCATGGAAATCTTTGTCGCAAAAAATGAACATAAAGCCACTAAAAATATTTTTAATCAAAGCAAAAAAGAATGGCCTTTAAAATTTAATTTCATAAATTATTCAGTCTTCAACTGATTTTACTAAAATCTCGTGCAAAAAGGTGCAAACCAAGCTCAAAGATTTAAGACTAAACGATTCTAGGTACTACTTTTTCAAAGTAGTCTTTTTAGCAACGTCTTGCTGACTATTAACACACTGGAGACAGTTTTTCGACAGAGGTAAACAACAAAATGAACCAGATTTTTACCACAAGTAGTGCGATCTGCTTAATTTGCTTTTTATCTCTGCCGCAAAGCTGCATTTTGCGTGTAAGCCTAGCTTAAGATAGGGAGACGTTAAAATAATTTGGCTAATTTGTTTCTCCTTCACTTAAAATTTGGAAAGCCTAAACTTAGCAAGAAGTGTTCAATTTGAAAATCCAAGAAAGGCAATTTGGTAAACTTGTTTTAAACGTCGTTGTAAAATTTGTCCTAAAAACGTAAATATCCTAAAATAGAGAAACGTTTTTGGAAAATAAAACGTGGCAATTTTGGCTACGACTCTCCAAGTTAATTATCTTGACTGCAATCTAGCTTATTTTGTTTTCTACCTCTTCTGTAAACTTGTTTTCCACTTGCTTGTTTATCCTTTGTTTTTGTCCTTGTTCGTGATTCTGGCATGAAACATCGATCGGGTAAAGGCGACCTGCAGGAAAATAAAAAAAGGATATATCAATATAAATGAAAACATATCGAAGCTGATAATTCGGCATGCAGTTGGGTTTTAGGTTTTGGCTTTGAAAGTACTCTGAACTATCACACGCGATATTACTTCGCACTTAAGCTTCCAACTTTCGTACACTAGGACCATTGCATTTAAGGTTTGCATGTTGCTAAAAAGTGTAGTGAAATTAGACGCTGAGGTAAAAGACTTATGAAAGCGGAAGAATGGAACTTAAGAGACAATTTTAATCTGGTTAAGTTCCAGTTATATAATTAACCTGCCTTTGAACAACCCGGGGAAGAGTTATAAATATCAATGTAATCGAATCAACTTACCAATTTAAAAACTTCATCCTGAAGTTTCCCTTCTTTCTCTGCAATAAAGTAGCTGTAAATGGTATCCAGTTCCTGCCATCTTGAACCTGAGATTTTCCTGGAGATTTGGGGAATATCAATTAATTAAGTACAATCTAGATTATTTCACATAGATACACAATCAGTTACAGTGACGGTCAAAATACCAGCCAGGTATGAATTTTAATTAGAATGGGGATGCCATGAAAGGGTCTTCCGAACCGCCCCGCCCCGCCCCACCTCCAAGAGTAGAAGAATATAATCAACATTGTTTTCAGGGTAGGGAGGGAGAGAAGGTAAAACAGAGATCACAAGACGACAAAATGCTTGTGACCTCTTCCAGGAAGACTTCTAAAATCCAGGCTACGTAAGTGTTTGAAGCATTTTGACCAGACGTACGAGTAAAGTTAGTGTCATTTCATCTGTCAAATGTCAACTCAAATGGCTAACAACAAACGAACCCAGCAAAGAAATCTAATTTTAAACTTGTCTAAGAGAGACCTCACAAAAGAGTAAAATACAGATCATCTCAACCAACAATTGCAAATCGTAATTTTGTGACTCGCAAAGTGGGAGAGGTAAACACACAATAACACTAACCTGCAGCTAGAGGAGCACCAAATCTTGGTGTCTGTCTGTCTGTCAATGTCAATCCAGCAAACTTGCCACAGGCCTACGGCAATGTGTAATCAGTCTTAGTCTCACTGCAAAAAAGTAACGTGGTGATTAGAGATGTCTGCACTCCACTTGTGCACAAACCAATCTGAACAATCTACCTCCGAAGGATTATATCACGTGGTCAGTCAGCTAGGCACACATCAAATAGGCCCAGTTGGTTCCCATATCCTTCCCTAGTTATTTCTTGATCCAGCTAATATGAAGATCCAGTCTGGATTAACTTGATCCGAAAATTCAAGTTGTTTTGATGATGCCAAGAATTTACACTGAATGACATTAACTTACCCCTATGCCTCCCCCTAACCCTTACCCAGACATAACCCAGATGACCCCTTCACCCCCCCCCCCCCCCACTCCGACCAGTTACGGAAAAGCTATGCCATATATAATCCAGATGACCTTAGCTGCGACAGTCACGGTGGAGTGATTTGCTTTTAAGACGTTCCCACTCCCCTCCCCCAACCCGTCCTGTGATTTTTAATGATCTATCCCTTGACTTGATTTGATAACTTTATTTTGACAGGGTAAATTCATCAGTACAAGAAAAAATTAGTCTAACACAATCCAATCTAATGTAAAATATTATAACTAACACCTTAAAAATTAGAAAATATAAAAATAATTGAAAACTTAAAACTGCTTTTCATGAATGTCGTGTGTCACTAGAATGAATGAATGTCGTGGACACTAGAAAAGATAGTTTGCGTTGAGCAGATGACAGAAATCAGTTAGTGATTCTGCCTGCCGTAAACCGGAAGGGAAGCTGTTCTAAAGTACCGCACCACTATTGCTAAAGCTGTTCTTTTAGTGATGAAAATATCGGCTTTAAATTTGATGCACATGCTTTAAGTTTGATGGCATAAACTTCTCAAACTCATTAATAATTCATCACGTTAAAAGTCTTAAAACAAAAGAAAAACCTGAACCGTAACCGTGGTTTGGAAATGTGATCTTAATAAGCATAGATTTTTACGATTTTATTTCTTCGTTTCTTCCGTAGTTTTAGTGTTGATTGAGAAGATATATCGTCAAGAATACTCCGCTGCTCGTCCTATTTTCAGCTCTGTTCACGGTGTTTGGAAATGTGATGAAACACTCTCTCTCGTGTTTGATATACACTTAAAATTGATACAAGATACAAGACCACATTAGCTCCGCTGTAATTTTCATCGTGTTGTTGTTGTTACTTCGAGAAGCAGCTTCACCGCTTGTGTTACGCGCTCTTTCGATCTTTCACTTTGTTCGCGGCGTTTGCCGCCACTGACTTTAAAGCAAAAGAGAGACTTTACGCAGTCTACCCTTTATACACACCAAAAATGGAAGCGACGTTTCCCAAAAAAGCGCTTCGATCCAGTCTATAAGACATACACCACCACCACCACTACCACTACAACAACAACAATCGACCGTTTTATCTTCGAATTAACTGTAAATTGTTCTGTCGACGAGTAAATTTCATATTGAAGATTTTTCAAGAACAACTCACAAAACTACAATTTATTTTAATTACCTCAAACGGAGACGCCTCCACGCAAGGAAACAAATTTTCCAGTTCTTCATGCTCACGGCCATCATTTCAAAGCAAAGGTCTTGTGACCCAGTTCCTCTACACTCTCTTGCCCGAGTGTCGTACCAAATCGGCCAGTCTTTGCGACAGAAGAACTTTAGAACGACATTTTAGTTTTTGCGTTCGTTCGCCATGCCATGTTCTTATTGAATAATTAAAAATAATTATATTCGTGTCCACCAGGGAGCGATAAGAACCTTCAATCATTTTTCTTTCAAATGCAAATTTTCGTACCAAATTCTTTGACTCCTGTTAGTAATTTCTCTTCCACGACAATAAATCAGTTATATTACAAAATTGTTAGTAAAATACACACACATTTTGAACTCATTCATGAGCGCATGTAGCGGACTTCATCATCATCATAATCGTCATTTTAGCAAGAAAAATTCATCAGCCATATTACAAAATTGTTAGTAAAATACACATAAATTTAAAAGAAATAAAAAATAAATAAATAGCTGCTTTCCACGAATGTCGTGCCTTAGAAAACCTCTCCAATTACAAGTGCTTGAATTGCCCAACCAAGGGACTCTGCTTGACTTACGTCACATGGAAGACTGTTCCATAAAATGGCGCCACCATAGCTAGAGCTATGAGTACCTGTGGTGTCGGTCATTTCGCCTACAAGTCGTTTCGCCGACATTAAATGGATTAAAGAACGAGGTATATTCATGTAGGAGCTCTCATCTTTCGGCTCATGGATTAAAGGACGAGGTATATTCATGCGTAGCGTGCTGTTAGCGTGTTTAGGTTAATTAAAACTTTTTGAACAAGTATCCAGTGTAGGCGAAACGACTTGTAGGCGAAACGACCGGCTACCGTACCTGTCTGTTAAGCAGGTCCTCGATAATTATTTATCAGTACAAAAAGAGCAGCATTCTGAAATAGTCATACCAGTAGAGATCATTACGCCCAGCCAGTCCTTTCATGATCATCTATGTCCTCGTCTCTTGCTTACTTTTGTTCTTTCCTTTATCAAAATCGATCAAAACTGAAAGACAGCGCCCAACGTGGGGCTTGAACCCACGACCCTGAGATTAAGAGTCTCATGCTCTACCGACTGAGCTAGCCGGGCACTTGATGATCCGACAACAGGCCTGAATGTAGTTATAGTGTCAACTGTCAGTTAGTGTAAACATCCCCTATAAAGTTTGGCCGTTTAGAATTCCCTTATTTAATAATGAAATCAGCCTAGGTTCTCGCATAAATAAAACCAAAATGAGTCCTGCTAATCAATTATACAGTAAATCAGCAGAAGTCAACAACTACCTACCGGCACCGTACAAACGACTAATTCACGACATGGACAAAATAAACAGACCGAACAGAACGACCTGTTACCGACGGATCGAGACCGACCAATCACGACGAATGAGATCAACTACTTGAATCATACAGCCAATAACGACACGGCAAAACTGATTACTGGTTCCACGAACCAGACTTATAACATTTGACTGACAAACAGCACTCCACATGACTCTGATGATGACTTCAATTCAGGTTGTCAAAACGTCCGACTCAGTCACTGTCACCGACAACAGTCCTTCTCAGGACTACCCTCACCCACACCATCGACTGCTAATACTTTGTTTTCAAGTTCAAAACATATCACCAGTGGACCCTCCCACAAGAGGATATCCTGGGATCAGAAATAAAGAGTTATAAGAAACTTATCCGCTAATGGCATGTTAAAAATTTATTCTTTGTATGTGGCTAGGATCGTAAATGGAAACTCATTCATGAGCGCATGTAGCCGCACTTCATCATCATCATAATCGTCATTTTAGCAAGAAAAATGCATCAACCATATTACAAAATTGTTAGTAAAATACACATAAATTTAAAATAAATATATAAATAAATAAATAAAACGCGGCTTTCCACGAATATCGTGCCTTAGAAAACCTCGTCTATTTCAAAAGTGCTTGAATTGCACGACCAAGGGACTCTACTTCACTTACGTCATATGGAAGACTGTTCCATAAAATAACGCCACAATAGCTAGAGCTGTAGGCATCTGTCTGTTAAGCAGGTCCTCGATAATTATTAATCAGTACATAAAAAGCGGCATTCTGGAATACTCACATCAGTAAAAAAATGTTTCATATCAGTAAACTGACACAGTGTCATGCTGCTGAAATCATTACCCCCAGCAAATCATTTTATGATCATCTGTGTTCTCGTCATCACTTGCTTACTTTGTTCTTTCCTTCATCAAAATCGATAAAAATGACAGCGCCCAACGTGGGGCTCGAACCCACGACCCTGAGATTAAGAGTCTCATGCTCTACCGACTGAGCTATCCGGGCTCTTAATGCTATAACAGGGTTGATCGCTTTCTATATTCTCGTCGCCTGTTTCCTGAACAACAAATGTGTTGACAGGAGAGAATTGATGTTCAATAATTGGTTTCGAATTGGGATTGTTCATTTGACTTTGACCATTCGTTGACTACAAAACTCTTGGGCGATCAGTCTAATTGTTAAATTGTCCATTTAGAAGAGATGTGGAATTGAATTCAGTGTCCAGTGTGCAGTACTGTAATGTAAATGAATGGTCATGAAATAATTTTTCAAAAGGAAACGTTTTTTGTCAAAAATAACAGACGCCCAACGTGGGGCTCGAACCCACGACCCTGAAATTGGAATCGTTTCAATTACAGCATTAAGCCCAAAAGTTTGACGGCATTTTAATTAACTCACATTCTTGCTTGTAAATTTTATTCAGTAAGAATTATTCTGGTAGCTGCCCTCGGCTTAGAATACTGGAGAATGTGAATTAATAAAAAGTAATCATACTTTTAATCTCTTTGCTGTAAACCGTAAAACAAGCCTCTACCATTAATATTGGTACTAAACAATCAGTCAATGAAATTATTGTCTAAAGTACGTAATTGTTTAATAACTATTCCATAATTGAACTGAAAACACTCTATAAGTGAACTTATTTTACTTAACTTAATATGTTTTTTTGTCAACAAATTTCTCGTACAACAGTAAACAAACAACAATATTTTTATCACTTCAGTGAACCACGTGATTTCTATCTCACTTGGTCAGTCAAGTCCAGTGCAAGAGCTGGTCATTAATTTCCCAACTCAAACATTCACTTTAGTTGCGTAAAACGGGGAAATTATCTCAGATCAATTTCTTTACATGTTTACTCTTTCGCAATTTGTAAACAGGTGCTACAGAGTACTAATAAACAAAAACTCCCTGCTTCGATAACATTATTGATTTAAACACCTTTAACTAACCGCACCACTGATTTTGTTTGTTTCTGGGCTCACGACCTTATTAAGACAGCTGGTTGGATGACATCCATAGCAGGGGAGGATAGTTACTTGCTCAAGCGTAATATTTTCACACAGGAACTGCGAAGAAGATGAAAAACGACGATGAGAGAAAATTTCAAGACAAGAAGTGTCTGGTTGTTTATTGTGCTCTTACTTTATGCGAGTGTGATAGGCTGTGGTAACCAGCACAACCCAGGAACAGAGATCAGAGATGAAGGTAGTTATAAATTACCCTAACTTCACGCGCTTCAGATTCTATGCGGTTGACAGCAGTTGACGGGTTAAGCAGCACCGCATTATCCTTGAAAGGAAACTTGATATGGCATATTCATCGAAGAACGACAGGAAAGCTCGAAAATAATGAAAACAATCACTGAACAGATCTGTCATTTGCACTCAATTCGTTAAAACCAATAATGTTTCAACGGTTAGCAGAATTTGTAAACGTTTTAAATATTCGAATAACTCAATGCGTAGATGCTTTGGCCGGAAAATTTTGAGTCCGTTATTCTGAAACCATGGTTATCTCTGAAAGCTACAATATGTTCTAGCACAAGTGTTAGCTGGGTGGGGCATTCGAATATTAGCAACAAATGTCAGTCAAATTAAACTTCCAAATGGCGGCAGACACATCTCGGTTGGTTATTGAAATTTGGAAAAGTTAAATCAGATTCATATTACTACCTCATCAGTGTGTTCAATGTTATTTATGGAAATATGTTTTCATAACTTAAACTGAGGTGAACGTAGAGCTTTATTTAGAAAAGCTGAATCTCAATTACATTTCGTAAGTTTGTCAGTTTCCTGCTACATTAGGTGCAGCTCCTGGGGGCTTGTTCAAGAACTCCAGGGTATCACCCAGCAGGTTAATTAATGCAGGCCACTCAATCAACATACCAGTGTAATAACTGCGGCTCTAACTCATAAAACCAAATGGTTTAATTGCCACAGACCCTGAACTGCCTCTGCAATCCTGTAGTTTTATAATTCTCTAAAATTGTACAGGATAACCGAATCCATAACTTTTTTTTACTACTGTTTATTAAACAATAAAAGACCCAGACATGCATTGTGACCAACTGCCATTAATTCAGTCAAGCGTTAAGCTTAGTTAAGCACTGGAATGTTTCTTGCATATAACAACGAAATGAGATAATAACTGCTAGCAGCTGTTCGAATCTCCGCCTTCTCCAAATGTGTGGATGGCTGCTAATGGAATCCACATTAAATGTAACTCCTGTTATTTTCATAGAAAAATTACACTTTCTAAAAGTAGCCTTTTCTTTCTATCCGAAATATAAAGTTATGTTTTATTTTATATCTCATAGCGCAAGCTTCCCCCGACAGAGGTAAAGGGGGGATGGATTTGTCAGTGTTGAAGTTTCCGAAGGAAAAGCATTCTAATTTTCAAACTTTGTCAGATGAAGAAACGGTCGAAGTGGTCGATGAAGATAAAGTGCAATCTGCTGATGCTGACATTGGACCTGCTAAACCAGTTTCTGCCTCACTCGTTGAAATCGTGGAAGAGAATGGTCAAACTTTACCTCAAAAGACCGGTATCAGTAAACGGCCTTTGGAAACCAGAAATACTTCAATTTCCTTGGCGATCTCTAAATTTCCTACGCACAAAGAGCATCCTTTGCAGACTCATCATCGCAAGCTGCATGTTAAATTAAAGTCTGCTAATGGTCGTTCACCTTCTTTCAAGTCAAAGATTGTTACCCGGGTATCCATTCCTGGAAAACATGCATTATTTAACAAATCTCATTCCTGGTCCGACTGGATGAAATTTCTTTCCTCTCGGAAATTTTCATCACTGGGACAAAACACCTACGATGGGACTGCATTGCAATTAATCAACAATGTAAATCCAACAGATAAAGCGAGTAAAAGAATTAATCAAATGGAACGCAATCAGGCGGGTTCTCGTGATGTTCTAGACGCGTTTATTTCTCGGATGGGCCTTAACAGAAGTTCTAACCAAGATTACATACCTTCTCTGCGCAAAGGTGTTTCAAAAGAGATGTCTCACTGGCTTCCATCTAAGAATGTTCTATCAAGCAAGGGAAACATTGACTTATCTATGAGAAATGTTTCTCTACCAAGGATATTGACTAATGAAACGACCGTTATCACAGGAGAACCCACAAGCGTGTCTGCTTCACTGCATGCACCCAGTGTCAGAAAGGGCGTGCCGTTAGAAAAGAAAGTAAAAACTGTTCAGCTAGAACCTGAAGTTTTCAATAGATTATCAGACACGCATAAGGCCTCGAAGGGTAGACATGACAATGGAACTACAAATTCGAACATTTTTTCTTCTTTTTCAGTGGGTATCAAAGTTGACATTTCTAAACCAAAGACACGCCAGAACCAGAAATCACCACAAAGTGTCACTATTAACAAAGCATCACAGTCAGAGACCACAAGACTACCGTCGCTAGAGAATAATAATAATAAAAGCTTGGACAAAAACGAAAGTATTCGTGATTATTCTATAACTGGAACTAATGCGAAAAATCTATTTAATCATACCAAGCCTCGCAATCAGAATTTAACGGTGGCCCACATCGAACAAAATGCTTCCAGATTAAACAATACCAAGTTATCTACGAAACCAAAAGGCATCACATTTGCTTTACCACTGAATTCGACCATTTCAAAACATTTCGATGACCTTATAAACTTTTTTAACAGCTTCAAGATGTCCTTTAAGAAAGCATCGACCACAAATACTACTATTCAAGGAAATAGGGACATCAGCAGTATAAATATGCTCAGGTTATTAGACTTAATTCACATTAGGAAGTCCAACGCTAATTACACGAACAAGAGACTGAGGACTGAGGACACTTATTCCAAGCATGGGTCCATCGCTGAGCAAAACAGAAAAAGACTCCAAATGTCGATATTGAGAGGTTGGAACGAAGCGAATAAAGGGAAGAGGCCTGGTTCAAGCAAGCTTTCAGCTTTAACCAACTTGCCGGTGAAGAATAAACATACTCATCCAGAAGGATTTGTTACTAACAACAGCTCAAAGAAAATCAAAGATAACACCTTTGAGCTGAACGTGCTGCAGATGATGAGAAATGTAAGCAAGGAAGAGCTTTTAAAATTGGAAGGCGACATCATGGATAGGTTGAGTTCTGGTGGGCTGTTCAATTTGTCGCAACAAAATGGGAAGCAAGCTCCACGTAAACAACATCCAGTTAGTTCTCAAAAGCTGGGGGGAAAACATCAACAAGTCTTTAATATTCATCATGACAAACAAGGTCATCTCAGCGAGGAGCGACTAATATATCAACAACAACAATCACATAAACAGACACAACAGAAAGACATGTTTCAACATCGCAGCCCAAAAGGCGTTGGACAACAACGAAACCAAACTCAAAGTCAAGCGAGAAAGAACCAAACAGGCCAAAAACAATTAAAAGGCAACCAAAATAGAACAGCATTGCGCAAATATCAGCTAGAATTTGAATCTGAGCAAAGCCATATACAAGAAACCCCCCAATCAGGGCACCTCTTAAAGAAAATGAATATGTCGCTTTCTACAAATTCAACAACAACAGTTCAAGACTGTAGTTCACCACTCGCTGTTAATATTACCGATGAGCATCTTAATTATCATAGATGTAACCAAACTTATAACGTTAACCGCAATTCAACAGCCCATAACAATGGGAGCGCAGTTTTATTGCAGCATTCGTCCAACACGTTACAAGCAGATACTGGCACACTTAATAAGACCGACTTTCATGAAGACTCCTCACAAAATTCCACTTCTGTACAATCCCCTTTGGATTATCACAATTCGTCGAAAAACATGACTGCAAGACTAAAAAATTTTTCACCTTTTAAAGCCCGAAACAGTACCATTGATAAAAGACCCATGGCCGGCTTAAATGCATCTAAGGAAATAGATGATACTAGAAATATATCAATACAGCTTGACAAAGATTCATCTCAGGAAGTGAATGTTGAGTCGATGTCCGAGGGAAATAAAGGCTCAGGTGATGAAGAAACAGAATTTGTCGACCAAGGTAAGTTAAAGGAAATAAGTGTACTTACTGGGATAGTCTTCCTCCATTTAATTGTTAACTACATTCCACGCAGGGACGCTCTTCAAGGCAAAAAGATGTGATGTATCATGAAGACTAGCAAAGCAACTGGAATGAAAGAAAACGAAGTGAGCCTAATACGCAGGCGCTGATTAGGCTCGTCGGAGGCTAGCCAGAAGGAAGATTTTTTGCCACAGCTGTCCGTTAAAAATTATCTTTAAATCATTAGTTTAAAATTTTACCGTTTGTCAGCTGCCAGTTAGAAGTCAAGTTAAGTCAACACAATGATAACCAATAATGATAACCATTCGCTACACCTTCGCATAACGATAAGTTGTACTTCTTTCATCTTTTAAACAGTGTCAGATAAGGAAAACGTGATTACAAGGTTGTCCGAGTGGACATCCTGCTCAAAGTCCTGTGGTGATGCTAAAAGGAAAAGGATACAGTTTCGTTGTACTTCTAGCTCTGAGGAGATCAGAGATTGCGCAGTCAGTGGTGAACAACACGAGACATGCGCCTTCAAACCATGTCCTGGTAAGTGCATCATGTATAATCAGTACTGTTTAGTAACTCCTTGAGAAACACGAGACACCTTTATTCCGTCTCTCCACCATGATTTCTAGAAATAACTAGATATTAAATGGGCAGTGGATTAAATTAGCAAAAGTGATGTGATGTGCTTTGCTGTGCTAAATAAGAAAAACCTTTTTGCAGCACTGGGACCATAGTTTGTTTCTTCCTTGTAGTAGATGGACGGTTTTCATCATGGAGTCGGTGGAGCTCCTGTAGCAGAACCTGTGGCTCTAAAGGACTTTCTGTTCGCACCAGATACTGCAAACCCCCAAGGCATGGCGGTCAACCATGTCATGGTGCTGGAATAGACACTCGCGAATGTAACCGCAAACACTGTCCGGGTAAAGCAGTTTTCACTTGAGTATCGAATGTAATTCGCGTTGCTTTGGCTTTGCATTGCTTCGCTCAGTGGTTGGTTTAAAAATCTCGCGCCACTTTTTCAACCAATCAGAAGTAAAACCAAAGCCAATGGTGACTCGCGTGCGCACGTTTTCCCGCGCTTTGTGTCCGTTCTTTGTGATTGGCCAAAGTACTTAGTTACTTTGGTTTTGGTTTTACGACACAATTGAAACTCGCTCTAAAGTAGGGAGTTTTTCACAAGCCATTTCCAACTTAAAAGACCAAACTATAAACAGCTATTATGAAACGATGAGGCATATTGTCTAATATTTTTCTTTTAGCTAAAAACATCCAGAGAGAAAAACTTAAATAAATCACCTAAAGCAAAGTACAATGAAGTCCCTGGACTAGATAAAAATTCTACACGACAGAATCAAACCTCGAAAACACAACTCTGAGGCACAATTAAAAACATATTGTTTTGAGAAATGTAAAGTTGAATAGATTTTTTGGTATTTAATGGATCAGGGTGTGGCCAAGGTCGGTGGTGACCCAATAAATATTAGTTTTACAAGTCGAAATGCTGTAACCTTACTTATATTGGCTGTCTCTCTTAGTAAACGGTGACCTAAGTAAGTGGTCAAAATTTGGCCTTTGTTCAAAATCGTGTGGGGGTGGAGTGAGGATGCGCCATCGCGAGTGTAACAATCCTGTACCTCGATATGGAGGATTGGAATGCGACCCAAGAGACTTATTTGAGACACAATCGTGCGGCAACTTGAAGTGTCCCGCAAAGACTCTAAGGCGTAAGTAAACTTTTCATCTTGAAATGAATACATGAACGACTGACAGCCAATCGAGGGTCATTAACTCTTCGATATTTAGCCAGTTCCAGGCTCTCGGTCACGAACGTGAGCGAAGGATGAAAAAGGATTTCAGAGTTTTGTGATAATCAGCCAATATTCTAAATGTTGCCCTATGTGTGTGTCTTAAGGGAAAAATTGTACATTTTGGCAAGTAATTTTCATGGAATTATAGCTCCTGCTTTACTAGCGTGGCTTAAGGAAATTTGGCTTAATTAATAGCAACTAAAATACCAATAAGACGGTTTAAAAAGGGTTTGGGAAGGGGAATTCAGCCGCGATTTATTTATCCATGATGGATTGACTTAGCTTGCTCCTTGTTGTTTTTAGTGATCTATTCTCTGTTTGTAAATCCAGGCCCCCAAGTTGCTGATGTGGACCCTAAATCACTATGTGATTTCAATCCTTGCGAGGAAGCTGGCTGCCTGCATGACCCGGCAGCACGATGCATTACTGACTTTGAATGTAATCCGGTATTCTTCAGTGTCAATGGGGACATGCTGACTAAATGCAAGGGTGGGTTTTTGTACTCAAGTGGCACATTCATAGCTTGCCACACTCAAGTAATCTGACCTCGCTCTCTTGAATAACAGCAATCAAGATCAGAGGTCACAGTACGTTAATTAAAAATCGGCCTTCTCCTGAGAGAGTCTTCTTCAGGAGATATAGTTCATTGGTTGTTCATGATCAGCAATAAAACTTGTGTACTAGCGGTACAAAATATGAGAAGTTTTTTTCTTTATCCCCATCCACTTAGGGGAATAAACTTTGTTTTGGTCTCTTATTTTATTTTTGGAGGGGCGCTGAAGTTTATTGTGGAGTTGGGAGACGGGGAGAAGGGGGGGGGGGAGGGGGGCTGTGGAGAATGAGAAAGCAAAAAAGGGGAGGCAGGGTTTCCATACTGTGGTAGTATTGATTTTCCACTGAACTCTTCCATCCTTTTACTAACAGTAATTTCTCGTCTACTTTTTAATCTACAGGAATAAACAACCTGTATTCTCGAATCCCTGAATTGATTTGTAGCTATAATCCGTGTCTTTCTGAGAAGTGCTTGGAAATTCGGGACCAATGCGTTGTTGATCTTAAGTGCAGACCTGTATTCATTGGCATAGACAGACGTTCAATACCACCTGAGTGTCAAGGTAAAAATGATTCCATGAAATGCAACTCCCCACTACTTTTTCCGAACATCAGTCGACTGTACAAGAGAATGGATTGCTTTGGATCTGGTTTGCTACTAAAGCCTGGTTCACACTAGCGACATAACGACATAAGGAAAAGGTCGGCAATCTTTTCCTTATGTCGTTATGTTCCTAGTTTGTCGTTATGTTGTGTTGTTCACACTGGTGACATAAAACATAAGTATAAGGTATTTTTTGCATTTGCGTGACCTTGTCGTTATGTCGGCCTTATGTCGCTAGTGTGAACCAGGCTTAACTCGGTGCAATATGTCCATAAATGCACCAAGTTATAACAAAGGGCAAAACGTTTTGTTGATTCCGCAATTTTCGCAAAGACGTGACTAAAAATCGAAAGGCCATAACTAAAAATCGTAACGTAACTGCATGGACTCGGATATTGGATCCGGGAAATTTGCACCATCTACTCGACCAATTTGGTTTCGTATCACCTCTCTGCGGTTTTTCTTCCTTAGTAAACTATTTAGGTTTCTTATGTTTTAAGGGTAATTTGGTTCGTCGCAAAAAAAGAATATCATTGGTAGAGATTTAGGCTCAAAAACCCATAGCCCTCCACTAAGTACAATTCAAAAATACTCCTCTCCCCAAAATGGCGCTCAAAAAAGAGTGACCCTCTACCCCAAATATATAGGTGTTCCCCCCCCCCCCCACTAAATAACGATAGGACCCTTAGTTATACCCAATAAGAGCATGATCTTGTAATACTCACTGATAACAATAAGCTAAATCTCGTTCCACGCTAATTTCAAAAGGTCACCATGTTTACATTCCTTCACTTCTTTCTGTTTAATCAGTTCATGGCACAGTGAGAGTGGATAGATTGCGAGAAGACCAGACCTGGAATAAATTAACATCTATGAGTAAAGCTGTCCCTGTTACCCTTGCAAGTGACTCGATGCCATCCTTCACACGACTCTGGTTCCCAGTAGCCCCCTATAATAGAATACAGCAATTTGAAAGGTATGGTTCAATTCACACTGATTCATTCATCTTTCAGTTTTTAACGTTTGACGCGAACAAAGTCAAAGCAACAATATCCTCATCAATATGAACTTTTTTTCTCAGCATCGCAATCCATTACAGTGCAACTAACTCAACCGGTGCCACCCTAACGTTTTTTAGCCAATCACAAGGCGAATTCAGAACAAAAGGATTAGAGTTTTCTCATCAGCAGACCAATCGCAAGTGGAAGTAGAATATTTACTACTCAAACTTCGATTCGTTTGTTCTAAACTCTCCTTGTGATTGGTTAAAAAACGTTGGGAAAATAACTAGCAACAAGCTATCAGATAAGCTACGTAGCTTTCTAAAAGCAAAACGTGTTAAACAGTCGCATCGAGGAAACGTCGCCTCAAGCAAATAGGCCTTATCACGGTTTTCGATGCCATCTTGATGGAAGGCAAAGCTGTCAGAACTACAGTGTTTGTATGGGAATCTAATGGGAAATAACTTGTTTAAAACGTTGAAGTTTGCACAATTTATGAATCGCCAAAGGTTAAAATACGAGGATTTAGTTGGGATACGATATAATTTGGTTTTATCAACTGGGTTGATAATGTCAATTGGCCACCGTAAAGAGATTCAAGAGCTGACGTTTCGAGCGTTAGCCCGACGAAGGGACTAGGTAGAAACTGGTTATAATTTGGTGGTAGACTAATAAACACTCCTAAATTGCTTAATTGCTCACTTTCTAACTGGGTTGCTTGCGGTTAGCTTTATTTGTTGGCTCGGATAATAGTAGTAAAGTAAAATAGATTGAGAAAGTAATCTTTTATATTGAAATTTTGTGGGGATTTGGCGGATCAGCCTGGTAGTATAGTGGTGAGATAGGAATGTAGACATGGCAGGGGTTTAGGTTTCGATTCTGGTCATTGACGTACTGTGGGAAAATATTCGATGATAGCCAAAAATATTCTAAGTGTCGCTAAAATGGCATCGCTTGTTTACGAAAGGGAAACGTGCTTCGCCGTGCCTCTCTCCACCCTGGTGTATAAATGACGCTGGGGGTAGCCCTGAGAAGGACTAGCATCCAGGGGGAAGTAGAGATACTCTCTGTCACGTCATGCTGAGGAAACCGGTGTAAGCTCCGGCTTGATGGATCACTAGGCTCGACGCAGACTTAACCTTTACCTAAAACGCGAATTATAATTACACCAATTACAGCGATCAAACTGTTGTTAATTTAATTAGCTGGTTTTCTTTTGGGAGTCTTCTGCATATGATTTTCACTTGAATGGAAAATTACATTATACCTATATACTAAATTTACTATCTTTTTAAAGGATGACAAATGCAAATAGTTATCCACTGGCTTTTTCAAGGATTTTAAATACCTATTCTGCAATTGCCAACAGAAAGCATACGGGTAAGCTAACACTTTTTATAAATTAGGGAAAGTGAAAAATTGTTACTAGTTTCGGGATGAGCACAATGTCTAAAGTGGGTTCACGGAAAATAAATATCTGTATAGGTCACAACAACAACTATATTTCACTCCATGGTTAGAAAAGAAAATGAATTTACAATGATATATCCGGCAAAGGAAAGATAAACATGATAAGGGTGCTGGCTACCTGAAATGACCTATGAGTGAAAAATGCCAGGTAGCCAGTTAAAAGAAGAGCCATTTTACATGTTTAGGTCAGGGACACCAGACAAGAAGACATAGAAACACACACACAAACGTAGAAAAGAACGAAGTTAAGCTAACTGCCAGTAGACTAAAGTTTTTAAATTGCAAAACAGTGTTTTATGTCTAGGAGGAGCGATGTGCAAGTATTTAAGATGATTTCCGCAGAACATTCAAGCAATAATGGCAAAAATAAAGTTACCAAAATCTCATAGCATTGTAATATTTTAACTCAAGGTGAGAAGATCTTATCATGACTTAAGCTCTCAAGCTGACCCCGCGAGAGAAAATTGAACTTCAAGTTATCCATATTTCAATTAAAAGGGACCTTTCGCGTTAGTTGAAAACACAATAACACACGCTTTGAGCATTCTTACGAGGTTTGACATTAAATTTCTCGAGAATGCGTGGGGATTTAATCGCGGGGTCACCTAGAGAAATGAATTACGGCGAGATGTTTTAAATAGTATTCAAAAAGTTACCGTGTTGTGAGTAGATATTTGGTAAATAATTTTTGCACTTATTGCTCGAACTTTGAGCGGAATCCGTCTTAACAATCTTTGATTAAGTGGTTCTTCATTTTCTTCTTAAACAATGACAATGAAGACAATTTCATATCTTCGTCGATTAAATTCCATACTGATGGGATTTGAAATCTTGTATTGAATATTCCATAATTTGTTCTTGAATACACCACCGAAAACACTTCCTGTCGCACACAGGAAGATTCTTAACATAATACATGGGCCAGAAACTGGTTTCTCAGGTTTATGGTCGGAAAATGAAACACGTATATAAAGGAACCGGTTTGTTTTTTAAGAGTCGCTCCTGTTTTCAATTTCGAGTTTAATGAGCAAACGATGCCTACCCTAACTCTAACAAGTTAGTCGCTGTTCTTTTTTGTCTATCGGAATTTATTTTTTTACCCTTCGAAAATTGCAGTGAGACAGCTAAAAGCTAGGCAATATGTTTTCAAACATCAACATGTTTTTTAATCGAAAGTCTTACTATCCTTCACGTTAGATGCATTTGCCTAATTCACGATACGTCCTTTTGTTATCCCCAGCAAACATCAGTTCAGTCCCAAATTACTAAAACTTAAAAAGTAATTCTGCTTATTAATCTCCAGACATTTCTTTAGGATTTAATTCTGAGACTGACTCGGGTGTTATCAGTCTCATGATTCCTCCCAATCCATAACTGTGACTAATACAAATCGATCAGATGTCGAATCTCCTTGTTTGTTTGGTGTTGTTGTAGTGCAACCTTTGGAGCAGAGGCCGGTGACCGAGGTATTCATAGAAAGATCGCCAAGTAATAGCGATGAGGAGGAGGAGGATGATGACGATGATATCGATGAAGACAATGATGATGACGACGATGACAATGGAACTGTACTCTCTGACATTGACGATGATATTTAGACCGTAAATAAAAATAAATATATTTATTTTGATTATTAATAAAAAGACCAATCACTGACGTCCACGATAGCCGCCACGTTTGTTTTCACATTGTAATGCAAATTAGACACGTGATTTGTGAGGGGAAAACAAGCCTGAATAGACTAATTTCAGCTGGTTTCTCATCATGTCTGATAATTATTTTTATAGCCATGCTTTGGTTTTTGTTTTGCGCTTTAAATACTCCAAGTTTAACGCAATTTTGGCACTTTTGTAAAAAGAAAACGGCTTGCGTAGTTAACAAGTCAAGGTATCGAGTAACTATTTCAAACAACCTTATAATGAAATCATTATTCCATAACTTGGCTCTCAAATGTGGCTTTACCGTAGATACTTCACTATTTAGACCGTCCGATTTTCCGAGAAACGGCATCATTTCAATGTTTGCCCCCTGGCAGACAACGTGGCCAATTTACATTATAATATGAAAAGTTCTCTCTTGGGATTTTTCGAGAAGATCGAAGAGAACTCTTTTCGCTGCAGGGTCTTGTTTCGCCTGCCAGAGTTTTATAACATTTCTCCTGTACATGTAATGTACCATGGGAACCAGAGACCCTCTACACTGAAGCTACCTGTAGTCTTCGTGGCTTCAAATGATCCTGCTGTTTATTAACAAGTTCACAGAGTTGAGCTATGAACCAAATCTCGATTCACGAAATCACTGTGGTCGCCGATCCCTGTCCCGTAAAGACTACGACTTTTTTTTTCTGACGGACAGCAAGCTACTGTAATCGGCTTCAGTCCAATAAAACAATTGCATGAATCAGCTTTGGTTAAAGAGATCTTACAAATTTAGATAACAAAATAATTTTTCTTATTTGGTTGAAAAAACGTTCACTGCAAGCATTTCCATAACAAAACATATTTTTATATGCGCATTTTTGTCAGTAAACGTGTGATCGCGCGTGAGAAGTGAGAAGTTTCATTGAGCTCGTTATATAATCGTATAATCATATTGAACAGCGGCAATTTGCTTCCGCCGGGCGACCAATTAAATTCGGTGGGTTGTGAATCAAACAATGTTTTCCGCAATCGAAACTGTTAGTATTACTCTCGATATTGAGTTTTCAGATGGCGTTGGGAAATTAGTTGTGAGCTCTAATCGTTTTGCTCGCACGTGAGTCGACACGAGCCGTCAGAGCTCACTGGTTACGTAACATAACAACAATGACGCGCCGGTGACAAACGAAATTTAGACCATCTTCAACTGGCTGTGCGATCGATGTTCGGTCACTGTAGGGTAAGCATAAACCTAATTGATGGTTCGTACTGGACGTTCGATATTTATTCGAAATTCTAAAAGTACTGAGGAAACCTTGTAGAACGTCAATTCTTTTATTTCCGTCCAGCTTGAAACATCATCTATTCGTAGAGTTGACCCGACTCTTCACTTTTCAGATTTGGCTGACGATCAGTTTTCCCTGGGAGATAATTTCTAATTGATGGAAAAAACTTTTTGATCAGAAACACCGTCGTCGATCAATAGAATGGAAAGCAAAATGCGAACGTCTCCACGATTTTCGTGAAGATTTGTTGCGCGAGCACTTTGAGATGAAGTCATCGTGTGTTGATGAATCAGTGGAACCCATTGCCAGTGCGCTGGTGGACTTTCAAAGGCATCTGGTGGAGAAAGAAAAGGCCAGTAATGCTGAGGCATACAAAGAAGATAAGACATTTCACTGTCTGCTCTGTGGTTGCCTTTTTGTTGAGCCCGTCACGCTGGATTGTGGACACACGTTATGTAAGACATGCATTTTACCTGGTAAAACGTCGGTAAAACGCATCCATTGTAAACAGTGTGGCGCTACAAATAATGGAAGCGACATAACTGTAAATGTGTTTATAGTTAATCTAATAAGAAAATGGTTTCCTCTGGAGTACGAGGAAGAGGTTAAGACGTTAAAGGAAATCCAACGTGAATCACAGAGCAACGAAGAAAAACGCGTAGTCACTTTGTCTGGTATCCTGGAAAAGACGCCTTACCATGTCACAGCATTAAAGCGGAGAAGTCATGCCCTCTTGCAAATGGGACGCTACAAACTGGCTCTAGAAGACGCCGAGTTGGCCTGCGATCTACAGCCGTTTCTTGCAAGCGTTTTTCATCAGAAAGGAGCAGCTTTGCTTGCCATGGGCAACTACGAGAAAGCAACCCAGAGCTTTTCTCGCGCCTTAGCTCTTGAACCTAATCCAAGCGCGGAATGGAGAGTAGACTTACTTTCTGGCCTGACACATTTTCTGTCCTCAGAAAGTGATAGCCCGAGAAAAGAAGACTTACCAATGGAGCGTTTTAAAAGTTTTGCAACAACCGAATTTACAACCTGCAAGTGTTATTCAAATCTCAAAGCGCTTAATGATTTCGATGCACAAGACAGTCGGGTCGAACTCCTAAAGGAATTGCAAATTAGAACACACATGAAAGAAGCGGATGCCACCAAAATAAAATTGAAAACCGTTTTTCCAGCGATGAATTCTTCCCAAAAGCGTCCCCTTGAAGACAGTGGCCAAGAACATTCAGCATTCTATGCTCGACCTACCAGTTCAAAGTATTTAAAAGTGTCAGCAGAACGCGAATCGATCTCAAGTAATCTCAGACAAGCCTTGTTTATGAGGGACAAAGAAGACTTGGAATGCAAAATCTGCTACTGTGTTTTGTATGAACCAGTGACCACAACTTGCGGGCATACCTTTTGCCGAGAATGTTTACAAAGAGCCCTTGATCACAGACCTGAATGCCCGTGCTGTCGCCGAACGCTGAACTGCGGAGTTGAGCGGAACACTCAAGTCACAAAAGTGATAAAAAACATCGTCGAGAAATTACTTCCTGTGGAATACGCCGAGAGAGAGAATTGTTTCTCTGAGCAGAAAGCGCGCTGGAAAGGGTAAGTCAGATGGCATTAGCCGAGGCAATTTAAAATTAATTAGGGCAGTATTAAAACAAAATATTGATATTTCTTTAAGGTTATATTAAAAGGTGATCGGTGATTGTAAACCCGACGTCACTAATAGAACAAGTAGGCAGCTTACATAACATCAGACAAGTTAGCAATATTACGTAATAAGAAAGAAAAAGTAATAACACTGTGTAATCAAGGAAAAAGATGCCGCTGTCTGAAAAGGTCTGTTGTTTTTTATCTTCTTTTCATTTTTGGCTGAACTGATCTACGTCTGTGGTGAGCTTATTTGTCTCGATTACCATGCAACCTTTTGTATAATATATTTCAACAGTTTACCTCCAGAACTTCAGATCAACCTTCGAAATTTTGTTCAATATTTACCGCAATTTTCGAATTGTATCATCTTAATAGATTTATTCATTTAATGACTTTCGAAAGCTCTGTTTTCAACTAACTATCCTTTTAGCATTATGCAATCGATAAATGCTAATGACATCGACGTCCGGAAGGTGTTGATTATCGTTTCAGTGGCCTTCTGGCGTAAATTAAGTGTTATTTTCACTCACTTAAAAATTAGCTGAAATTAATACAACGAAATATAAAAGGCCAATATCTGAGGTCATATTGAACAACACAGTTTCTTCAGCTGGAAATTATCCTGACGAAAGAAAATAATTAACCGGAAATATTTGTTCAGCGGGGGAGCTTTCTGAATATAATTGGAACATTATATTTAACAAATCAACAAGCCTAAGCCATGTATTATACTGTCATAACACGTTGTGTTTTCAAATAATGCAGAAATTACAATTTTTTTCGGTCAAGGGAGATATCACATTTCATAGCATAAACAACAATACACGGTAACGATTAACGCTTTTTAATTTCCAGCACGCGGCCATTTTGGATTTTTCGACATCATTGCGTCACCGCTCTGGTCTGCGACAGAAAAACTCTGGCCACCCCCAACACTGGAAATCCACACGAACTCATTGTCAGATCTGACAAATCGGGTTGGCTGAAAATTACAGAGCGCGTACTCTGCACATCTTCTAATATAAGGTCATATAAGCAAAACCACAAAGGCAAACCAATCAATAGTGCGGATATAACATGTCTATTTCAGAAATCAAACTCTCAGAGGTAAAAGGACTTCTTCAAGTAAAAATTTCATAGGCTTATTAACGACGACCTAAGCTTTCTGGAAATTTATGTCAGAGGTGTCAATTTTACCTTAGGTGTGAATTCGCATTTAATTGCGGGCTCATGAAAACAAAGATAGACGAATTCTGACTTTCCTATGACATCTACAGAGAATATTTCGATTGGAGTTGGTTTATAACTAAACGTCTAAAATAACTTCAGATACCCGGGTTATGATGTTATTTCTTTTCCGAGATAGAGCGTTTCAATTATTTTTATATGTCCTACTATAATCTTGGCTTCCTAGGGCCCGAGCATTTGCGTGTCGTTTCCTCAGCAATACTACAATAAACAGGGAAAGTTTCACGGAGAAAATATAATTCTATACTTTTCCAGCTCAATTTCTCATTATTTATGAGTGAATGTATTCCACAAAATCCACGCTCGAAGCTGTATTTTTAGCGACGCCATATTGAATTCTCATAAGTAGACCGCTGTTCAAGATCATCAAGGAAGCATAAGCCCGATTGCAGCACGAAATAAGACGTGTGTAAACATTTACTTAAGGTTTTGCTTAGCGTGTTTCTGATGGCTTTTCTTTCCATAAAGTTCTCCAAAAACAAAATCTGTATCCAAAACATAAACTGCCTTTGAGCATGCAAACTTGCCGCTCGTTGTTTTCACAACCTCGTTGAAAATCATTTGAATTCATGCGCTCTGATTGGTTTGGTCATTTTACTCTTGATGCTGATTGGTTCTATTCTTCACATGTGAAGAAAGCTATACGCAAAGCTGATTGGACGTAGCGCTTCCTCACATGTAAAAATATAGCAAATATAGAATTCTATTAGCAAGGTTTATTGCCTAAAATTGTCGCTATCTATATAATAAAAATGTCATCAATATATCTCCGCTAGATATATGGTTTAAACGGGGCGTTTTCGATAGCAAGCTGTGCAAAATTTCCCATGAACAAATTTGCATAAGAAGGTACCATGCGGGTTCCCACTGCGGTGCCATGCGTCTGTAGGAAGTGTTGACCATTGAAAGAGAAATTGCTCATTCCAGGGTTCATTCGGGTAAGATCGCAGATTTTTTAGTGGGAATAGATTTAAGAGGACGGGCGTAAAGAAAATGACGGCAGGCTTCTCCACCTTCTCTATGTGGTTTGTGTGTATAAGGAAGAAATATCAAGTGACGAGGAAAGCGTTTTCGGGTATAGTAGCGGGCCAAGATTCTGGAGTTGGAGAAGAAAGTGGGTCGTGTCTTTGATGTAAGATGGAAGTGTCTGTAGAGATGCGTTCAGTGGGGTGACCATTGCTTGATATAACAGGACGGCCAGGGTTCCCTTGTTTGTGAATTTTTGGATGGATGTTGAAACGCCTAGCTCGAGGATTTGGGTTGGAGGTGAGATGTTTGTAGGTCTTCTCATCAATTAGTTCTTCGTTGTCGTAGTGCCAGCCAGCCTTGCAGTCTTAACTGTTTTTTTTTTCTACACGTTACTGTGACGTCTGGTACGATCATATCTACAAAGAGATCCGGCAACAATACTGAGTACTATTCAGCGTTGCGTGGTTCCTTGCGTTCAAAGGTTTATATTATTAAAAGTTATATCTCTCTCGTCCCGTAAAATTTGTAATCTACGCATTATTGCCAACTTGTCTCGCAGATGTTTCCTTTAAAACATAGGGCTTGTGACCGATTGCAAAACAGTCAAAGACTCCCATAATATCGCGTTGCTTACATTTTAGTTGAGCAGTCACTTTTTTCTCGCGCGGCCATTTTTTAGCTTAGTGCTCGACGGACTAAGAAAAAAGGTCTGCTTGTAGTCTAAGCAAATATCGTCAATATGGTCCAGTAGAAAACTTATACTAGGAAGACCTTGAATGAAATTTCGGCGTTTTATACCGGTTTAATGCTAACACTGAGGTTAAGGGCTCCGTACGCCTACGTTCTACTTCTCTACTTAAAATATAAGCTATACAATTGTTTGGAGCCCCTGTTATATTTTGAAAGCTTAGGTTAATAGAACCTATAGCTAGCCTCCCACGCAGGCGTTTTAAACGCGATTCCTTATTAACGTCTGCGTGGGAGGCTAACTTATAGTTTGCAATGGACTGATATCAGTTTTTAACTCGTTTCAGATCTGGTCTTGATGAAGATGTGGAAGTACCCATATTTGTTTGTTTGTTGGCGTTCCCGAGTCTAAAATATCCACTCCACATCTTTGAACCGCGGTACCGGCTCATGATTCGACAATGCGTGGAACTCGGATCTCGGATGTTTGGAATGTGCGCCACTAGCGATGACCCCGACAAGAGCTTCGCGGATTACGGAACTATGCTGTACATTGAAAGCGTCAATCTTCTACCTGATGGGCGCTTTATCGTCCACACAACAGCCAGAAGAAGGTTTCGCGTTTTATCACGTTCGATGAGTAATGGCTATAACACTGCAAAGATAAAATGGCTTGACGATGAGACTCCAAAACTTCTCTCAGAGTTAGAAGACTTGGGGTTGTTAAATACTGATTGCTATAAAATTTTCGAACACTGGTTCAATAGCTTGACTCCTTTGCAACAGACATGCATTGTAAACGCAATTGGTGCCATGCCACGCCTAGAGCAGGAAACCTTATCCAATCCAGCCGGTCCAACATGGCCATGGTGGGCCTTGGCGGCCGTACCACTTCAAGATAAAGCGAAACTTATCATTCTGTCGATGACTTCGTTGGCTGAGCGGCTTCAAAGCATTCGTCGTTTTCTAGAGCTCCTTTTAAGAATGACATACGGGATTAATTAGAGCAGAACATTGCTGAACACTGCATCAAGAGTCTTAAATACAATTCAACTCTTTTGAGAGTGCTCTAGTGATCAAGGACGATTTTCCTTGAGATATCAGCAAAGCGTGGAGTGAATTTTCATGAATAAAATCTCGCAGTTTAGTAGCATGGCACTGTATGGAAACCGGTCACGCCAGGAGAATTTGGGAGTTGAAATCCGCAAAAGGCGGAAGGTTTAGTTGTCTTGACTTTCAATTTTAGGTTAAGAATGACTCGATGGTCAGAAGCGTATTTTCGAGCCGAAATGTGTCGGAGTTATTCTCTAGGTGTGCTAAATTCGTGTTTGTTGCCGTGTGCTAGGACAACTGACGAACTCTTACATAAGAAACAGTAAAATCTAAGAAAAGAGAACTTTTCAACAGTTTCAAAAGCCGCTAATTAGTTTTCCCTGTGAGAAATATTTCATCGTTATTTTTGAATTTTTCATATCATGCCATTAGACCTATTTTTCCAGTTACAAGAAATGGTTAGGCTTTATAAGTTTGAAGCTTGGCTTAGTAATTGCAGATTCTTCGGTTTCACTTAAAACTTCGTTCAGTTATAAGATGCATCAATTAAAGTTGCGGTTTGCGTTACTTAGGAATGTGGAGATTTTTAACAAAACGACGGTGACTTCACTGAGCGTGCCTTAAATCATCTTCCTGGAGTAGTAGAAGTTGGTTGAGTTGTCAATCTAAATAGCTTTATTAGTTTTGCTTGCAGTGAAATGAAACAACCCTGTAAGGAGATAACCATTGTTGTTGATTAAAATTGACACTTTTCAAATGGCTGTTTCGCCGATTAAATATATAAAACTATTCTGTAGAAAGCTGTTACTCATATCCCGCGTAACGGGTTTTCGTATTGGGGGGGGGGGGAGTTTATCGGGGGGACTCCCCTACAAAAATGACGGGGAGTGCTCGTCAAATCTTTTAGGGGGTACCGCTTAGGATACTTTAACCTAAAATAACCACAGCTAACATTGTACCTTTTTGGGTATTGAGCCAAGAAGATAATCTTGCAATACGGAAATGCATCTTTGACGGTGCCTTTAGTTTTCGAGGTAGCAAACTCTTCTTCCAGGCAAAGTTAAAAAAGGAAAATTTAAGTAACCTTAACATTACAGATACGTTCTTGCGAGACGTTTTAGAATTCTCGTGTGAAATTAATTATCAAGACTGTAAAAACTAAGTAGCCAAACTTCTCTAAGTCGATAATTTGGTTTAATTCAGGTATTAGAATAGCCTGAAGTCCTTAACCTCCAATCCCTGATCGATGTTCAACCTAGTCATATTAATTACCATTACCTTTATATAAGTGTAATAGTGTTGTTGTTGCTGTCACCTTTTGAAATACTTATCTATGATCTGCATTGCAATAATAAACTACTACCTAATTATAGCCATAATTAAATAATTCTCATTATACAATAACACGCGCGCTCTGATTGGTCAATCAGCTATGGTTTGTTGTGCCGGAAAACCCATGGAAAAATCGCGCGTCTTCTGAATTATTATACTCGCATGCGGCTCGTGATTTACAAACTTTTCTCGTGTTCTCCCAAACATCCCGCGTGGGTTATTACCCCTATAACCTCATGTTTTCTCCAAATTATTAATTAATGAATAATTTCTAATTTCAGTACTTTGTAACTAGGAGAAATCCTTTACTACCGCTTTGCATTGTATTTCCTTTTTGTATTTGTCAAATAAAAAAAGAAATGGCAGAAACTGTGTGCGACTCGGCTGATTTCTATCTGAAGTTTTCATTTATGCGGTATTTTTTAGGGTTGTAAATTAGGGGGGGAGGGGGGCACAACCTTTTAGGGGTTGTTTTTCAAAATTTCCGACGAGAAACCAGTTATTTTTATACGGGAGTCCCCTGGGGTTTTCGATCATTCGATAATCTTCAGAGTTTCGCTAAAAGTGATGGAATGATCGAAAACATTTAGTGTATAAAGTTTTATAGGAATCTATTTACCGATCTTATAGTAATCTATTTAGTCACTCCTGCATCGGCTTGCGTGACGTTTTAGATGTTGTGTGATATCAGTGTTCAGCAAATGCAACTGACAAAACGATGTAAAAACACAGCCCACTAAAATCGATCAAAATTGAAATTTCGCGGCCACAGTCAAAATTTTGTTTTCGCTCATATTTTGGCGATGGAAAGGTATTAGAAAGTAACGTAACATGATGTAGTTTGTTTTTTGAAAGACCGCTTCAATTTGGAGAAAATCGAGGAAATGTATTTTAGCTGTCGGCGACTTCAGAGCAACAAACATTTGAGACCAAATTAGCCGTTCGAAAAACTTCGCTGGCATGCAAAAGAAACGGAACTTAGGAAAAATCTGTTCCGGTTTTCTTATTCAGGAAGAGTTTTTCTTTTAGTCTGGTGGTAAATTTTAATCTTGGGGATAACCTGGGAGACAAACAACAATAATTTGGAACTGATATTTTTCAGCCGATAAAAATTTGAATTTTACCGTGACCTCGCGAATAAGTTTTTAACCATGTGCTACACCCTCGTTTCTCCCAAAAATCGAGCTATAAGGTATCTAAAGATTGTATAAAATATATGTAAAAACTGGCTTGGGTTATTTAGTCTGCGCTTCATACGAAGTCTCCAAAGTTGAAGTTATTTGGCCGTGAAATATGAGGCGTCTTATAATTCACGCAAATTGTTGTTGCAATGACTTGGTTTATCTGACAGAAACAGTTACTGCATGTTGCCTTTTTTACAGATTTATGTTGTCAAATAACTTACCTCAATCTTAAGTTCTTTTCTGATTGAATTTAAAATCCATGGATCTCAAATCTGTTCCTGACACTCGGGAAAGCGGCGAAGATTTCTCTCAAAGTACAGCCCACGGCATTTCATCGCAACATTCCCGGAACATTCCAACTTGCATTGAGCCTATTTTTACATCCTGAAGGCATTATAAAGTCCCCGCTTTCGCAATAACAGAAGTTTTCAAAGTTAAACATCCAATTATGTTTCCAGCGAGGAAAGGTAATGTATATTCCTCTCCCATTTTGGTGAATTTAATACGGGTGTTGCGTGACAAAACCCAAAATATGATTTTCAAAATATGAAAAAACAAACTACATCACGTTAAGCCGCGGCTACACGTTCCAACATTTGTCGATCCGACAATGTTGGAACGTGTAGCACCCATGTTGGATGACGTTTTGACAACATGTTTTGTCAGATGAATGTTTTGATTTCGATCAAACATTTTGCCCAACATCAAACAATGTCGGAAGGTTTAGCCGGCTTTCTTACAATTGTACATGCCAACGACCAATCATATTTAAGCACCCAGACCCCCAGCCGACAACACTGGAGATTCAAAATGGCGGACGAAGTTTTCGCGCCTAACTTTAATTTCTCAGACGTGCGGCTAAACGTATCCGACATTTGTTTTATAACAATGTTTGAAATGTTGTACAACAATGTTGGAACGTGTAGCCGCAGCTTCACATTTCTTACTGATACCTATCTATGGCCAAAATATGAGCGAGAAAAAAAATTTGACAGTGGCCGCCGGTCATTGGATATTTTTAGGCATTCCGTCTTAAATCAATTTTAAGCGATTTGAGGTTTCTTTTTCTCGTTTGTATTTTATGTCAATCTGGTCACAGAAAGACATTTTAAATTGAAAAATATGTAACGCAAAATAACGGAAGTTGGGAACGTGTTGATGAGAAAACGTGATCGTTTCTTATTTCTTACATAACAGTGGGAGCGCTACACAGGGATACCAACACGGGGAGGATGGGAAACTCAAAGGAATTAAAGAGAAAAGAATTCCCAATGGAGTTATAATTTAGAATACCACTGCATAAAAATATAAATGTTTTGATTCCTATAAAAGAGAATTTGTTTGCTTTTAAAAGATTCCACAGTTTTAACTGGGGTCCTGTCGGGCGATTCCAGAGAGCGTGACTCTTTTGCACGCAACCGGAAATGGCCCTTGTCTTGGTTATGAAACGTTTTCTTTGTAAAGCGGAAAATCCGTAGAACGTTTCTAGCTCGCCAAGTCATGCTTTTGACTTCATGTTTTACAGTAATTCGCACTTACCTATGATTGGTAACAGACAAAATCACCTCAAATGGATAAAGAGGAATTCTGCAGTCGATTTAAGAATTGGAGATCCGAAGATTTGATAAACATTTTACGTAGCGCCGAAAAAATATCAGAAATATCCACTCGTCAAGATCCACTCGAAGACGTTTTGCTTTCGTATTTTAAGACTTTTCAAAACGGGAATGTTGTGCGAGATAAACTGTTTTCGCTAGTGGATGCATTGATTGACCACGGAACTCATAATGCCAAGAAACAACAGGACATGCGGATGAAGAAACTCAAAACATCGCCAAATACTTGGTTTAAATGTCCATCCTGTGACTGTGTGTTTGAAAATCCAATCACACTAACTTGTGGCCACACCATTTGCAGCTACTGCCTCCAACGCAAATCTGAGACGATCAGTGGTGCGTTTTCCGATGGAAATATGACTTTTTGTCCTCTTTGTGGAAATCATTACAATGATTTGGAAATGATGTCTGTGAATATTGTTTTGTCCGACATTATCGAAAAACGATTCCCCGAGAAAGCAAAACATGCGGAAGCAAAGAGACTCGGGAAATACCATTTATTATCTCGGTCTCCTGAGAAAGCTGTGGAACGTTTTTCAGTCGCACTCCACATATCTCCAAATGACTACGATTGCCTCTGTCTGCGAAGTGATGCTTATTCGTATTTAAAGCTGTATTATCTGGCCCTAAGAGATGCAAACAATGCCCGTAACTTACGTCTGGATCTGCCAGATGCTTTTCACAGAAAGGCCAAAATTTTGACAAAACTGAAGAAATTCGACGACGCAGTGATGGAATTCCTTCAATGGGCTTCACTGGATCCATCGGAGTCTCGACGCAATGAATTGACTGAAAGCTTGTTTCGATTGTTTACGGCACGTGAGGTGTCAAGGCTCGAGCAGAAGATTATTGTTCAAAGGCTTGCGAACATCATAGCTACGGAAGAATACGTTGAAAAAGAGGTCGACAGTGTAGATAAATCTTCAGGGGAAGGAAGCAGTGATAAGCAGCAGTCGTCACCAGTCAACATCAGTCATGCAGAGCAGAAAGTTGACATAGATGTGGATGAATTGCAATGTAGTTTTTGCGGCCGTTTACTCTTTAATCCCATAACCATCCAATGCGGTCACACCTTCTGTCAGGAGTGCATGAAAATAAATCTTGAATATGGGCCGAAATGTACAAGATGTGGAAAACCTCTTAATGATTCAAACGAAAAGAAAAGGAGCGTCACAGTAGTGTTGGATGAATTATCAAGAACCCATCTTGAGAAACAGTATCGGGAAAGAGAGCAGCTGCATGCCAAAAGAGTAGCAATGTGGGCAAGGTAAAATTGGCTAGTGTTTTTATACTAATTTTTACTGAAATAAGTGACAGACAAACACTACTTGCAGCCCTGTTTTCTCTTGGAGAGGATGGGACTGGAAGCAGATGTGGGCATTTTCCATTCGACCAAACATTCCCTTTTGTAATCCCGAGTATTCCAAGTGTGCGTTGCAGACGAAGCTAGACCCCGGTATAGTAACGCAGGCTAGGTATTTCATGACATTGTGACAAATGGAACAATATTTTCCGGTTGATTGGACCAACAATATATCGCTTTTTCAAGCAAGAATTCGAAAAGTAAATATTTGTGCTGGAAATAAACTAAGCATTCAATATTAAAATGGCGGGAAATATTTGGATGCACAACCGAGTGTACTCTCTACTTACCAAACCTAGCTGTGCCTATTCCTGTGTAATCATGCTCGAGTAACAGATTTAAGCTATCCGTAAAAAAAACCACGACAAACACTTAGACAGCCATAATAATGACTTCGATCTGGGCTCGGAGAGACATGGCCTGATCTCGTTCCCAGATCGCGCTCCTTTTGGTCAGCACCAAGAATCGCGACCTCTGGTAGGACGTATGTATGGGGAAAGTATTATGTACCCAATATATACTAGTGGTAATCAAAGATTAGGAGTGCGTTCGACGACTTCGATTCACTTGGCTTAAATATCAGTATGAAACTCTTAACATAACTGTACAGTGTAGTTTATGAACATGATTGATTTTTCTGATTTATTCATACCAATACAATGGTTGGATTTTTTTGCATTGCGTGGCACCCCTATTAATAGTCTCAGTCACTGTGAAGAAAACCGCAGACTGTGGACAACACTGATGAATTGTCAGCCAAAACATTAAAAAATCGGCAAGTAGTAGCAGTAGCCAAATAATCACAAACCTCAAATCAAGACAAGAATGACAAATAATTATGATTGCTGACCGATTGCTGATTGATTTTCACGGAATTTCCGGCATATTTGGTCGAATGAAAAGCGGCCCTGATTTCCCATAGGCCCTGGGCATAAGCCATAGTTCAATATATTTTTAACATAAATAATTGTAATTATTTCAGTCTTCTGTTTCGTTCTTTTTTTCTGCTCTGATGGAGTTCAGTGGTTACCGTTTGTTGAATAAAAGTAAGAACAAGAATCATCTTTATCTGCATTTATCATTGAAGAACTGCCAAATAGTTCCAGCAAAATCTGCTTGCATTTACAATGAATAAGTAATTATTAAGTAATACATGCATTTACAATGAATAAATAAATAATTATTAAGTATTACCTAGGTGAATTAAACAAATTAGCCATTTGAAACAATTGAAACGTTAAATTGAACCTAGCACGTAAAAGATCATCCAAAATAATGTGAAAATTCCAAATTTCAGTGTTATTGGCTCAAATGCAAATATATAGTACACTTTCGAAAAGTTGAAATTTAAGAGAGCTTTGTATGGTTTTGTCCAAACCATACAAAGCTCTCTTAAATTTCAATTTTTCAAACATGTACTGTATCATTGCGTTTTAGCCAATAACCCTGAAATTTAGAAAACTTACATTATTTTGCATGGCCTTTCTCGTGCCAGGCTCAGTTTTTTCGTTTCAATCGATTTTAAATTTTTGTACCCAGTTCCCTGATCGTTTAGAAAATGGCTAATTGCACTTAAAAATACATCTACTGTATTTACAAAATCTTTTTTTTTTAATCGCTCCGTTTCGACTCTGTTTTTCGACTCTCTTTTGCGTGTTTGCTGTGTCCTGCAGGGGAGAGGTAATAAGTCATAAAGTGGTCCTGAGGGGTCCTTAACAATTTTATTTAACAGTGTCATTTTTCAATTTCAGAATAGGTATTGACCAGAGTGTTGAAATCCCAATATTGGTTGGTAGTACAGCCATGCCAAAAGAAAGAGTTCGGCTGACGCTCTTTCATCCTTGTCATCGGATCATGGTAATGCGTTCCGTTGAATGGGGGTCCCGCATGTTCGGAATGTGTTTGCCGAACGTAGAGAAAGGTTTCACTGACTATGGAACTGTGGTCGAGATCCAAGCAACCGAAAGTTTTCCAGGAGGAAAGTTGGTAGTTCAAGCAATTCCTAAACAAAGATTTCGCGTTGTTTCCCGTAGTGCCGTAGATGGCTGCCCTGTAGCCAAAGTAGAATGGCTTGAAGACGCGAAAATCGACAATTCAGAGACGATACTGCATTTGAAGTGGCGCAACTCGACGTGTCATGTTATGCTGAAAAAGTGGGTTGGAACACTGCCTTCAGTGGAACAATCTTGCATTGAGAGTGCGTTAGGACCCATGCCACCTTGCGACAGCCACATGCTGCTATCTTCAAACGGACCTCCCTGGCTCTGGTGGGCCATGGCGGCATTGCCACTTCCACCAAAAGAAAAATTAAGGATTCTAAAAATGCCAAGTGCAGTTGACAGGTTACAAATTGTCCAGAAATTCCTCGGTGCAATGTTAGAATCGAACAAAGACAGGAAGCGCAGTAATGTGAGCGAGTAATCTAGAATGCCATGCAGTTTTGCAATTCCTTGAAGTAAACGTTGTTACTTTTGTATTGTTACACATGGGAGGCGGAAAAACAAGTCCGGATCGAACGGCCCGAGCTCGAACCCTGGCCGAGGTCACTGCGTTTGTTCTTAAGCGGTGGTTTTCACTAGCGATGGAGTCGGAATCGCAAGCGTTATTATCTAGTGAAAATCAAACCGAAGCAGAGTTGTAGTTTATACCCTTTAAATGATCTAGTGAAAACTTGATTGTGGAAGGCGCCGCAAGCAGAGTGAGGCAGGAAGTACTCGAACTGCCCGACACTCGAACGATTTTAGCTTCTACTGAATCATAAGCGATGAAGTCTTGAAAAACAAAATGAAAACGATTTACCGTAAACTCTTGAAACTCCAAGCGGTAATTAAAAGCGATAGGCCATTGCCGTGTTCCCCTTTACCTCTGTTTCAAAACGAGTCTAAGTTCAAAACCATTCATATGAAAATGAGTTTACTTTGGATGAAAATGAACTTGCAAGTAAACACATTTTCATGACAATGGTTTCGCACTTACACTCGTTTTAAGAATGAGCCACAAGAGAACTCGGAAATGGCCTATTACGAGTTTTACCTGTACTAATCTTTTAGACAAATAGAATATATCATTACCAAAATCTTGCAAGTGAAACGCTTAACAGAAATGCGTTATCTTGAACAGTAGAAGGGCCGAGTCCTGGAAAGGCCGGCCCGAACTGTATTTGTCGGTTAGATAAAAAGTGCATAAATTTCCTTGAATAACTTTGAGACATGAGCAGTGAAACACATGCCACAGTCAGCTACTACAGTGCATAGTTTTTGATATAGTTTCTTAATAATTTAACCAGTGAACGCCTTTTATAAGTTCATTGTGATGTATCCTGGTTACGAATATCTTCGATATTTTTATGTATCTGCTATGTTTAATTAAAGGAAGATACCATGTTATAATTATTTTCAAATTAAACTATAAATAAAGAATATAATTGAAGAGCTTTTCATGCAAAAATACAGCTCTCCCCCAATTCCCTTTATCCTGTTGTAGGCTCTATAATTTTTCTTTCGAAACCACAACTTGTATATACCGTATTTTCTCGATTAAACGCTGGATCTGTCATGTCGAGTTTCTAAAAGTCCCTTGCGTTTGATCGAGGTCCCAGGTCTGACCGTCGTTTTCATCTAAGCGTAGACACGTGACAGAAAAACATGTTCTAATTGGGCGCAAACATGACATGCTTGGTAACCAAACATTTGAAGTTCTACAGCCGTCAAGCAAACTTTCGCGCCAAAGTTTGAAAGTTTTCGAATTCGTTGATGTGTTTTCGATAAACAAATACAGCCAAAACGTCAAACCAGGTATTCCTCTGTCCAAGGATTTCAGAAATGAGGTGATTCAGATGGCGGCTACGCGACCAATAAGTGAACTATGTGAAAGGTATCGAAAAACCGTTCAACTGTGCACAAGTACACAATTCACACTTCAATTCAAACTTCAAATGATTGGTTACCAAGCATGTCATGTTTGCACCAAATTAGAACCTGTTTTTCTGTCACGTGTCCACGCTTAGATTAAAACGACGGTATTACACAACTGCAACTCATCGAAGAATACATGTATTCATTTAGTTTCACAGGCGAATACGCTCTAAAAGTTCAGTTTACGCCGGGTCAAAAAGGCTCTGAGTATTCAATCTTCTCTCGCCCCCAGAACCGGTAAATAGCGACTGAGTACGAGTCTGTGTTTCATTCTCGTCCCCATAGCCCTTTTCGTTTCTCTTAGCCAGCAGGGCCTAGGGCCGAAGGGCTCTGGGGACATTTAACAAGGCTGATGTGATTGGACTCCCTTTGTTTGATTTCAGCGAATCAAATCATGTGTCCCCAGAGCCACTTGTTCCTCGTGCGCAGGCCCAGCCGGCTAAGAGGGACAAGCGGCTCTGGGTACGCGAATGGCCTCGCTTTTAAACAATAAAGCATTCGTCACATCGCAAAGCCAATCGCTTTGAAAAGGCTCAATCAAATGAAAAGAAATCCATTTGGGTATCGTGCAGGCGAAAGGCGATGTTCATAAATCGCGCAGTGTAGCTTAACATATCATCTTGACGTTAAATCCTGTGACCAGTTCAAGTTAACCAATAGTGGAGGGGGATACACGAGACGAAAGGGTAGGTGTCGGGATACCTTTGGTCCAGTGATTTATTTCTAATTAAGATACAAAATGCCTGGATTTCTTGCCAGTGACTTTCTTGTAGTCCAAGTCCGAGAACGGGGAATCCACAAGGGCATCACGGGTAATGCCACGATCACTGGCGACTGAGTCATTCTCGTCAATTTCCCGCTCTAAGCTTGACACAGGTATATCGTCAATTTCGCCAGGGATTGCCTCTTTGAGCAATGCCTTTTCTGTTTCTTCCTTTCCCAGTAAGTCTCTCGTGTCTCCTTGTTTCGCAACCTTCTTGTCCTCTGCGTCACTGTCGCTGAAATCATCCGGATTCAATGTGAAGTCGTCTTTTAGTGCATCGCGAATAAAATGCTCCACCAAAGTAACGTTATCGCGAAATCTATTGATGTTTAAAGGAATCTCGCTGCGTTTAGAAATCAGGCTGTCAATCGAGACGTTGTCGATGTCTTCATTGCTCGATGAATCGCCTTGGCTGGTTTTCTTTGTTGACAAGAACGCTTTCACTTCACGGATCAGTGAGAATAATTTAGTCTCAATCTTAGTGATTTCTTCGAGCTTTTGATGCAGTTTACCTTTCAGATCATCATTATCTATGTCACTTGTCGGGGTTCCAGGGCTGGCGGCATTGTGATCCATGTGGCTTTCGATCTCCTGCTTCACAACCTCATCAATCAATTCTTTGGCTGTGACAACGCGAGGTTGGCTCGGCGCATGCGCCTGATCGGCTAGTTTGTGTTCTTGTTCTTTCCTTTTATGGAGTTTGTTCAGAGCCTGCTCCACTGCCTCACGAATCCCGGCTTTGTCGGAGTAACTATTCTCGACTTTTTCTCTCAGATCATCAGCGCTCAAAAGAGTGTGTTCCTTAAATGCATCCATAATAGGAAATGCCGCTCGCTGGTGTGCATCGTCCTGTTTAAGTTTCTCTTTCAACAGGTTGCTGCTGTCATAATTTGAGCTGAATAGGTCGTCACCAAGTCCGAGATTAAGGCCCAGTAAATCATCTGAAAGCAAGTACACAAAGTCAGAAAACTACCATATTTGATCACCACTGATCAAGGGCCTAGCACGAATCGTTTCTGGCACTAGCTAACATATGAGTTCATGATCTATGCTGCAGGATTATTTTGAAATTGGATTTGTTCTAAGCATCACTAATTTATTCCAGCGGCTTCCTCAAGCTCCCTCGATATTATAATTCTATTGTTTTTCCAGTTCCCTTTTTCTTTCATTTCATGCATAAAACACAGTGACCAAATTGAGTATAATCTCTACAGGGTGCAGAAAGCTGTACAGTTTTTGCCTTATCCACGACAAACGCTCACTTAGTTTTTGGTCTGATAGAAGTTTTACTTTACTGAACTGATTAGGGATATCTTCCCGTTCACCCCCTCCCCGAGGGAACCCCCCCTCCCCTGAGGGAACATGATTTTCAGATCCGCGTTTCAGTTGTACCAGAATACAGTTTCCATTGCCTTTGTGGAAACTCGAGGAATTAAACTATGGTTTCTCGGTATTATGACAACCTTCACAAGGTCCCTAGTTTAATTTACGCCATAATTTGGCGAGTTGTTCAAGGCCTGTGCAAAGTAGAAGCGCCTTCTGAGTTGTGCTGCAGATTGTACCAGGTTAATTTCATTCACGCACCAAGATCGAGGAAGTGCGGTATCAAGGTATATTGTATCTTGTTTGAATCAAGTTAACCAGTCTATTTATATGCTGTTTAATCGCGCGGCAGATGGTAGCTTGCGAAAGCTGATATTTTTTACAGCTGTCTCAAGCATGGGGAAAATGGCAGTTCTGTATGAGCCTTGAAAGGAATCCTAACTTACTTTTAGCCACTTTTAGTTAGTGTGATCAGTAAATAATGACATCAAACCTCTTTTGGAAGAATCTGGTGACCACAGCTGTGCGTTGATAAGTGCTGTCATGTCAAGAGCTAAGCAGAAAATGGCTGAAATGGTCCATGCACGGGTCCAGTTCATTGTGGGTCCTTGGAATGAAGAATAGGATATATTTCAACTGAGATTGTTCATTCCAGCATATGTCTGTGTTGTGCCCTTAGCAATACCAAATAGTGACATGCTCATTGTTATTTCTCGTCCTGTTTATATAATAACTGAGCTATACTGCTAAACCCAAAACTACGATGTGTCAACTGAAGTGTTGCGAGATTCTGTTAACAAACTTGGATACAAGCCATGGTAATGGAGTCTTTGCCACGGAAACGTTTCAAACATAAAACCGTGTGATATGGAAAATATTTCTTTCAATTCTGTTATTTTTCTCTACATCCTAACTATAGTTGATTTATGGTCAAGGAGGCGTAGATTTAAAGGCGAACGGATTTCTAGTTCCTGTCCGTCAAACGTTAAAGATAAACGAAGCATTAGTACCTTAGTTGGTAAAACTCTGTTTCAGGTGAGCTTGATCATCTGTGTTCTAAGATAGTCTCTTGTTTTTTGTTCCTCGACAACTTTTCTGTCAAAATTTCGGCGATTACAAATTGTTCTAAGCGTGAGTGTCAATTAATTAAACATATGATTCCTGGTGCTTTACTCTCGTATGGCGGGTACCAGCCACAGAGCAAACGTTAATCCCCGGCTGTGTGACTGACTGTCACACAGCCAAGCTCCTTCTGGCTATCAAGACCAAAACATTCGTATTCGTGTAAGTTTAAAATTAAAGGAGTCATGTTCAGTCAAAATAGGACCTTGAAATAAACAGAAATGTTAAGATAAAAAAGTAAAGAAAAAAGATTTTCCTACGAAAAGGAATATTCTGGCTTTTTGTATTATTCTATTTCCTGTCTATTTTCTCTTTAAGCAAGAATAAACGGCAAGCTTACAAATTTTAACCGGTGAAACTATTGAGGCTTTTTTAAACTGAAGCACATTTTTTTGCCGAGACTGTTATTGAAAAATGTAGATTATATTACCACATGACTTTGTTGTTAATTATAATTAAGGATCTCAATGTGACCATCTCTCGACCCAAAGCCTCGGGCGAGTCTTCCTCACCCTGCGCTTTGTGTTGAGGGACGTGGAATCGACTGACATTTCCAGCAAGATCGATCAACAAATTCTCCTTTAAATTTGAATATGTGAATTAACATGGTTAAAGGAGCTACGTCACGACTAAATTTTTCAAACTCGTCATTTGCAATCCGTCTTCTTTGTTGTTTTTCTTCCTTAGTAAACTATTAGTTTTAGGTTTCTTACGTTTTAATATAAGGGCAATTTGGTTCGTCGCAAAAAAATGCCTCAGAATATCGTGATGTAGCTCATTATATTACGTTTAAAGTGTTCAGTTTTGTTAGTTATTTCTTATCAGTGTAAAAACTACTGCGGAGGCCTTTAAAGAAACACAAAGGTCTTTGGGAACCTTGATGAGTGATCAGAGCGTATCAGTTTGTCCTGAAGGCTGGCCTCTCAAACTTCCAGCTTCTGAAATGGTCTCTCTCCGGCTATCATAATTGTTATGAAGTACGTTTGAAAACCCCCTTTGAACGACGCGTTTAGATCTTCTCTTTTTACTTCGTTAAGCAAGTAGGTTCAAATCAAAAACTGTAAATTGCTAGCAACTAAGGGTGAGTCCCTTATCGTATATCAGCGTTTATTTAAGCTGCACCCCGCCACCTCCCCCTCCGAGCATACCCCCTAGCTTCCATAATTCATCCTTGCAACAAACACGGTGTTAGACAGACCAGTTAAACTTGGAGTTTTGAAGCAAAAAGTACCGAGCTATTATCGATTTAATCACATTCCAAAGTGATTTAGTGATTTCCGAAAACAGATACGCTCGGGTGGTTTGTTAGTAACTCGAGTCATGGTGGACGGGGAGCACCTTAACAAGCCTTGAACCTTCTCGTTCAAAGACAGTCTCTGTGGGATTCTTACTTATCATACAAAGCTAGCGAGGAGTGGCGATGATAGAAAAGAGATGTGAGAGATAAAGGGCTGTTTTAATGGATATGATTTTTACTTCAAGGAATCGATTCATAAAAAACGAGAGATGAAGCACGACAGTTGGTAGGTACATCCTTGACCGTATTATCCCTTGTTTTGGTAACACTGGCACACACTAAATACACTTCCTAATTATAGCACTTTTCTGTCAAATAATTATAGTAATATAACGTGCAACTGACTTCTTAATAATCTCGTATTGCCAAATTTATTATGCCTTGTAGCTGATCGAGCTTCCACGGCTTTTCCTAGTTTTGTTTTTATACGTGACTGTATTTCAATGTTCAAGTGTGCTTCTGCTAGCTAGCACTCTGCAATTCTCAATCTACTTTATCAGTTAGTTGGAAAATAAGTTGGTTTTGAAATCTAACAATTTATTCTAAAAACTTTGTACACACAAGAAATCAAGTGACCCAAAAAATAACCATCGAAAGGTGACTAAAGAGTTCAGATTATTTTGTTTAAGCGCCACTTAAATGGTGTAAAATACAGGTGACATTTTTAGGGTCTCTTAGCTCGTGTGTTATCAGCCTCGCAATATCTATGAAAGATTACCAGTTTAAATTTAAGACACTTACACATTTAAAATGTTTGGGTTTTCTCAATAATCCCAGCGGCCAGGGAGTTATCTATCCAATACTTGACAGTGTGATTTTTAGATTTAGATTACCTGGGAATTAATTTTCATTCTCTTTTCTTAGAGAAATGAGGATCGCAAATTGTATCGCTATTATTCTGTTAAACGTACTATGCTTTGTCGTGGCTGACAAACACAAACACGGACAATCAGAGGATGACAAGAACTCTTTACAAACAGTTAAATATCAAGAGCATCGCGACATGTCATTGGTCTATGATGCAACAAAGGATTTGGACGATTCTGCGGGTCAAACGGTGGAGAAACATTTTGATTTCAAAAAGAAACGAAAACACCATATTAAAGGTCTGATACGATTTCCTAAAGGACAGAATGTTTCTGGGATTGCAAAAGACGACGTTAATAAGAGTTTTGTGCAAAATCAGCACAGTAGAGAAGCGGCTCCTCTGAAGGCACATTACCTAAACACTACAAAATCGAAAAGGAAAAACCTTGGCACTAAAAGCCACGAGAAAAACTTTTTTCGAGCCATAAAAAGATACGGAATACCAAGGAAGGGCATTCGCCACAAACATACAACAACAAGGAAACGAACCAAGGTCGAGGAAGATCTGAACGACGAACGCCAAACCATTGCCAGGACTCTTGATTCTTTTGACGACATCAGTCAAGGCTCGTACAACAGAGGACTCGACATGGACGGCATGGATATAAAAGAAGTTAACATGATCGATAATAGTACTCTCTCAGACTATTTTCATGCTTTAAACGGAAACGCAAGTGGTGGTGATAATAACAACAACAATTACGTTTCAGAGTACGATCCCACACCTACTCAACCCTCGCCATACCAAAAGTTATGGGATGACGGCGCTCCATCCAGTACAGATGAAAATAGCGGAAGTGATGATTTCTACGACGCTATCGACCGAGGAGATAAGCCTCCTCCAATGAAAATGAAAAAGTTTCGTCCGACAAAGTCTAATTTCAATAAATTGAGGAACAAATCTGACAAAGATTCCAGTTCCCTCCCGGCAAAAACAGAATTAAAGTCTTCTAAGTTTCGTTTACCATCTCAGGAGGATTTTGAAAACTTTTTCCGTGGAATGCTTGATCACTTTGGCAACGGGCGGAAACCGGTTGAGCCTGTAGACCAAAGTGATACTGACGATCACCAAGAAAATTACAAGACGAACATTACAACTTTCTTGGACGACCACGGTAGGCGTCGTCAAGGAAATGTGACTAAACTGGTCTCACTAGGAAGCCCCGAGGTAGCGGAAGAAGCAAAACAAACGCAGCAAAGCAATATAGGTTATGCTGTTGATCAAAGGAATCCCCCTGCTTTCAATGATGAACAGGTTGGAAGAGATGGAGAAGGAATAGCACCGTTCTTTCTGCCTCCAGCGAATCCCAACACTTGGACGCAACGGCCATTTGGCGACAACAGGAATCCATCACACAATCCCTCGTTATCACCAAGTAGTCCCGCTGAGAATGCAAGAAATCCCTCTTCTTTTACGTTGCACGTGCCTCATCAACAACCGGTAAAACAGCTAAATCCTTTTCTTGTGAGGCAACAAGAGGACATGTCACCCTTGAGTCCACCCTATAAAGGAACTCGAATCATGGGAGGCAAAATATCAGGAGGGCAAATTTCCGGTGGTTTGATTCAAGGTGGACAGATCAAAGCGGGATCGATAGAAGGAGGAATCATTAAAGGGGGTCAGGTTACGGGTGGGCGGATAACAAATGGAACTATGGACGGTGGCGTGATTTCCAAAGGACAAATGTTAGGAGGACACTTGGTGAATGGCAAACTTGAAGGAGGACAACTGCTTGGTGGGAATGTCTTCGGCGGTAGAATACTAGGCGGTATTGTGGAAGGAGGAAATATTAAAGGTGGGGTAGTGGCAGGGGGAAGATTTCGAGGAGGAAGCATGCAGGGAGGTGTGCTTAAAGGAGGTGAAATACAAAGTGGGATTTTAAAAGGTGGTAAAGTGGAAGGCGGTATTTTACATGGAGGTGACATTGAAGGAGGAGAGTTCAAGTTTGGGGAGATATCAGGAGGGACCCTCAAGTCGGGCTCCATGCTGGGTGGGAAGCTAAAGAATGGTAGTATCGAGGGAGGAACGCTGAAAGGGGGAACAATAGAAGGAGGTGTACTCAAAGGCGGTGTCATGGAGGGGGGCCAACTGAAGGGAGGTCTTGTCCTTGCTGGTAAAATCAAGGGTGGTGTTATCGAGGGCGGTGTAATAGAGGGAGGGGAGATTGGAGATGGGGTTTTGATTAGAGATGGCAAGGTTAATGCTACAATCATTGGTACAGGGAGTTCTATTGATAAGAATCAGCGGCTTGGCGGATTGTTTAAACAAGGGGAAAATTTTCAGCAGTTAGGGCTCAAAATTGACCAGCAGAAATATCACCTTCAAGGTGTCAAGGTTGCATATGGAGCAAAACCCATATCAGGCTCACGGGCAGATCCACCAGACCCTATTCACACACCGAGCCATGGGTTAAAGGCAGTGGATCCAAATTTTAGCATCAAAGTTCCTTTGCACGAAGGAACCCTGAAAATGCTGCCACAAGAAAATCCTTCAACGGATGACGACCTTGAAAAGTTGTTGACAGAAGGAAAGTCTGCAAGTGAAAATACTCCCGAACTTTCTTCTCAGAGGTTCTTTGAAGAACAGGACCAGCCCAGTCATGTCGTCCAAAAGAAAGATTCAAAACAACACCATGTAGTTTTTGATGGGGTCGGTTTCGATCTTCCAAACAAAGATTTTGTAGATCTCATTGACAAAATGAAGCAAGGTCCAGATGCAGTCCAACACCTTGTCAGTTACTATACAAAGCCAAACATGAAGGAACACTTGAAAGTGAGACACATTCCATCGAAACTTTCAACGTCCTCGGCTAACAAAATTGAACATATAAAGCCCGAAGATCTGGAAAAGATTCTTAGCAGCCCTACAAAAGCTAGGTCAAGTGTTATGCGCTCTGATAAGAACAGGCAGCAAAACAATGAAACGGAAGAGGAATCCACTAAATTAGAATCATCAGCTGCTAACATTGGAAAAACGAAAGCCGTGAGCTTTAACACAAAGGATGCTGATAAATGTAAGTGAGGTCGGCTTAATGTGAAGATTACATCCTACTCTGTTGACAACCAATTTGCATTCAATGTCCTTATACATATTTTATATCCTACAAATAAAGCTGTTATTGCATGCAAAAGTTGTTTTATATTAATTAGTGAAAGCACACAAGGAAGTGTATTATGAATAGCTGAGCCATTTTCCTTAGATTCTACGTTTGGTGGGATGTACAATACTCGTTTTTGCTGTTTTTCTTTTGTGTAGTAAGGCCGACTTATCACTGGTCTTTAAACAAACTCATCATTGATCGAATACCTGGGAGCCCTGGGCCAGCTATAAGAACACACGGACATATGAAGGCTATACGGGGTGGACTTCATCTCAACGGTCATGATTCATGGTTGGGAGCTGGAGACTTCTCTGGAGGATGTATTAGCGGTATGATCAAAAATGATAGATGCTATTTGTCAGTTGAAAAAAAAAACACTTTGTGTCCCAAGTCATTGGGACACAAAAGGAGACGCTGTAATATATGTAGAACACACAACAATACCTTACACCTAACGACACAGATAAGAGATGCAAGTGGAAAAAAGTCTACAGGACTCTTACTACCGTCGTTTCTGTAGAGTTGCTTTGCATATACGCGAGTAACAATGTTGCGTTATCTCAGGCACATGAATCAAATCGATTTAACTGAACTAAATCAAATAAAGTTGTTTCGTTGTTGTACTCTGTGGAAGAGTCGTTAATTAAGGAACAATTAATTGCTAATTTATCTGCAGACGAATACAGTTTTTTCGAATGAACACATTTCACTTACAATGCCAGTCATCCATGTAACGATATATTAAATTGCAGATCCTGATGTCTGTGACGACGGGCTTTCATTTGAGATGACCTTTCGACTTGACAAAGACGCTTTAAAGTACAACGACATGAATTACATCGTGGATTCGGGAGCTTCGACTTTTAACTCCAAAGGCTTTACTCTGTACACGGTACACGGAAATCTGAGGGCTGATTTAGCAATCGCAAATCAAGAGTTTTGTTTACAAATTCCTCTTACAGTCCAACGATGGCAGGACGTCCTTGTTACCTGGAAAAATAGCGAAGGTGAATGACATCCCAAGAATACTGACTTGATCTAATATCATAATCATGATCAGAATTTGTTTATTATTTGTTACTACGGTAAAATGCTACGGTAATACAAATTCAAAGTTAATAATGCTGTACAGGGATCACGTGTGATGTGTGTGTGTGTGAAAAAGCCAGTGCGTAAAACAAGATCAACAACTGCCTTATGACCATTTATGAAACTGTATGGGTACTCCCAGACTTCGTTTACGTCGAATATTTTTACATATCTTCCATTTTTTTAAGTAGGTCTTCGTTTTTAACGGTAATGGTCTCGTCTTCCATTTCTCCCGATATAACCATAGAGGGGTTTATTTATATGATTGGCTAATATCTCTTAGTACGTATTCTCTACTTTGCTATATTTACTCAGTATTAAAAAAATATTAACCGATTGTATATCTTTAATTTCTAACAGGGATGAAGATGTATGTAAACTGCGAGTTGAAAGCGCATACCAAAGGGAGCGAACACTGCATTGGATGTCACTCACACGGCTGTCACGTGACAGACACGAACACACTTCTGATGATTGGCAGGCCAAACTACAGTCCTCATTTTCACTGTACTAAGTTTGACAGTGGCGATATTTCTTTCTGGGAGAGGTACCTGTCAGCTAGAGACGTGGAAACATTGTGTGGGGCACCCACAGGTATGCTACTCAGATAAGCATATGAAAAATCAAGTATTGCTAAATTGTTTAACTCCCGGCCGTTGCGTGAACAATCATCTTATGTTTTGTCAGTGCAAACATTTTTTGAAATGGCATGTCGAATTAATTCAGTGATTGTTAATCTGACAGAAAATAGCATTTACCTCTTGCAATGAGATTCAATTCCCCTTTTAATTAAGCACTTGGTATAGTCACCTCGCTTGAGGGAGAAACCTAAAGTAGTTGTTTCCTAAGTTCCCACGGGTCACCTTTGACCTCCTTTTTGTATAGTATCAATGACCAACGAAAAGTTTCGATTGGAATCACAAAATCCTCGATATTTCCTTTGGAATATTTGTGCAACGTCTATGATCTCGAACATGATAAAAATAATGGCATTGTTTCACCGGCACAAAGCCGGGAATAATTCTGGAGTAGGATTTGACATCAAAAGAGACTATTTTTCGTTAAAATGAAAGCCAAATTCATAATCGCGCAGAAGGCGGAATCGAACCGCTCCGACGCTAATCGGCTACAGGTTTGAAGCCTGCACCCCACACCAGTGAGGGTCATCCGCGCAGTATTCAATATGTTCATCGTTCGCTATTTATTTCTTCCATGCTATACCCTTTCACACTTGTGGTACGTATACATGTATCGATAAGAAAACCGAACATAATATTTTGTTATTGTATCTTATTTACCCAGTTTCTCTGAATCGACCTTTTAAAGTTTTGTTTATTTCTTGTCAAAACATATTGTCTTTCCTGGAAGCCTGAAAGAAAATGTCCTCAGTTGATAGACTCATTTACGCATGCGTAACAAAAGTCAATCTCAGAATTTGTGTGTTCAATGTTAAAGTTCACATTGTATTTCTTTGCGCGTGGATTTTAGTAAATTTAATGCATAACGCGCTAGGGCTACTGAAAGAAAATAAGTTAACTGAAATATACTGAAAACAAAAGAGCGCTTTGTTTCACCAGCCAATAGTTTTCTGGTTGGCACATTAATAACAATGGGTGACGTCACTGATATCTTCCCTATTAAGTTAAATAAAAATATTGGCAGTTCGTTTACTATGCAGGCGAGGTGTGAATAGTTCCATGTGATTGAATAATATTTGGTTGAAATAAAAATAAATTGAGTATTAGCTTTGACGTACTCATTACGAACTTGGAACTAATTATAATATTATTCAGTTGCATGAAACTATTTTACATGAACCTCGCCTAGCATACTGATGACACAAACGCCAATATTAATGATATCAAGATGCCATCGAAACGTATATATATATATCATGACGTATCGCTTATTAAGTTATATAAATGACTGAATTTATTCTGCCCGTGGTCATTTTGACATTTTGTTGTTGTTGTTGTTTTGGTCCTGATTGTTTTCAGGTGAAATCGGTGACACTATCAAAGCCAGCCCGTCCTACCCCTTTGCGATCCAGGAAACCAGTCAACAGAATTTACCTATAACACCAGTCACCCAAGCTGTCAATAAAGCTACTTTTCAAGTCAATCCAGTGCAAAGTTATGTAGCAAATCAACCATATATTAATCAGTTTACAGGTAAGGGTTCGATGATGCAATCTTTTAACCGTCTGACGTTAATATTAGCTCCACGGGTCACTAAATTCCCTGCTGCACCAAAATGGATTTTAAGCAGCAATGATAGACTTAATCTTATGACGGAAGGACAAAAGGGAAAACCTTTTGCGGGTTCTAATATTCTGCATAAAAATGGAAACGAGGGGAGAATGGCGTATCATTCCGAACCTTTCACGCAAAACAGAATTCTGACAAATCCAATATCACTTCTTTCTCATAAAAGACGTTTGCACAGTTCAACATTGTACCCAGCTGAAACAGGCACAGCAGTAAATAACTTTAGGACTGTTTTCCAAGCTACTGATGGTCTAACAAACAACAGGGATTCATACGAGAACCAGACCACAATTACAACTTCCTCGACCTCATTTGTAAAAGACAACAAATTGTTTCCTGAAGGTATCACTCAAAATTATGGTAACCTTCAAACAGATCAAGCTTTACCTAACCCGTACCCGTCTTATCTTATAAGACCCCAAATACACTCAGTACAAGGTAATAATTTTCAGACAATTCCAGGATCGATTTTCAGGCCTGTATCGCCCAAATTAGCTAATGACGCCGATTTTCGATTACCACTGAACAATGGATTTTACTCCAGTCCCCCTCTTGTGGGCAAAGGAGGTAGAATCTATCCAGTTGAAGATAGAGTTGTAACTGAAGGGGAGCTAAAGGAAAAAGGTTTACTAAGTGACATTTTGTCACGAGATCATATACGTCACAAACCCGGTAAAGTGGCTAAAGAAATTAAGAAAAAAGCAAAACAATGACGAGGTATATAGATTACTTCATAGAAAGTGCGACGTACGGATTTTTATTCACGAGTTGCAAAACTTTGGAAAACGAACGAGTGAGCGCAGCGAACGAGTGAGTTTTCCAAAGTTTTGCGACGAGTGAATAATAATCCGTACAAAGCACTTTCTATGCTGTAATTTGTTTATTATATATAACGAGTACTCAACCATTGTAAACTTAAAGCGATTTTTCCAGTCTATAATTAAAGAGTTAAGCGCAGCGCGAGGAAAACAAAGCTGCAAATGCATTCTGATGGTTTTCCAAGCGAGATCTCTTTTAAAGAAAAATTACGGCGACGACAAGCTATCGTAAACAAGAACTTTATTTAAATAGCGGTATAAAACACACTGTGTTCATACTTTTTAAAAGAAAAGCTTTTGCTATCGCATCGAGAAACGTCGCCATAAGTGAATCAACTACTGCACGCAAATCAACTGGCGAATTTTTGAACAAAAGTTGTGATAACACAAGGAGTCGGTTCATTAAACAATAATTACGACTTAAATCCATATTCAAAAGTGAAATATTTACTTTACCCTGGTGTTCCCAAGAGTGCTTGAATTTTCTTAGAACGTCCACGGCTGCGTTGTATCAAAGCTACAATGAAAGTCTTTCATTTCTTGGCTTTCCCTTATCGACATTTAGTTTGTCTTCGCTCCGCCTGGAGAATGATTTTAGCATTTCCATATCATAACTGTGTTCTCAAGGTTTTGCTTGGCGTGTTTCTGATGGCTTTCCTTTCCATAAAGTTCTCAAAAGTACAAAATTTGTAGCCAAAACATAAACTGTCTTCGAGAGCTTGCAAACTTGCAGCGTGTTGTTTTCACGACCTCGTTGGAAACCATTTGAATTCCCGCGCTCTGATTGGTTAGGTCGTTCTACTCTTGATGCTGATTGGTTATATTTTTCACATGTGAAGAAAGCTATACGCGAAGCTGATTGGACGTATCGCTTTTCTCACATGTGAAAATATAGCAGATATAGAATTCTATCTGCAAGGTTTATTACCTAAAATTGTTGCTATATATATAATAAATTATATTATTGAGCTTAACAAATTATACAATCCTATAAAACAACTATATGGTGGGATAGTAGAGAAGACAAGTGTTACCAGTATGGCATTTTTATCGTTAGACAGTTGGATGTTCTTCAGTTATCATGTTTCACGCGTTTTTAAACCGGTTGCGAGGTCATTTCATTGTTGTTGCAATGATTCAAATGTAAAGTGCTATATTTTTTGCGAAGTCGATGGCATCGAAAACAGGTGTAATATATATTTCAAGAACTTCTTTTCCCGCCTATCACAGCTTGTCTTAACAACAGGGTTTACCTCAGTGTAAGAACCCGTGAGGCGGGGGCGGTGAGGCATTTACCCAAACAGTTCTTCCAAGTTGCCTTGTCCAAATTTCTCTTGCGGCCCAAAAATCTGAGTTGTCCAAAATTTTGGGGATTGCAGCCCCCCCCCCCCCCCCCCCCAACCGGCTCCCCCGGCCCATACGCCTATGATTGTTGTTCTGTTCTGTACTGTTTCAAGGTTCTTTTTTGTACTTGTTCGTTCTTTGTTTCACTTCATTCGTGAATTCAGGCTTTTACACCGAGGATGAACCTAACAACAGCCCTGCCCGGGAGCGGATCTGGGGGGGGGGGGGGAGTGCAGGGGGTTCGCACCTCCCTAAGGTGACCAACGTCTTTCTTATATAAACGTCACCCATCAGTTACGTCAATCCTTAGTGGTGCACCCCCTCCTGAGAAAAATCCTGGATCCGCCCCTGCTGTCTAATACTAGTCGTAGTTACTAACTAAAGACTGTGCTTGATCCCGATTGATTACATGTAAGTTTACTGTGACACATGGACAGATTTCAAGAATCCACCAAACGTCTTTACTGCACAAACGCGTTTGTAATATGAGGTATTTATATTGCTGGATCTGAATGTTTTCCTAGCCATCCTTTTCGGTTTTCCTTTCTTTCTCTCTTTGTAGCGAGCCACTAACCACAAGCAAAGCTATTCCTTTAATTTTTCTTTTCCAGTTAACACTCCTGATCATGCAGTAGATTCTGGTGGATCCTTGGAGGAATTGTCCTCTTCATAGCTAACTCTTATAGCTTTGTATTTACGTAAGATTTCTGTTTAACCTGTTTCTCAATAAAGCTACCTTTTATTCAACACCTATCTTATGGCCTCAGCATAATTATTGGAGTGGTAACAATACTTTCTTTTCTCTTCTTCTGGTCTTCTTCAATCTCAGCGTCGCTTTAAGTCCTTCAAGCTTACAACCCTCAAAACCCGGTACATCGCAAAATGCCATGATGTATAGCCCAGGACTCCGGATCTGTCAGTGTAGAAGTCCTATTGCGGGACAGTAATACACCAGTCGAGAGATATGCCCTATCCAACTTCAAACAGATAAAGTTCGAATAAACGTTTTGTCGACAAGCTTATACACGAACTCATATTACCTAACCAGTTAGTCAGTGACAATTTCTTTACTGAGGAAAATGACGACAGTGAACTATTTAAGAGGTTTGCAGTCATCGATATGCTTTTGCACAAGATATACCAGTAAATTAAATTTCAAACAAGCACTAATCAAAGTTAAGGCGAACTTATACGGACAACACGCTGCACGTTGAAAATCGGCGTACGCTTGAGTTGTACGCAATGTTACCACCCGTGTTGAAAGCTGCGGCCGCCGCAAAATGTTGAACAAAGTAATTATAAAACTGGTGTCTACTTAGCGCAATATGCTGCTGTTAATAACATCGGTGATAGTAAGTGCAATAACGTGATTCAACTTGCGATAATGCTGCACGACAAGTTGTCATAAACAGATTGCCTATGCCACTTGAAGAAATGAAACTCGTCTATATAATCCGTAATGGACTCCGTAACAGACTCAGGGAAAGGTTGGGCCGGGTGCGCATGCTCGTACAGCCGATACTGGAGGTCACTGTGGTATTTAAATCTTTTACTCAGGGCTCGTCCCCAGGGGAAATGATGGGAGTAACCACCTGTTTACAGCCTGGAGTATGTGGAGCGCATGCTCTAAGACGTGTGGTGTTGGATTTCGGGTTCGCCGACGTTCCTGTATTAATCCCAGACTCTTCCCTACCGCCGGCGGATTGTGTAACGGACTTTCAATTCAACATCAGTCATGCTTTGATCGAGTGTGCCCAGGTAAGAAAACAGACTATCGGATCCGACCGACCGACCGATCGACTGACTGACTAACTCACACACTCACTCACTAACAGACTGACCCACTAATTGACTGAACAGAACCGTAAATCTTAAAACAAGTTGATAGACCGGTTTTCAATTGAGTTTAATATAAATCTACTAGCGTTCTATCACGAATGCCGTTCTCTGATTGACTGCGCTACCCACTACGTGAGCATATAAACTGGCTTTTTGGTTAATAAAAGAGTTTACCACAAATGACCAAGGTCTTAAATTTCGCGGTCCCGCGAAAATAAATGACAATAAGGTATATAGCAAAATGATGGAAGAGATTATGCTCGAATTATGCATATATGTGAGGGTTTTCGCTTGAGCCATACTAAGTATTTGTATTTTCCTACCTTAATTGTTCTATTTACAAAACGTTAGTTATCTTTTATACATTACAGCATACTCTCAGATGTTATCCAGACCAAGTGGGTTTTCTGACCCACAAGCCAGACTGTTTGCCTTTAATCCTGCAACATTTTATTCAGGTGACTAAAACATAGTTCATGAAAATCTCAAACCATATCACCGCATAGCCCAAGATTTCGATATCACTAGCTACTACACAGTTCAACATCGCAATTGCAGTTGTAACCAACCTTTCAGGAATATCTTTTACTACTGTTTGCATATTGAGTTAGAGATTAAACATTTACTGTTAACACGACCAGTTTCTAATAAGTACTTTTATCAATTTAGCACTTCACTTCCCTCGAGTCCCAGGTGTACACGGTGGTACTGAAACTGCACTTACTCGGGCACTGACTGTAGGTAAGGAAGCAATAAGAAAGCACACGATTCCTGCCTGCCTTAATTTACACTTATTTGCTGCTGTTATACAGTAAGTTGTATGTACGGGGGATGTCGACTTTAAGGAGGACTGTTTCGGGAGAAAAACAAAATTATTCCGGGAATCGTCTGAAAAGTTTCCTAAAAAAGGTAGAGTCAGGATGTTTTCGGGGAAACATGAAGTGATATAGCTAAATTAAAATCTCGGGAATGTATCCAAAAAATTCGGGATGGTAGTCCAAATACTCGGGACGACCGTCATTTACATATGGTACTACTTGAAAAGTCCTTTAATTTTTTTATTCCAAAAATGGGTACGAACCCTCACAGCATGAAAAGATAACTTTACTGCGGTGTAAAGCCAACTTAAAGCTGGCGTAATCCTCCCCTTTCAGCTCCTTTACGCCCCCTTTCAGTTTTTTAAAGCTGACCTTTATGCCAGCTTTACACTCATAATTAAAGCTTGAGTAAATGCATTTAAACATTTAAGTAACTTCAAAGTAACAAGCTTTAAGTCATAGCGTAAAGTTGGTTAACCAGCTTTCAGCAGGTTTAAATCAACTTTAATTTGACGTAAATCTCCATTTCTTTTTTTTTTTTTACTTTGATTGACCACTCCCACATAGGGTTTTTCAGGGCCAATTTACATATCTAATCAGGGTGAGATCGGACGTCAGCATGTAAAGGCGCCCATGGCAGCCGCTATCAGTCCATTCATGATCTCACCCGAACCCAAACCAGCAGAGCAGACCACAACACCGGGAACTCCACGCCCTACTCTTTGCGATAAGTGTGTGGGTTCTTTAACGTCCCCTGCTGACCTGTAACATTAAAGATGCCGGAGACGGGACCTACGGTTTTTCACTAGTCGGTTTTTCATTTTCGTGCTGTGCCTGGGTACTGCTCAAACGGCATTTATTAGAGTTGTCACTCCCCCGTATATGTGCTTTGCGTCTGATGTTTTCTTCACATGGGGTTCGCTTGTTGCTAGTCGAGTACAGTAAGACTCTAGTAAAGATCGCTAATGATGTTTATTTTGGCACCTCAGACGGAGGATACAGCGAGTGGTCAGCGTGGGGGTCCTGTGACAGATCATGCGGAGGAGGTGCACAGGTGCGCACTAGAATTTGTAACAAGCCCGTTCCCTCTGGGGGCGGAAAGATGTGCCATTCGTTGGGTCCTGCTATTCAAGTTAGACGCTGCAATCGTCATGGCTGCCCAGGTATGTTCTTGTGTAGTTATAGATCAAAGAAATAAAAGAAAAGTAAAGCATTTGCGGTAGGGCAAGAATGAATACATCGAACGTTGCATAGACTAGTCGGTTTCTAACTTCAGTAAGCCTTGTACAGAACGGAATTGCGATAGCAATGTTCCCCGGCTTTTCTCTCACTTTCAAAACGAGTCTAAGTGCGAAACTATTCATATGGAAACAAGCATGTTCTGCATGAGAATGAAAATGCAAGTGAAACACATTTTCATATGAATGGTTTCGCACTTAGACTCGTTTTGACAATGAGGAAAAAGAGGACTCGGAAATAGTCAATTCATCTCATTGGCAATGATTCAAACCATGTAACTTGGCATGTTGGTCTGTTTTACCACAAAATGTTGGTCGTCAGAGGTGTGCGACTGTGTTGACACTGACCTGCTTTACTGAATTCGTTTGGTTTTCACAGTCGATGGATGGTATAGTGAATGGAGCGGGTTTGGACCTTGTTCCAAAACGTGTGGCAGAGGAGGCTTTCAGCGTCGCATACGCACGTGCACAAATCCTGCACCAATGAACGGTGGGAAGCCTTGTTTTGGACACCCTGTTGAAACTAGAGCCTGCAGTACAAGGAACTGTCCAGGTAAAGTGACGTAAAGTAAAAGAGACTGTTGCTATAGTCTATAGCTGGGATTTCCTTAAAAATGACTTTACGAATTGCATGTGATAATAAAGTATTTTTTGCTTGTCCAGTTGATGGAGGATACAGCATGTGGTCACCATGGTTACCTTGTGACGCAGATTGTGGCGGAGGGATTCAAGATAGGAACCGCTTCTGTAATAACCCAGCTCCAGAGATTGGCGGGAAAGACTGCACTATCCTAGGCTCTGACAAAGAAACACGACTGTGTAACTTGTTTCCTTGCAGTGTTAATAGTTTTCAGTGACACGCTTACAAATGTAAGGATGCTGCAGGTGGAACTTGACGCGGAGCATCAGCGGTAAAAAATATCACCACACGCTACATCTTCACAAGTTGAGAACGCACCTAACATATAAAATTGTTCGACCAATGCGACTGGGGAGCTACGATAATCATGGTGTAATCCTTGCAATCACCACCATCACCATATCCACACAACACTGACAAGCTGATTAATTCCATGATTACAATTGATATGATATAGCACGCACAGGTGCAGTGTCATATTAGTGTTCAGTAATAAAAATATGAAAAAAAATTTACTGTTGACCGTCATCCTGTCGCCAAAAGGTACGTGACGTTAACTACTAACATCAAGAACTCGGAATCGCCAAAGTGGCGTGATTTATGAATTCAATAGATACCATAAGATGTTATTATCTGATGCGAGTGACCAGAAACCCCCTCAGTTTATATTACTTTTAAAGAAACAGACAAAGACCAAACAAATACATGTTACGTTAAGTAGCAGATAAAATATGAGCCGGAGATCTGTATGGGTGTTTACAGATCTCACGCGAATACTTGTGAAATAAAGCAATAAATTGAATACGCGTAGTATTGTTTTACATATCTGTTAATTCTACTGTTGATTTGCATTGGGGTTTACAAAGCATTCATGTCACCTGAATAGTGCGTTTTATTTACCCTCGAGTTGAAGAGGCTTGTTAGGTCTCATGCAATACTATGCTAATATGCTGAGCATTTTCCCATCACAACAGACCACAGAGACCACACCAGGAACTCTATGCCTTACTCCTTGCGCGGCCAGACAAGTGGGTGGGTTCTGTAGTGTCCTCAGCTGACCATAACGTTGAAGATACTGGAGACGGGGACTACGGTTAATCGTTCTTATCCGAGAAGACTACAACATCTAACCATTTGCAGATGTTTTTTGCAAAGGAAGCAAGTTCTTCTTGGTTATCTTAAGACCCCGAGTGTTGGTCCGGTCTGGTGATGGTTTCTGTAGCTTTCTTACCGAGTCTGAGGTTGTTAACCCCATGCAAGCTCAACCCTCCTCCATTCTCATCCGGCGCGCTCGGGTCACTCTGTATTGCACTGGACATAATGCTAGAACGGACGTTGAATAATTAGCTCAGTTTATAATAAATTGCTGACTGGAAACGCCAAGAGATGTTTGTTATGAGTGCCCGGAATCCGTTACACCCAGAAATCGCGGAATACCAGCTGAAAATTTGCTCATCATATGGTAAGTTGTTCTGGGACAGAAGAGGCATTTCAACTTCATAAGCTTCTGAAGCTGAAGAGAAGAACAGCTCCTTACTCAGTAATATAGGCTGTGCTGAGTGTTGCCAAGTGAGCTAAGGGAATCTGTGAACAAAGCTTGTACTCACACTTTCTCTGCTTTCTTTACGTCACATTTAACAGTCTTAAATGAAACCAGCCACAAAAAAAAACATATACGCTTCTACACATTCATTTAATTCTCGCCAATTTCACGCAAATGGCGATACAACAGCAATTTTTTAAAAATAATAACTCTAAATTTAACAAAAAGTAAGTCCCAAATGAAGAATTTTGTACACAAGGAGAAGAGGGACAGGCCATTTCATCAGTTCGAGTTTGAGTCCAAGTGTTGGCCTGGTCAGCAGAGCAGTTACCCTGACAATAGGCGATTTGTACGATGATGTCATTTGACTACAACTAGAAGTATTTTGCCTTTCCCGTGCTAATTAGGGCGAATTCTGCTTACACAATTTAAATAAAAACAGAAAATCTAAAGGATTTCTGGCAGTTGCAGTCACGTGATGACATCTTGTTACCTTGTAGGTTAGGGTAACTCGACAGGTTCACGTTACATTTACACTATACAGAGTTAGAGCCCATTCTTCCTAGGATTGAATAACAGTTCTCGAACTCGAATTCATGAAACAAGGAAAGAAAGATATAGAATTCTAGTTTTCATTGTAGTCGCTTTGATGGTGTACATGAACAACAAGTACGACAAGTTTCGATATTTCGCCCGAGGGTAAATAAGTGTCCATATTTAACACAGTTCATAGACTGCATTATTGATAGAGTTTCTAAAATCTGGCTAATTATTTACAATATATCAGCAGAATTTTTTCTTCCTCTTTCTGTCTTTTTTGACTTTGATAACTCCTGATTGTTCGTTGGCCTTGGCTTGTTGTTCTTTCTTTTGCCGTAGAACCATGCGTGTTATTGAATTGAATACCTGACAACGAAAAAAGAAATGTTAAACAGCCAGAACAATGTACAACAAAAGTTTAACAGGAAAATAAACTGGCTGACGGACTGACGGCTCTAACCAGGCTTATTTTAAGAGGTAACTCAAGGAAAATAAGAACATTATTTCCTCTGTTAACTTTCCTCAAGGCTCCTGTACCATTTCAATGAAATCAGTTGACTTAAAATATTTTTAAATGACAATCATATGTATATACATGTACCGTTTTATTTTCTTTCTTCTTAATTTTAATCTTCATTATAATTTGGTTTTATCAACTGGGTTGATAATGTGAATCGGCCACCGTAAAGAGATTCGAGAGCTGACGTTTCGAGCGTTAGCCCTTCGTCGGAGCGAATAAAGGAATTTTGGGTCGTGTGTGGTTTATATACAGAAAGATGGAGCTTCGCTATTGGTTGGTGCCTGGTAACGAAAAAACAACGGAATAAATTAGTTGAATGAAAAGCGTTCGCCGATACCGTGAGGATTAAGAGTGCCGATTTGAAAAATAAATTTTTGTTCTGGAGTATTGCGGCTTTCCGTGCTTCCTTGGTGAAGGGAAAGGCCGCAGACTGATAGATGTTGCTTAGAATGATTTGGGAGATTGAAGTGTCTCGCGACCGGTTTAGGCAGTATCAAACCCAACTAATACGGCATACCTCTTCCACATTTTTATTGTCTTTGGCACTCGTTTCAAATGCTTGTATTCCCATCTGTTCTGCAAACTTCATTGCGTCATTTTTTTCAACAACTTTTCTCTCAGGGTTATCATCTTTGTTACCAACTGTTAGAGAAAGTGAAATATATTGAACATTGCGAGATTAAAATAAAGTCTGCATCGAGCAGCTGAGTTCCCCATACCGCCAGAGCATATCCCGGTTTCTATAACTAGGAGTAGTTCTACTCCCCCCTGGTTGGGATGCAAGTCCATTGCAGGGTTAGCCCCAACAGTAAATATAGCTCTAAAAATGTTCTGAAAATATGCCTAAGGTGCTTTTTTTCGCCAATACTGTACTCATCGAAGAAGGATGCTTAATTACCTATTTTGTCCCGATTTCCTATCAATTCAAGGGAAATTAGTAGCTTTTATGTTTCAGTGAATTTTGATCAAATGGCCAATTGCCTCAGCACGGATGAAATATTGAAGTGCCCAAACATTTTTTACTTTTGTTGTTGGCTTTCGTCACCTATGTAAAAATAATATATAGAAGTTGTTGCTCATTTGACATCAATCAACGGCTATTTTCAACAGTACAAAAAGTGTACCTTACTGAAGACCAAGTGAGGGAAATTTATTTTCAAGGCTTTTTCTTTGCAGTGCCAGAAGTGGAATAGTCATTTTTGCAGGGGGACCCATATCTCAGGGGACTAAAACCTATTAACCTAAATGTTTTGTCACATTTGTCAACTCGTCATACCCAGTATTTGTGCCACGTCTGAGCAAAATTGGTGACTTGACCCCCCCCCCCCCCCACCCCCCTTTCCGGTTCTCTCTCTAAATGAGTTGAGTAATCAGTTGTCACAATATTATTGTGGTTGTAACAAGAGCAGCTAAAATCAACAGGTACTCACCCAAAATTCTCACTACCTCATCACAATTTTGATCAATTTCATGTAACCATCTTTTCACATTAACAAATGTATCGGCACTTGTCACATCATATACTACAATAACTCCATGTGTTCCTCTGTAATATCTGACACAACAAATTAACAATAATCCACGTCAGTAGCTAAGGCAAAGTGTCCCACCTTTCCAGAGCCAAGCCCTAGAATGGTTTAAACTTAGGGCCTGGGAGAACAGTAACACCCCCACCCCCACCCTTAGAACACAACACAATAGAGTGGTAAAGTGTGACGCCACAAATATTTAAATTTTACCGAGATATTCTGAAAGTACATGATGAAGAATGCCTACTTGCCAAAAATCAGCATCTTATTTCAATTTGGGGGTGAGATATTGGCCCTTTCATGCTTCAATGACTCCATACAAATCTTGTAATTTTGTTTTTGTTCTAAACAGTTTAGACAATAGTGTTGTTTAGTCCATAGTCTTGGTACAGAGTACAGTCAGCTTCAGTATGCATATTGCATCTTAGGGTTATAGTTAGGTCGCTTTGTGCAGATTTAGGACGACATCATTACATGGTGGATAAAAGCACCAAACTTTGCAGAATGAATCGTCTGAGACCATTAAAAGATTTTATCAGTAGCTCCGTGTGAAATTCTAAATGCAGAATTTGCGCAGCACTTTGAGCATTCATAAATTCTTGAGTGCTGTTACAGATGCCATTTTCACTTGTTGCAATGTCAGTGGGACAGGAGAAAAAATTCTCCATACTGTAAGTACATAATTTTATTATTAAGTGTTAGAGAGTTCAAATTTGCGCCATTGACGGCTTGCAATTAATAAATATTCATGTTACACATACGTTGTTAAACTGGTCATCTTAAAGTTTTAAACTTATTTTATTTAAAAAGTTAGAAAAAATGGATGATTTCCAACCTGTTCCAATCAAATGTAAATTTATGCTAATGAGCTAAAAATGTTCTTGTTAAACTTTGGGGAAAATGCATGAAAAAAAAAGTTCTGATGGAGTCACGGAAAAATGTGAATTGGATACTAGTGTAGCCCAAGGATATGAAATTGCTGCAGTTATTTTGGTCTATTTTGCCTGTCTGTTAACTTTGTATTGCAAGCGATTTAAGTACAAATGTGTGAAAGCTGGTATGATAATTTGAGTTTATATGTTCTTCTTGCCCGCTGAGCTTGGAAAAGAGGCAAGAAATGAAGTTCTCTCACACTGAACAGGGAACCTGGGTTCGAGATGGTATCAGTTTTCATGCCTGCCACATGATTCAGTTTTGTTTTCTTGCCATACAGTGCAACAGTTTTCCCACCCTCCTGTCCCAGAAAGCAGAAAACAACAAGAGAGCAAGAGAATTGTGTGGTTGGCAGCAGTATATTTAGGTTTAGGAAGTTTTCTTTGTCTTCCTATTATATTTGGGATGGTTGATAGTTGTAACAAATGATTCTTGCAATAAAGCGCTGCAGTTGCATTGTCCTGTGGCAGACAAATGCCTTGTAATAAAGTGTTGTTGCATTGTCGTGTGGCAGACAAATTTTGTAATAAAGTGCTGGTGCATTGTCATGTGTGTGAGAACAATCTAATTCCTGCTGTCATGCACAAAATATTTACGAATTTAAGTTGTTTGATGTGCAAGAAGCATATGGCAGCTGCTGCACAGTCCATAAAACAGCAAAACTATCAGACAATGCACTTTCAGGTTTACAGTGCAACTTATTTACAGTTGAACTTGAGGTTATCAATCTGTTTACTGTCAACATTCATGGTTCAACGATTCATTCATTGAAACAAGGCCACTAAAGATCCTGAATTTCAAAGATCACCAAAAAGAATGCCGATGACAGTTTGCCCTTTACCCCAAAGCAAAGCACCACCAGAATGCCACCAAAAACTTTTTCAAGGCACCTAAAGAGTGTAATGTATTGTGGTCACTGCACGGTACATTCTAGTCACTGCACAGTGCATTCTGGTCGCCCTGCATTGCATTCTGGTTGTCATGCAGTGTATTCCGTCAAATCTCGATTTTGCATATTTGTTATACATTCTGATTATAACTGCTGCTTGCTCTGTGCAAAAAAAGTGTGCAAAAAAAGAGACCGCAGGCAAAAATTGGTGCTTTTATCCAGCCAGTAACGATAACACGATAACATGTAAGCAACCTGGCTGTAGTAGTCATAATTTCCCAATATCAAAATTGCAAATCATTTTTCAGACCGAGGTTATGTTATGAACAATGCATTTTTCATTCCTTTTATCCCGCGAGTACAATGACTGTAACAACTGTACATTCTTCAACCTATGGTATGGTACATACGTTGATGTTATGGTACGAAATCTTTCTTGTCCAGCTGTATCCCAAATCTGTAATTTGACCATCTCGCCATCCACATTGATCTTTCTTATTTTAAAGTCCACACCAATTGTTGTAATGTAATTTCCTAAAATTGAGTTGTTTCCAAAAGAAAAGCAAAAAATTAGCTCCTCTTGGTGCAAAGGTATGAATATTAGGCACAACGCAGTTTAGACGAACTGCAAACAGGAAACGTTACAAATGTCTTTTTTGTGTGGGCATCAGTAAGAAACATCAAGAATGTATAAGTATTGGTGACAACATACATCAGTGCGAAAGCACAAAGTTTTATTTCAATGATAAAAAAAATCACCATAAACCTTAATTTACCTGAAAACATATTATCAGCAAACCTGAGAAGCAAACTGCTCTTTCCAACACCTAGGAGGTGAATGATGATACCCAATTAAGTTAAAGAAGAAATGCAAGTACATTTTAAATATATCATTCACCACAATGAAGCTTATTAATATTGCAATTACATAGATTTACAGATGCCGACAAAGGTGCTTTTCAACTATAACTATGCATTGCCTTTCAGCAGAACTGCAAAATTTCAGCATCACCCAAATATAGGGCTGTCATCAAGATTGCCCAGGGAAACCATGGTCGAAATTACACTAAAGTAGTTGGGCAAGAATGTACAAGAATGTATAATTTAAGCTAAAATAACCTTAACCCTGCTCTTTGTGGCTTTAGAGTAGAGTGGTAGAGCATTTAATTGCAGCAGAATCAGATAAGTCATGGGTTTAAATACCACTGAGCCCTAACCTTTTTCAAGTCTATAAAGTTGCTACATAAATATAAGAACATTCTTAGACCAGCAACAAAATGGAAACACCACAGAACTCTGGACGACCCCAAATTAAAGGTTAGTTCAATGGTGTTTGAATTGAAATAAAGATTAGTATTTGGTGGTTAATTTCAGGAAGGGACATTGGGGTTTAGAGCATTGTGGAACTGAGCATTTGGGGTTTACAGTATTGCGGTATTGGGCTTTTTTTCTAGCAACATTTTGGTACTTTAAATCTTAATGTGTGGTATTGTGGCATCATTAGCCCTGTGGTATGTGGTTTTTCATACATTTGGCTAATGGTATTCGGTAAAAGGAGATTGTTCACAGTATTGGCAGTGTTTCCTTTCCTGTACCCTCTCCTGTCTAATACTAGACAAAACAAAACACAGTAGGTGATAGGCAAGTAAAAAGTTTACTTTTGTGTAAAAGAGCAAACAAGTTAGGAATATTTCACTGTCGAAATACCTAACTGAGCAAAGTACAGAGACAAGGTGCATGAAGGTTTGAGATAACAGAACATGATGGGTGGGTGTAACTTTCAGTAACCGTAGCCGATAATTATTTTGTAAATGGGAATTGGTGTTTCGTCGATTGGTATTGGTTACACTGTTCCATTGTTTCTGGACCAAACAAATGCTCTACAACACTACACAGACATCTTACTCCTAAATTAAATTCACACCGTTGTTTGTATATATAACAAAAAGACATGAGCTTGTTGTGGTATGTCCTCTAAGGTAGGTAAGGTAAGGTACCCTTACCTTTACCTTGTTGTGGTATGTCCTCTAATCGACCACAAATTTCTTCATCACATTGTCAAATTTTGGGCAGCTCACGAGGCTGCCGCTGCAATGATTAATTCAATCCCGATCCATATTCATCTTGAAAACGAATTTGATGATTTCCCCTTTAAAGGAGTGCCTTTGGATGCAATCTGTTGCTTATTTCTGAGAACTAACAGCACCAAAAACTGTAAACAGTTCGAGTGATTGAAGCTGTTTTTGAAAGTTTCCAACGCGCATGCAACCTAAAACCCAGGCTTTCGCTCTTTTGCGTTACGAGAATTTCTGCAGTTATGGTAAAAAATAGTTTGTATCACTGTATAGACTGCAGGTGCAGACCACTGAGTTGGAATGACATAATCTGCATAACATTCTGGATATTTTTAGCAAGTGCAAGGATCACTTGTTTAGTTTCTCTATCCGTCATACGTGCGTCATACGTGCACAGAACTAATTTCACGTTGGATTACAACAAGATCAAACTTTACTTACTTGATCAGAAAGAGTGAGAGTGTTTACTCTTATGAAAAATATTTTACTTACATTTAACACAGCATAACCGTATACGTATACAATCGAGTAATAAATGATACCAAAATGGCTAATGTAGCTTGCCGTTACTCAAATCCGAAAAAAATTTAACCTAATGCAATTTACATGATCATTCGGTGTTACAAATTATATGGTTGACACAACGAAGCGTTGACCTGATTGTTTACAGTCGTCTTATCGATCGATCAGGACCGCTTTTCGCGGTGGCCATGCCACAGGGACGCAAATCATGCGTGTACCAAGATAGCTTTGTAGGACTGGATAATAGAATGATAGTTTGTTTGGCCGCCAACGACTTCTCACGACACCCTAAGTTTCGGCAGCAGATCATGTCAAATTTTCCGGTTGAACTCAATGCAAGGTCGCAATGAAACCAGTACTCACCACTATCTCCAATGATTAAGAGCTTGAATAAATGATCATAATCCCTTGCAGCCATATCACAACACTCATTTAAAATATGTATAAAAACCTAAATACAACGAGGAATATTTTCCCTTTGCTAACACAGGAAGTAGGTTTATGTGAGAAGTCAAGCAGAAGTTTTGATCACGTGGTTCGTTTTGAGGTGGGGCTTAGCTCGGCCCAGACTCTAAGTTGTACTAAATGAAGGCTTGGCTCAATAGCATTCACTTTGTTTACGTAACCTGGCCAGCTAAGAGGAACGCCTTGCAATGATAGTGTCAATGATGTGCTTTTGCAATACAAAATGGGTTTGTTGCGACTTAACAGGCTGTTTTATCAGGTTTATAAGCATCGCATTAGTCTTGAAAGTGTCCTCATACCAAAATGTCAAATTACAGCACCATACACCACTATAAATGGAAGGTAAGGAAGTTTATGAAGGCTGCAACCGGATGGGAGGTTCCCCCGCTAAATTAAACATTGAACGGAACATACTGGGGTACTCGCATTCATGTCAGGGTAGAAAATAAAATAATAGAACGGATACAATACAATCCTTAACGGCTTTTAACCAATATATAATTCGTGAGCCTGAAAATGTGACCACTTTTAATTAATTTGCATTTTTGGCTTACTGGACCTCATATGATTGGCTACACTAAGGACAGTGCTTCCTTTTGTTACTATGCACATGTTCTGCGCCATTTGCAACCCATCAATCGAACTGGGCACGTATACTAGGGAAATTTCTTGTTCAAATTACCAAAATTACAATAATTTACCATGATTCCCTGCATGCAAGTCTCATAGGGAATCAGGCATAAGCATATGGGCAATTTTTTGCCAGGGGGCTGGGGGTGAACCATTTGCCCCAAAAATTCTCCCAAGTTGCCTTGTCCAAATTTCTCTTGCTGCCCAAAAAATCTGAGTTGCCCAAAATTTGGGGGGGGGGGGGGCTGTAGCCCCCCACCCTCCCCCCTCCCCTTTCCGTACGCCTATAGAATTGGGGATTGCTAATCTCTCAAATGCAACCAGCAAACTGCGGACTAAATATGGCATAGCACAAACCTGAAAATGGTGCAAGACGAAATTACAAAACTCGCTGGAAAGGGGATGGGCAAGCCCAAAAAAGTTTGGAAGCCATTGAAGGAAGTCTCTCCATGGGAATGAAGCTGAACCTTTTTATTACTTCTCTTTTTAGCTCAGCAGTAAGGTTAGCTTATGATAGCATTGAAGCAACCTCTGATGGGAAAGATCTACCTTCTCTAGTTATCTTGCATGGCATGTTTGGATCCAAACAAAACTGGAGAACATTGGCCAAGCTGTTACACAAGGAAACTGGTAGACAGGTTACCGATAATCTCTTGATTTTTATTGTATAATTTTATTTTTCAGGCCTTTTTGCTTGTAATGCCTCTGTGGTTAGGTTGGGTAGTTTTTGCCTCTTTTGGCTTCAAGTTGGCACTGGCTATTTTTGGCTGTCCTAGCCGAGGGTGCTATTGCAGGTAAAGATCAAAAAAGTGCTCACCCTTGGAGAAAATTGCTCTAAAAAAAGAACAGTGCTCAGAGCTTCAAATGATGTGTTCCCATGAGAGGACATGTGTTCAACTAAGTTACCATTTTGACTGGACAAACACAAGTGAGGTCAGAGTACATCATAATATTACAGAACTCCTCAGTAAAGTATTTTCAATGCAAAACATTTGCATAGGAAGGCCAAAAAATTGTCCGGATATTCTGTTTGACGACAGATTGGATTAAATCGGACATTGGTCAGTTTGTAGATATGTCCAGGATTGACCATTAATGAGATGCAAGCTCTTTATGACAAGCATCACAGAGTGTCCTCGTTGATAAAAGTTCACTGAAACACACATAATGCTGTCAAATACATGTATGAAGTAATATGAAAATGGAAAATAACACAGTCAAATATTGAACAATACCTGCATTCAATCCTGGGTCGGCCATTGTCCAATGTCTGACTGTTATTTGCGGCCCTGCGTGCTGCTGGTGGGATCCAAATTTTAAGTCAGAAAGTTGAAATAAAACACGCAAAGGAGACCAATCAGGGTGTAGCTTAATTGTATGTCACCCTAAAACCTAACTCTATTTCTAATCCGCTATTTCTATAGCATAGTCCTGAACAATATCTTGATGGCTATAGATATTTAAAACAAACCCCAATTTAATGACACCCAAATCTGGAATTTATACCCTAAACAAGGTAACAAGCATCCCAGCAGCTTTCACTTTTGAGTCCTCTGCTTTTATTAAGACTTCAAGACTACAAGACTTTATTTTTGAGTTAAGCAAATAATATTTTTGACAAATGTCCCGGCACCGCAAATAGCAGAGCTTGGCCAGGAGTAATATTTAAGGTTTACAGACTAGTAACCCATAATAGTTACTCTATTCTCTTTCTCACAGATAGTAACAGTTGATGCACGAAATCACGGAGAAAGTGACCACAGTCAAGAAATGAACTACTTTGTTCAAGCGCTTGATGTGTGGCATTTGCTTCAAGAATTGCAGCTTTCTAGAGCTGTGCTAATGGGTCACAGTATGGGTGGAAAAACAGCCATGACATTCACATTATCTCATCCAGAATACGTGGACAGCCTTGTAGTTGTTGACATGTCTCCTGCAAAAATAGGTGTAGATAAAGACATTCCACGTTATTTAGCAGCAAAGCGGGAAATGGATTTAACTATTATCAAGGACAGACGAGATGCTGAGACAATGTTGTTGGATGCTGTACCTGTAAGTAATATTCCAGTGATGGGGCAATATTAATACTCTTTCTATAACTTTTCCTTTAATTTAAGTATTTCCATTTAATGTTGATGTCTACTGGCTGCCTGGCTCCACTAGCCCTTGTGCTTATTCCAAGCAGCCAGTACTCTATTTTCATTTTTACAATATTGTCTTTGATTTAACACAGGCAAGTGAGTATGAATAAAGATTATTGTTGAATTAGATATCATATTGAAGGACTGTGTTCCCATGAATGCATGGCTACGGACAGAAATTTGAACCGAATTCTGAACTTTTTGTTCAGCTACAACTCCACATTATGATATTTGCAAGCATGTTGAAGTTAAACATTTAGTGTTCATAGCATGTTAGGCGAGTGAAAGTAAGTTCTCTTACCTGCCCCCTGCCCCCCAGTTCAGTACCATTAATTTTATGCAAGACTATGTTTTCTGATTACTTCACACAGAATGCATTTTTAAGGTCATTCTTCTTGACAAACCTTGTAAAAACAGAAGGTGGATTTAAGTGGAGAATTAATCTGGAAGCCCTAGAGAGCAACATCTCAGAAATGTCAGGCTTTCCAACAGATTTTCCACATAAGGAATTCAATGGAAAAGCGCTTTTTGTTGGTGGAGCTAAATCAGATTACATCCAGTAAGTGAAATAACGCTGTGTTTTCCGAGAATTATCAAGGAGCAGTGAGGGGTTTTTGTAAAATTTAATGTTCTTCAAGTATTAAAAGCTCTTTTGGGGGATTGCTTTTTTTGGAAGGGGGTAGGGGTGGGAGCAACGGAGACTAGGGATGACAAGTGGGAGACAACAAGGCAGGAGCCTGATTGAGGAAAAGCACAAAGAGGAGGGAATCACAACAAAGGGATGAGAATTAACAGGAAGTTCATACTTCCTGTCTCTGCCATTACAGACAGACATTATAGGAAAAAATACCAGGAGAGGGGGGGGCGGTTGATCAAAACTTTGACATGACAGCGACTGAGTTTTTGAAAAATAAATCTCTGTGGCACACCCATACACCAACCTTGGCTAATATTTGTGTCTTTTTCAAAGGGTAGAGGAGTTTTCTGCAATTTACAAACTGTTTCCCAGGGCGGACATCAAATTTATACCAGACGCCGGGCACTGGCTTCATGCTGAGAAACCGATGGAATTTGTACAGACTGTGGTGGAGTTCTTAAATCTATGTCTCCAAGATCATACCAAGGAACAGCTAGATGATAACTGAGATTCATCTGATTAAATCAAATCACATTATTATGAAATCACAATATACCTGGCCATTGGTTTTAAGACTTTTTCTTTTCTAATCATGACTGAGGTGAAAATTATGTTCTATTTGAGAAATTTGTACCATATATGTTATCAAGTCTTTAAGGCTTGAATAACCCCATTGTGGGAATTCAATGAGCCTGAGTTTTATTCTACAGTATACAGACTGCAAGGCTTTGAGCCTAAAGCGACATACTAGATTTATTTTCACAAGCCAGATTTATACTGATTTCTGTCAAGAATGGCTGGCTACTCTGCTAGTAGGAATGCTAAACCTGGTAGCCTACACCTAATATATTTTAGTAGTCTTTGGCTAGTCTCGAGCTAGGCCTGCAGAACATGTGTGAAACCAGGAGGGCCATTTGTTGGGTTGGCTGGCTGGGAAAACCTTCATCATATATTGATGTTCATGAGCGTATGGGCTGGGGTGGGCTTCAATTTACCAAACACGGCATGGATGGTAGCCTTCATGCAGCCATCTAATATTTCTGCATGAAGTAAGTAATAAAAGCATCTATCTGAACTGATATCATGGTGCAAATTCAAGATCTTCATCAATCTTCATGTAGTTTTGATGGCTTTTTCAAGCCTTGCCAGTACATTCCCTGCCCAAGATTGCCTGCTAATTGTTGTTGTCATCATTGTGCACCTTAACATTAACAAAATTTATAATGTGTAATATTTATATGATTGACAGTATTTTATTTTACTATTTTTATTTTTAAATCAACACTGAAATGGAATCAACAGAAACTCTGAAAAAATCCGACTCCCAGATGGGATTTGAACCCACGACCCTCCGTGACCTAGTCGGATGCTCTAACCACTGAGCTACTGGAGACTCTATGGTGAGCAAGGGTCCAATGTGGGTCTTGACTGGAACTGCATCATGCGGTTACTCAGTCAAATGATGAAAGACACACATAGCCATATAGTTCTTAACTGCATCGCGCAGTCACATTAAAGCATATCGAGGATGCAACCAACCAACCTCCAAGAGAGCAATGAAAGAAATAAATCAACATTGAAATGGCATCAACAGAAACTCGGAAAAAATCTGAGTCCCAGATGGGATTTGAACCCATGACCCTCCGTGATCTAGTCAGACACTCTCTTTGAGGTTGGTTGCATCCTCAATGTGCTTTAATGTGACAGTAAAGACCCACATTTGACCCTTGCTCACCATAGAATCTCCAGTAGCTCAGTGGTTAGAGCGTCCGACTAGATCACGGAGGGTCGTGGGTTCAAATCCCATCTGATTTTTTCTGAGTTTCTATTGATACCATTTCAATGTTGATTTATTTATTTTTGACACGGTAACTTTGATGTAAACCTCTCTCCTCCGCAGAGTCTCCTGGGAGGGGGAGAATTAAAAATCCGGGAGCGCGGCACCGCAAACTCTGAATTCCCTTCTCCCCAGCCTTCACGCGCTTTCTTTTCACCTCTCCCCATTCCCCTTCCCGAAAATGAAAGAGGCCTCTGCGGAGGAGAGAGGATGTAAACAGAATTGGCTTTCTTGATGATGATGATGATGCCTTTTATAACTCCGTCTCGGAGCATAGGCCACAGATAAAGCGCCCCCACCCTCCTCTGTCTCTGGCCTTCTGTTCAATCTGATTCCAGGTGTAGCCTTTCAGCTGGATGGTCCTTTCTGTGTCTCTTTTCCAGGTGTTTCGTGGTCTTCCTCGCCGCCTACTTCCCTGAGGGTTCCAGCCCAATGCTTGCCGCGCTATGCAGGTGTTTGATCTCCTAAGTATATGCCCGATCCATGTCCACTTTCTTTTCTTAATCTGTTCTTTGACGGGTAGTTGACCTGTAGTCTCCCACAGGGAAACATTGCTGATAGTATCTGGCCAGTAAATCTGGAGTATTCTGCGCAGACATCTGTTGATGAAGGTCTGTAGTTTTGACACGGTCTTCTCTGTCATTCTCCATGTTTCTGAACCATAGAGTAGCACGGGCTTAACATTTGAGTTGAATATTCTAATTTTAGTGGCTGTTGTTATTTCCCTCGATCTCCAGATGTTCCCTAGGATATTAAATGCGCTACGTGCTTTCCCTATCCTTGCCTGTACGTCCTCGTCTGTTCCTCCAGTGATGTTTATGACACTACCTAAATATGTGAAGGATGTTACATCTTCTATGTCACGGTTTGCTATGCTGATGTGCTCATTGGACTTGCTATTCACCCTCATGATCTTTGTCTTGTCAGTATTGCTTTTGAGTCCTAGTTTTGATGAGATAGATTCTAGTTTTGAGGTTTTTGCTTGCATCTGGGAGTGGGTGTGAGACAAAAGTGCCAAGTCGTCGGCAAAGTCCAGGTCTTCAAGTTGGTCAACAAGGTTCCACTGTATGCCATTCCTAGAGTCAGATGTTGTCTCCTTCGTTGCCCAGTCAATGGCAAGAAGGAAAAGGAACGGCGATAGAAGACATCCCTGCCTTACACCTGTTTTAATACTGAACTTTTCAGTTAAACCACTATCATGCAAAATGCGACAGCTCGTGCCCTCGTATGTGTTCTTTACTAATGATATGATCTTTCTGGGAATTCCGTAGCTGGCCATCAGGTCCCACAAGGTGTTTCTGTCCAGGCTGTCGAACGCTTTCTCATAATCTATAAAATTTATATAGAGTGGGGTCCTCCATTCAAGTGATTGTTCTACGATTATACGAAGGGTGGCTATTTGGTCTGATGTCGATCTGGATTGTCTAAAACCCGCCTGATTTTCTCGTAGTATCTCATCCACCGCTTCCCTCATGCGTTCAAGGATAATGCGATTTAGAACTTTCCCTGCTGTTGACAAAAGCATGATTCCTCTATAGTTCTTACACGAGCTTAGGTCGCCTTTCTTAGGTAACTTCACCAAAAGTCCCTCTTTTCCTGGCTTTCTTAGCTGCTCACAAAATATTGGGACCCAAGCGATCTATCAAAATCACTGATCATTTCACCTGTACCTCAGCCAATGCCATCTACTGTATAACTTGCACTCTTTGCAAAACGTTATACATTGGCGAAACAGGGAGACGACTTGGCAACCGATTCTGAGAACACCTTCGTGACGTAGAGAAAGACGACAAAAATGCATCGAAACCGGTCGCGAGACACTTTAATCTCCCAAATCATTCTAAGCAACATATGGCAGTCTGCGGCCTTTCCCTTCACCAAGGAAACACGGAAAGCCGTAAAACTCTAGAACAAAAATTTTTTTTCAAATCGGCACTCTTAATCCTCACGGTATAAACGAACGCTTTTCATTCAACTAATTTATTCCGAAGTTTTCACGTTACCAGGCACCAGCCAATAGCGAAGCTCCATCTTTCTGTATATAAAAACACACGACGCACAATTCCTTGATTCGCTCCGACGAAGGGCTAACGCTCGAAACGTCAGCTCTTGAATCTCTTTACGGTGGCCAATTGACATTATCAACCCAGTTGATAAAACCAAATTATATCACTAATCCTTTGGACTGTATCAAGAGCTGTCATTGCATAGTCCCAAACAATGTAAAAATAAATGTCAAGGGTCCGGGGTTTGTTTACAGTTGGTAGAGTGCCGGACCATTGTGTGGAAGGTCTCTGGTTTGAGCCCCAGACCGGACCAAGAATGTGCTTCCTTTGCAATGACATCTGCAAATGGTTAGACGTTCTAGGCTTATCGGATAAGCATGAAAAACCGTGGGTCCCGTTTCCTACCTCTTCATTGTTGCTGTAATCAGGGGACATTAAACAACCCACGCACTTCTTGCAAAGATTAGATTGACGGGCAAGAAGGGATTTGCTCCAAGCCGTTCGAAATCTACAAGTATGAAGCAAAGCAGGAACGCTGAGAAACAGGATCAGCTGAATGCTGGCTTAATTGACGCAGCCATAGTGCTTCTGATTAGGGAACAAGGTTCTCGGTGTTGTGGTCTGGCCTCATTTCATGGGTTGGTGGTGCTTAACATAGGGATAACCTCATTACACCTTTCCCCCTTAGACAAACTTGTCCAACAAAAATTGAGCATGAGTTTTCTCAGCCATAGTGCTTCTGATTAGGGAACAAGGTTCTCGGTGTTGTGGTCTGGCCTCATTTCATGGGTTGGTGGTGCTTAACATAGGGATAACCTCATTACACCTTTCCCCCTTAGACAAACTTGTCCAACAAAAATTGAGCATGAGTTTTCTCAGTGATTAGTGAAAATGATTTTTTTGTTCTTTATTTTATCTGGTGCGCACAAAAGACCTTTGAAGTTAATAATTAAGAAGTCTCCAACAGATAGAACGTCATATGACATGAAAGTATTGGTTTGTAAATGAAAACTTGTTTTATACTAAATCAAAGAGATTTTTTGAATAAATTTAATATGCAGTCAACCCTTAGTAAAAACAGTTCTTTTAGTTCGAATTATGTCAAAATGATGTGAAATTTTTGAACACAACAAATCAAGGACAAAACAGAACAAAAGTTAAACTTTAAACTTAAGGCCTTGTAAATGACAAAGTGTCTTTGATAGATTATGATGCAAAAATTATTTAATAACAAAAAGGAACAGCATGCAACCAATGCATACATCACCAAATCCCTCTCCAAAGGGTGAATCCCTGTGGCGAACAGGAGGTTATTGTCATAAAAAGAGTTAGGGGAATTCTGATTGAAAAACGACAGTAAGCATTGCATTATAATTTACAACTGCGAAATTGATCAAAAGTTGGAACCGAGTATACAAGTGTTCAATCTATCCTACAGAGCTGAGTGGGGAGGGAGATGTACAAAGAAAACAATGTGACAGAGGGGTCTGTCACCCCATAAAACCCAACTTTCTCAAATCCAACAAATAAGAATTGCATAATCTAAAACGGAGAAAATGGCCCTTACAAAAACTGACAATTACAAAATAAAAAATCGGCAATTCCCAGAAAGAAACTTTGGATTAATGTCAGTAGGCTTTGACGGGCAAGAAGGGATTTGCTCCAAGCCGTTCGAAATCTACAAGTATGAAGCAAAGCAGGAACGCTGAGAAACAGGATCAGCTGAATGCTGGCTTAATTGACGCAGCCATAGTGCTTCTGAAAGATTTCCTTTCTCATGGTGACAATTTGGGCGTATGAAAGAGCGACTTCGTTACTCAGAAACAACCGCGTGGGACCAATCACCAATTTGTTGTGCAGCCAAGCAAGGCAATATGGGGGAGTACCTCGATCTCCAACATGATTTCTGACACTGCTGATGTAGCGGTGAATAAACTCATCCAAAGCATTCTTTTCATAGGCTTCAAGAATCATCCTCTTCGATGCACCGATTGAGTTCAACACGGGGTAGTCCGCACCGCCATCATATTCATCATTGCCAATGTCCTTCCAAATGACTTGATAAAGCCCCAGAATGGTTTCTGCCGATAGACCTTCAGGGGACACAACATCTCCATGGAATCTCTGCATATTATCGAAACCATAGTCACATCTTACCGAAGGAATTGGAAAAACATCCATGCGACAGGCGTCAAACAAGTCACGTAATGGAGACCGTCTTGGAATACAGTTTTGTTTGTGTTTGCTCCAGTGTTGAGCTTGACAAGGTCTAGAACAATAGGTTACGTGCAAACACCCCTGTGTCGCACGTGTTGTTCGAGAGCGTGGCAGTGAATGTCTGGGGACGCTTTGTGCTAGCTGGCTGTCAGGAGCTGCCATGTCAAGAGGTGAGAAGTTCTATTGATAACCAATCAAAATGAAGCCGCCAAGCCGACCTTGCTGGGGATTCCCTGGGCTTTTCTTTGTTAAAATCCAAAAACTGAGAAGCCAAATCGGAAACGTTCATAGAAGACCTCTACCTCGCAGTTATGTTCGATTGCCAAATTTTAATAGCAGAGCTCCAGCGGCCCGAAGGGCGAAGGGCCGCAAAGCGCAGCACCATAACCATTGGCGAAGGACAATCGTGCATGCATTTACCATGCATTCAAGTCATGACCAGTGGCATGGATCGAGGGGGCGTGCGCCCTACGACGACGAGACGTGACGAGAGCCCAAAGGGAGGCTACCCATTGAATAGAGGGAGTAAGTTTCTAAAGAAACTGTGGTGCTGCGCAAGTGGAAAGTATAACAATATAATTTGGTTTTATCAACTGGGTTGATAATGTGAATTGGCCACCGTAAAGATATTCGAGAGCTGACGTTTCGAGCGTTAGCCCTTTATCACTTGAATGCGACAGTCAATTCTCTCCTCTGCCAGATTTAATTTCTGCGCATAAATATCAATGTATGGTCTGGAAAAACATGTATTCATTAACCTTCATATTTGCTGTTTTTATTGGTATTTAATTTACATCTTTCTTGTTTGTATGATCTGGAAATCAGGTTCATTTCTATTCAGAACAGAACGCAGTCATGTCACCAATAACTGACCGAGACCTTAATGGCACTTGTATAAATCGCGCCATATTTGGTAGACTGCGAGCAGTCTCTATTTTGCTCCAAAATCCGTAACGAAAGCGAAAATTTGCTCTTGCTACTTTCGAGGGCGAGCGGCAAATCCGCGAGCCGCGAGTTTCGAGGGCGCCAGCTGGAGTTAACACGAAACACGCGGCTAGCGGATTTGCCGCTCGCCCCTCGAAAATAGCACTCGCAAATTTTCGCTTTCGTTACGGATTTTGGAGCAAAATAGAGACTGCTCGCAGTCTACATATTTGGATATTATAAAGCCAAAAACATTACAGCCTGCGTAAAGAGTCGTCCCTCTTCGCTCCCTGCCTGAGAGGCGTTTCGCGAGACGATAAGAAAAACTAACAAGCTCGAAATTCTACAAGCGAAGTCAACGTGCTATTGAGTATCATAACTGCGTTCTGTAAATAAAAAAAAAAACAAGCCAGACCAGTAACATTTTTCGCATTCTAGAACAGACAGACATTCTAGAACAGTTAGTGCGTTTACAACAATTGACTCGAAAATTAAACAAAAAGACAAAGCGAAAAATGTTATGGGTCAATATGACGCTACTAACTCGTGAGTAAACCAATCTCACAAACTGTAGAATCTAATCTAATAAATAGGGAAATCTATTGCTTTATAAATAAGTCAACATTCTGATCTATTGTCCTTATAGGTTCTTCGCTGGAAGTTAAAAAACTGTTCCAATTAATTACAAGAAAGTTTGATTAAGTTAACAAATTATAAGCCAAATCAAAGGGTTAAAGTTAACAATCATTCAAATTACTGGCACCTATACAGGCAACAAATTCCAGGTCAATCACACGTAAATAATGGTTTACGCCTGCGAAAAATCTTTTAATTCATGTTCACCTCACGAGAACTCCTCATTCACGAGTACCCCAGTTCCGTCTCGCGGGGAACAAATGACAACTTGTCTGCATTTTTGAGTTTTGTAGCTTCCGGTTCCAATTTACTCGCAAGAAAATTTCCAACCGATTTGGAAATGCCATGTTATTGAATTTTCTCCTAAATGTAACTTTGCAGATTTGAAATCTAGCAAGCACAGAACTTGGGCCTATCAGAGCTGTTCAAGCACCCCCACCCCTCCCCTCCCAGCTTTTGACATGCTACGCAAAGTAAAATACCATAACCTCCCTTTAAAGTATTATTTTATCAAGACCTGTTCACCGGAGGACACAATAAAACGTTTACCATTTCTAAATGGCTTAAATACTTAACTACTAACTTAAATCTAACAGCGGGATTTCTTAGTTATGTTTTGGAAAACATAACTGACCATTTTACTGACCATAAACTCCTGACCATTTTATGGTTTTAATTCTGAATACACTTACAAAATAACAGTTCCCACTTGATAGCAGCAGTAACCTTGCAAGTATCTGAAGCAATTCATTAATGATAGAGATAATATCTTGACCTTATCCTCAAATGTTCTCTGTTCACAAATAACAATATATTCAAGTAACTTGATATTTTACGCTTGTTTTGTTCTTTTTTCTATGTACAGACAATTTAAACAAGGGCAAATAATAATCATGTATGTTTCCTGCCATAGTTTAGTTGTACTTCCTCAACGGAAACTCTCAGTTACAGCTATAAGCTGATTAAATAATAAAGTAATCAAGGCTCTCATTTCTAGCAGTGGCCTCAATAATTTTTCTCACTGGCGATTAATTTTCTTATACAGTACTTTAACTGACTGTGGACCTGTTTTACTGGTTCTTGATAAGTTCTTGGACTTTTGCCACCAGGCCGCGCGCCACCTTCAGTGCAGTCCTCGCTTCATGACGTTCAGCCATTTCTGAAAGTTGCGTCAAAGTGATACAATGTAAGCAAAGAAATCCTTGTTATTGGTCCCCATACATCCCTACTGGTACTAGGTTAACGTCCCCAGAGCCCTTTTCGTTTCTCTTAGCCTGCTGGGCCTTGGAACGAAAAACGAAGGGCTTTGGGGGCATACGATTTTCCAAAAAAATTCATTTTTTTATCAGCTGTTTGAGAATAAAGAAATCTTAAACGGAAGTCAAAATGTTCGCCCGGTCGCTATTGCATAGAAACATGAATACTATATCCACGAGGTCTGGAAGTCCAAGAATCTCGGACTGGAAATCCTACGTCCCCAGAGCCCTTAGTTTCTCGTGCCAAGGCCCCGCCGGCTAAGAGAAACGAAAAGGCTATGGGGACGAGAATGTCCCCAGAGCCCTTTGTTTCTAATGCCTAGGTCCCGCCGGCAAAGAGAAACGAATAAGGGCTATGGCGACGTGAATGAGGTAAAAGTCAGTTCGGATAAAATAGCATTCAGCCTGATACATATATTTGATCTAACCATTGAAAAACTTGATGATGTCTGTAAAGTCCATCTTGTTGTCCAAAATGATATCTCTGAAAACAAAAGGAAGAAAATACTTACCATCAAACTCCAATTGAAGTCGACAAAGCATTACTAATGGGAAATACCGAGGGAAAGCTAGCACGCAGTTCACGAAGACTACTCAGGAAAATTAGTTCTGCTGCTTTTTAGGATAATCTCCAGCTGCATCCTCGATCACATGTGCACATCAGTAACGTAAAAAATACAAATAACGCCAACGCGGCCTACATTTTCGTACACAATGATAAATGCACGTACAAACGAAATCTTTTAGTTCTTTTCTTTTTTTATTACCTGTAAAACTGAAGCAGCGCGAGAGCGATGAACAGAACGAAGTGTTCGGAGGTACAGTGTCTTGCAGCCCAGATCGATTCCCACACCACAAACACGTCATCATAAAGAAGCTCTGCAAATAACAAGATAGTACAATACTAACAAAGCTCTGCTCCAATTACAATCCGATAGCAATTTGTTTTGCTTATTTGCTGGACTGTTTTATGCTCGTATGCTCCTAAAACAGAGGAAAAAGATAAATAGGAATTAATTAGGCAAACAAACTACTTTCTGGATTGTAATAGTTCTCAAAGCAGTCATCATTACGACATAATAACAGGGTTTGAACTTTTCCTTCTCATAGACCTCATTTTGCAAATGTTATGTGGGTATACCTGAGGATTGTGGAATTCTATTTAAAATGAATAACCTAATTGGTTGCTTTTCAAGTTTCCGTTTTTTATATGACAACGTTATTGCAATTAGGTATATTTTGAACAAATACTTTATCTCATTACCTCTTTTAAAGTCGAGCAAAAACCATCTGTAGCAGAAATAGAAATGCGTCAGATCGCCATTCTGCTGAAGATGTTCAAACATTTCCGGGTCGAGAATCTGTAAAACATAAAAGAAAATCAGAACCACCTTGCAACAAGACATTAGCTAAGCCTAATCCCTCAATTGTTCTCCTCTCTGACTCATTACACAAATATTAACAATGAATAAAACGTACTTGAATCAATGATCGCATGTTTGCAAAATGCGTGTCCATAGCTCCGCCATGTGGAAAGTTGTTGTTCATTCTTTGCATGAGATCCACGAAACAGCTGTAAGTTATCGCCTCTGGAAAGAACATGGGAACAACATTCGAGTAAATAACTTGGGTAATATACGCTAAGTGAGTAAGTTAGTTATCGCCTCTGGAAAGAACATGTTAACGAGTAAACGTCCTTGTTTGTTAGGTTTTATCTGGGAAAATTAGGAGGGAATCAGAAATTTGGGTTGCATTTGGGTTTGCCAAAAAGCGGTGCAACTCAACAATGACTTTCAATTACAGAGAAAGTTCTTTCCGGTTTGAATTGTGATACTAGATTTGCTTTTTCTTAGTATATTCCATTTTCAAACAACTTACCGTTATCAAAGATTACAAGCAGAGGTGCTACAAGGTCACACATCCCCTGAACATAACCAACATCCAGGGTCTTCCACACGTAACTATGAGATCAAACAAAGAATAATCAAATTACATGAAGATGACAGACGCCATCCTTTTTATTACTGCTAACAATACGTTTATTTCGATACACGATCAAAATTCAAACTTCGCTGCAGGGCTTACGGGAACAACACAAAATATCGAACTAGATGTTGTTTACCTGCTAATGACGTTTCGCAGTTTGTTGAGGTTTTCGTGTGTGAAGTATGGATAGTTCCGGTCACATCTGAGCACATCTTTCTCAATTCGATGGAGATTTAAACTAAAGTTATCAAGGAGTTCAGTCTACCAAAAAAACACAAGCCCATAACAAGTTAAAAGAAAAAATCACAGAATGTGAATCTCTACCTTTTTATCACCAGAAGCAAGGTGATAAACCTCTGCCTGTGGTAACGTTCCAAAGAAACCTACTGAGCTTAGCTCAGATGTAAATTAACAACAGATTGTGTTGGTATAATTATTGTACAGTAAGAAGAAAGCTGACGGCTGGCTAACAGTAGCCGACTTTTTGACTTTTTGTTCTTGGACAGCCTAAGTTTAATACATTTGCTTGTTGTGGTTGACAACAACACCTACCATAACGCAAATAATAAACATGGGACTTGGGAAACTTTCCAATAGAGACACTCACCGAGTACTGACACGAGGCCCTAGATCCAGTGCTCCCCTGGCTGCATTGTTTGCAAAGGACTGGTACCTCGGTGTCCTCTCCGTGACGTGTCTGTCTTGATTCCTGTTCCCCAGTCCCCTCGTTGCATCTTGAATCGTGCCCATTTGGCACGTGACCTGTCCCATTTCCGTTCAGTTCCACAGAAGAATCAAATCTCTTACTACACCTCTGGCAAGTTTTCGCCATCAAAATCCACTTGCTGTTGTCTTCCCCACAATCGCTACAACAACCACTCTCGGCGTCATCGCCAATTGTATTGGGAATAATAAGCTGCCCGTTCATTAGCCTAGCCTTTCCATCTTCATCAAGGCCTTCGATCTCAGGTTCCTCGATGCTAACTCTCGGATGATTAAAATTTTCGGATTTTTCCAACCCATTACTGATCATTTCTAACTGTTCATAAACCTCATCTCTGCTGCCCGTGCTGTCCATAGAAATACCGTCCATTTCATGTTCCTTCTCCTGCTGTTGAATGACGTTCTCCACATCTTTCCATTCCTCCATAATGGAGCGAAACTCTTCATTAGCAGCTTTGTCAGCGGCTTGTCGATCGCGCGGTGTGCTGCCAAACATGTAGTGTCCAAGTAAATATGGCCAAACCTAAGATCAACAGGTACATTTAACATTGTCACTGAACGATAACCCACCACAGGTGTGAAGTATTGATTTATCTCACCTCTCTTCTTATGGAATGTTAACCCACCACAGGTGTGAAGTATTGATTTATCTCACCTCTCTTCTTATGGAATGTTTACCCACCACAGGTGTGAAGTATTGATTTATCTCACCTCTCTTCTTATGGAATGTTAACCCACCACAGGTGTGAAGTATTGATTTATTTTTCCTCTCTTCTTATGGAATGTTAACCCACCACAGGTGTGAAGTATTGATTTATCTCACCTCTCTTCTTATGGAATGTTAACCCACCACAGGTGTGAAGTATTGATTTATCTTTCCTCTCTTCTTATGGAATGTTAACCCACCACAGGTGTGAAGTATTGATTTACCTCACCTCTCTTCTTATGGAATGTTAACCCACCACAGGTGTGAAGTATTGATCTATCTTTCCTCTCTTCTTATGGAATGTTAACCGACCACAGATGTGAAGTATTGATTTATCTTACCTCTCTTCTTATGGAATGTTCTATTCCACCAAAGTAGACATACTTCTTTACGGTATCTTCATCTGTGATCTGAAGAAACAGTCAGTTTGTAGTAAAGTTGAATGATAATAACATTGGATAATAAAAGCTACATTTATACACACAATCCAGATATACTCCAAGAGAACAATGAAAGAAATAAATCAACATTGAAATGGCATCAACGGAAACTCGGAAAAATCCGAGTCCCAGATGGGATTTGAACCCACGACCCTTCAGTGATCTAGTCGGACACTCTAACCACTGGGCTACTGGAGACTCTATGGTGAGCAAGGCTCAAATGTAGGTCTTGACTGGAACTGCATCGTGCAGTTACTCAGTCAAATGATGACAAACACACACAGCCATATAGCATCGCGCAGTCACATTAAAGCATATCGAAGATGCAACCAACCATCCTCCAAGAGAGCAATGAAAGAAATAAATCAACATTGAAATGGCATCAACAGAACCCTTGCTCACCAGAGAGTCTCCAGTGGCTCAGTGGTTAGAGCGTCCGACTAGATCACGGTGGGTAATGGGTTCAAATCCCATCTGGGGACTCGAATTTTTTCCGATTTCCATTGATGCCATTTCAATGTTGATTTAATCCAGATATAGTAACATGATGAAACACGGAACCAACACCAGTTGTCCGTCTTAGAGACAAGTCCAGCTTATAGATAGTTAAGATATAGTAAAATGACTGAAAAACGGCTCACAGTGACTAACACCAGTTGTCCGTCACAGATAGGTGTCTGTAAATAGATAGCTGGCTGTATATAACGAGAAGTCCCATGAGAGTTAGCTAGCAATAAGCTCTATTGTGACACAACCTGCTGCTGGGTTCGTTATTCCACCTACCTGTCCTTTGTGGTACATGCTTCTCCACACTTGTTCTGTGAGGCCCTGGGTGTAATCAACTCTCTTCTCTTCTGAAGTAATTTTGTTGTGGTGAACTAGCCATAACAAGTGTGTTCTCACTGTTTTAAGGTGACGTACATACGACAACCCTGTAAACACATAAGCAAGTCAGATACTATTGAAAGTTTAATCATTTCACACATCACCAATTTACAGGTTCTCCAGAAACCTCTTACTCTTTTAATATTTTTTTCACCATAAGATGCCTGCAAGCCGGCAGGATAACAGTCATGTAAGGCAGTAGCTTGGTGAAGCTTTGAGCTTTGCCGCAGCTCCAAAAGTTTAAGAAGGTTGTTTTCTAAAACAATGAAACTACAATATTGTGCCATTTATGAAGTACAGTAAAAACTGAATAACTCTTAGGACTCAATCAATTTCGGACTGACGTTAACTAGTGCATAAATCACATTGTTTACATACATCCATTAAAAGCTCGTAGAGTAATTTGTCGTCTCATAGTTTCACAAGCAGTAGTGAGGCATTCCCTGAAAACCAAGCAACAGGTATGTCAATTAACACACAAATAAAGTAAAGGTGTCGGCCCCACTCCAGTTGATGTAGTGTGAAGAGGCTACGAGTGTTGCTACCCCCACCCCTGGATGGGATGCTTGTCCATCGCAGGTTACTCCACAGTATTTTGGGTGGAGAGAGGCGCTGTGAGAGTAAAGAGTCTTGCCCAAGAACACAACACAGTGGCCTCAGCACTTCCCACAAAACTAACACACAGCAGTACCATAAACGAATTACCTAAGTCAAGTTTTTCCCTTCATTAGATGCAAGTATACCACACATGAATACCATCATTTCAGTACATGTAATTAATCTGAAGAGACCTTACATGACACCTAGTCACGAGGAAGATGGGTTAAGGTGAACTGATCTAAAGAGTCTTGAGGACTATATATTGCGCATATTTGAAAAGGAAAACCCTGCCATTCTGCTGTCACTACCTTGCCTACCCATCTTACTGGCTGCACCGCCTTCTCTACAATCCCAGCAATGCCAATGCCAAATCCAAAGATTGCTTAACAAACAAATGTCTAGTTTCTGGCATGACAAGTAGAAAAGAAAGAGTGAAAACCTGAAGAGGAGTTGTCTGAACACAGAGCAGAAGCTACCAAGAAGTGGCTTCTGGATCTCTGGATTAGATTTAGTTATTTACACTGAAATGTTCCAGAACTCACATTGTGTGAGGTGAAGATTGCTTTTGATTCCTCTTGAAGCTGGATTGTATTCTTGAACTAAGGTCTTGCCGTCTCCATGGCAACCCACCCTGTTTCTTGAAAGATTTTTGAGAAGACCATCGATCCATTTCCTTGGACACTACAATCACAAAAATAATAAAAAATAGCATTACAATTAATACCATTTAAATTCTAATTAACAGCCCATAAGTCAGACATGATTCATAATAATCCGGGGTCCAAAATTACTTTTTTGTCCTTGGCACCAGCTGGCAACTGAATAAAACGTTTTGGTCGTCAGCTAGCAATCTGTGGTCGCCCAAAAATTTTCTCATTCTGGTGGAGGAACGCACTACACTAGATTAACACAAGAAGGTGCACTTTCGGACCCTGTAATCATGTGCTTCCTCCATGACCTATTGTAGCAAATGGTAATTACCAACTATTACTATGCAGGCAAATGAATCTGCACATTTGAGATTAGATTTACAAGCAGCAAGCATTTACTTCTTAGAGCAACAAATTCCACATGTTAAAAATTGAGATAAAACAACATACTTACCCACATCCTCTGGCTTTGTTCCAGAAACCAATCTAAACACATAGTCTTGATTTGCATTGTCCCCTTTTGAAAATGGCATGAAAGGTAAGCTATCCCCTGACACTGGTCTTTTAAGGCGTGGCAGGGCAAGCCCCTTGGAACGTGGGTTAAACAGAGGAGGGTCAAGTTCACCATGGGGGTGGAGGCCATTTTCAAGGCAGTTTAAGAATGACAGCAAAGACCCTGCTGTTGGGAAACGGATAGGTGGTCGCTGAACTCCATCTTGTCCAATCAGAATAACCACTCCATAAACACCTGAAATTAACAACACTAACAAGTTAAAATGTGATAGCCCTGCAAATACATTTGGCATCAAAATTCTTCACAGCCTCATGACAGCAACTGTTAGTAGGAATGTTTCTGAAGTACAAGATTAGGTGAGAAATTAACAGAAATGTGCAAATTAATTTAGCACTTGCAACTGATGATATCTTGCGATGAAACTGTTTTACAAAAATCTTACCATGCTGATGACAGTGGATATAGACAACATCATGTAAGTTGACTGTGAGAGCATAATCCCAAAACTGGCTCTTTTCTCTCTCACATGAGCCGCTCATCAGCTTGTTAGGTGTCCATTTAAGGAGCATGCTCTCATTGCTTTTGTGAAGTGATAGGTAACCTGCAATTGGATGTTCGTCATGCTATGGAAGAAAAAATTAAATATTTGAAAATAGGAGTAGTTCCCCATTGATTCAATCACCAATGCCAAGGATCCAACATACATGTGGGCTTTTTGATCCCACATCCCAGCACCCTTTTTGGCTGTTTTTTCGACCATCCCACCTTAGGAAGAATCCTCATCTAGATTCCCCCTTCTTACAAAACAAGCATGTTACCACTGATGCCTCAATTTTCTAAAAGACTTCACCTGTCTGTCTCTTTGCTGTGGAATACAAGAGGTTACTGCGCCTTGACCACCAGAAATGGTCGACAATGGTACTGCCTAACATTATGGTACAAAAATGTGATACTTACAGAGCTTTCAATAAGAGCTGGCACCCACAAGAGCTCTAGTGGTTATTCTCTTGTGAACCACCAGTTGGCTAAAATTTGCATTGCTCATTGTAAAAGGCAACTGTTTTCCACTTCTTACACTGCTCAACAATGGATGCTAGCAATAACAGCTGCCTTAGTACTTCAAATCTCATTGAAACCCCTATACTGGCCACAGTCAATCACATTTCCCATTGTGACAGATACAATTCAAGTTTTGAACACGTTATTTGGCATAATTGTATGATCCTGCATCCCACGATCAATTTCAAAACATTCTATGTCCTGCCTACAAAAGCAAATACATCCCACTCTCATCCCATGATTGGTCATGATTCCAACCATGAAAATTGCCATACCTTACATCAGGCACATCCCACCTTCATTTTACAATTCTGCCATCTATGAAAGTTTTTGAAATCATTTTAGAAGTTGTCAATGACCAATCAAAATGTGACAGCTTGTCATTTTTTGGCAGGGTGAGACTGAATGTGGAAGACTAAATGGTGACTTTGACAATTAAACATCTCCACCCTTGACAGTTCCCATTATTTTGATTGGACAGTGTAAATAGAAGCCAACAGAAAGTTGTCAAAATTTCATCAAAAACTTTCATAAGTGGCATGGTCTGTATCACTGTAAAGTTCCCAGCCTGAATCCTTTCCAACTGGACACCAAAATATGTCGACCCAGGAACACAATGCAGTGCCCCGGCTAGGGCTTAGACTCTGACTGTCTGATCCAGAGTACAGTGCACTAATCATCAGGACATGCCACACCTCCCACAGGCCAACTGAAAGTAGCTAGTTGGCCAAGAACCTTAATTTCCGGCTACATGAAGAGTTCCTATTATTCAGGCAAATTTTCACAAAAATTTGCACCGAGAATTGGACAGAAGAAAAAAAGTCATAATAAAATATTTAATTAATAAACATTTACTATCCTTAGTTAAAATAAGAGCCATTACACAATTCAGTTAATTTCCCATGATATGGCCCAGTTCACCATTCGTGTTTCGAGCTGGGAACCAGTTATTTTCAGTAACTCAAGATTACATATTTTACTGCCTGCCAGTCTAAACCTCTCTCATTTGATAATGCTGAAAATTCATTTACTGATAATATTTCATATTGCCTCAGCCAGATAAGCACAAAGCTAAGAGGACTAAGTTTAGTAAAAGTAATTCAAATTCCTAACAAATACTCTTCCCAGTTGAATTGGATCGATCACAGGTCTGCCTGTTGCGTCACACATAAATAACAAAGTGCAAACATTAAGTACACATACTGGTTCAAGGTAGACATTGTTTTTCCCATACAGGAGAGCGGCATGTGAGTTCTGATGAAGTGACTCAATGTGTTCTCTTGCCAACAGTGGTGCTACAGCCAAGTTTTCATCATAGGAAGGTTTTGTAGCTCCAAGCTGTGGCCGTTGAGATGTTGTGGTGGCAGGTGTCTGTTTAAACAACCCACTGTGTATTCTGTGTCTTTGAACAAGTTCATCTGCTGTTGGATCAGACCAGTAGCTATCAGGTGTCTTCATCTTAGAAAAATCCAAGGCACATGGGCCATCTATAGAAAAACAGAAACACATAACACAGATATTAACCAAATGGCCAAAGCAAGTAGTACATTAAGATAACAAACAGCACATGTCATTGGTTCACTCACAAATCTTTAAAGCCAGAGACTCTCAAATTAAATTATGTTGATATGTCGCGATCGGAAATTATTGCGTGACCATTATTTGCTTTTATCGTTTTGTTTGTGATCACGTGCGCCGAGCGCGTGGTCACTGGACCTTGAACAATGTATCAATTATGGAGAGAGTGAGGTTCTTGTAATCAAAAAGGTCTAAGAGAGAAGATTAAAACGACTTTATTATCATAACGTGAGTTCCTTATGTCGGCGTAAACCGATTCCCGACATAAAGTGGCGACCCTGCCAGGACGAGCGAACAGAAGATGGCGAAAACAATCGACCAACTTACAAAAGCGATCAACGCAAAGCTGCAGACCCTTAAACTAACGCAAGGACAAGCAATCACCGCGATCGAGAACAAAGCGGTCATATCAATGGAGAGATTGCAAAACACGTTAAAGAAGAAAGTGGAAGAAGTCCACGACCTGAAAACCGAGATGCAAGAACTGATGTTTGAAGCAGAAAAAGAGGAGCTCGAAATCGTGGAACAGAGCACAGAAATTGAAGAGCGCGTAAGTGTGTTTGAGAAGACAATCGACCAGCTTGACGTGACGATCAAGGAATGCAAACACGCCAAAACACAAACAGAAGGGAAAGAAAAGGAGGACCATGACGCACAGCTCAGAGAGAAAAAGTACGACGAGGAAATGCGGTTCGAAAAGGCCAAGCTGGAACAAAAGCTAAAATTCGAGAAGAAAATCGAAGAGAAAAAGGAGCAAAACATCAACGCCAAGCTGCCAAAACTTGTCATCACTAAGTTCAAAGGCACACCCGCCGACTGGTTGCGGTTTTGGGGTCAGTTCGCAGCAGAAATTGACGCAGCAGATGTTTCACAGATCACGAAGTTTTCCTACCTTAAGGAGCTTTTGGAGCCACAAGTTCGACCGTCCATAGATGGCCTCCCGTTCACTACAGAAGGCTACGAACGAGCGAAGAATATCTTGAAGACAAAATTCGGGAAAGAAAGTGAAATTGTAAACGCTTATGTTGACAGCATCATGTCACTTCCCGCGATTTATGGGGCAAACCCAAACAAGGTGTCGCAGTTCTATGAAAAATTATGCTCAAATGTTCAAGCACTCGAAACAATGGGCAAACTCGGGGAGGTGAATGGCTACGTAAGGATGACTCTGAACAAATTAGAAGGAATTAGAGGAGACTTGGTGAGAACCGACGATGATTGGCAAGAATGGAAATTCCCGCAGCTTGTAGAGGCATTGCGAAAGTGGACTGTGAGGAATCCGCCGAAAACCATTGAAGATCTTGAGAAACCAACGTCACAGAAACCGCCATTTAAACCGCCATCTAAATTTCCGAAGCCAAGGGACAGGTTTTTCAACTCAAGGCAAGAAGAATGGAAACCAAGACCATGTGTCTACTGTGAATCAAGCGGACACAAATCAGTCGAATGTGACAAGATAGTGGGCTTGGAACTAAGGAAGAAGCACCTCAGCGAGAAGAAATTGTGTTTCAACTGCACTGGCGCTAAGCACCGGGCTGCTGAATGTCGGATCGTTAGAAGTTGTCAAAAATGCAATGGTAGACACCACACATCAATCTGTGATAGAGATTCCCAGCAGATGTTGCTAGCCACCGGTGAAGGAGCAGTCATTTACCCTGTCGTGGTTGTCGATGTAGACGGCATAAAATGTCGAGCATTACTGGACACTGGGGCGGGAAGTTCTTACGCCTCAGCAGCTCTGGTCAAGCGACTTGGAAAACAACCGGCTAGGGTGGAGCACAAGAGGATTGACATGATGATGTGTTCGACTAACCAGAAGATCCAACAGTATGATGTCAAGATTTCGAACATTGTGGGAGATTTTAACATTGCCGCATCAGTCAGCAAGGTAGATAGAAGTGTTCTATTGACCATACCGAACCCGAGATATGCTGACAAGATCCACCAGTATCCTCACCTGCAAGGAGTAGTCATGAATGACGAAGACAAGAAACCAGAGTTACCTATCCATCTGATATTGGGAGCTAGTGAGTACTCCAGGATTAAGACTGACACAAAGCCAAGAATTGGTAAAGCTGGAGAACCAATTGCCGAGCTAACTTCACTCGGATGGACAATGATGTCGGCTGGGAAAGAAGCACACATGGGGAGCGTCTATCTCACCAGAACCTCGTCTACTGATTATGAGCAGCTAAGCAATCTAGACGTGTTAGGTCTTCAGGACAGACCAGATGGGGATCAACAATCAGTATACGATGATTTTAAGGAGCAACTGAGACAAAGTGACGAAGGATGGTATGAAACGGGATTACTATGGAAACATGGACACGATCTCCTCCCAAACAATAAACAGGGAAGTCTGAGAAGACTGGAAGGCCTCGTCAGGAAACTGCAGAAAGATCCCAACCTCCTCTCCCAGTATGATGAAGTCATTCAAGACCAGTTAGCGAAAGGAATCGTAGAGAAAGTGAATTCAGATCCAGTTGGAAGAGAGTTCTACATCCCACATAAGCCTGTTGTAAGAGAATCAGCAGAATCCACCAAACTTCGAATTGTATTCGATGCATCAGCGAGATCAAACGAAATGAGTCCGTCGCTGAACGACTGCTTAGAGACGGGACCACCCCTCCAAAACCTGCTGTGGGATGTGCTTGTAAGAAACCGTTTGAAACCCATAGCATTGGCTGGTGACCTCAAGCAGGCGTTTCTGCAGGTCCGCATCCGTCTGGAAGATCGAGACGCCCTTAGATTCCACTGGATCAAGGACAAAGAAACATCAAATGTAGAAGTCTTAAGGTTCACCCGTGCTTTATTTGGCCTTGTCCAGTCACCATTCTTGTTAGGCGGAACACTACAGCAACACTTAGGGAGTATGAAACGAAGATATCCAAGTGCAGTGGAGGAAATCAAAAAGAGCCTGTACGTAGACGATGTTCTCACCGGAGGAGAAACGACAGAGAAGGTACGCGAACTGAAAGAGACGGCCGTCACAGTATTTGGAGAAGCACAGTTTGAGCTACACAAGTGGCATTCGAATGAACCAGAGTTGGAAGTAAGCGGTGAACCAGAAGATGGGATACAGAGTTACGCCAAAGAACAACTTGGGGTCAAACCCGGTGAAACCAAGATGTTGGGGCTACCATGGGACAAAACCGAAGACACGATCGCTGTGATGTTTCCAGCGGCATCCCCAGAAGTATCTAAGAGAGAAATGTTGCGGTTCCTTGCTTCCATTTACGACCCACTTGGTCTAGCGTCACCAGTATCCCTCGTGGGGAAGCTTTTGTATCGGGAAGTCTGTGAACAGCACCTCCCATGGGACCAGAAAGTGCCCGAGAGCATTGCAAAGCAGTGGACGAGATTTGAGAAGAACCTTCCAGAGCAAGTTCAAGTCCCACGCAGTTTAGCAGGCTTTAAGGAATCTATCGAAGCGATAGAGTTGCACGCGTTCGGAGACACCAGTGGGGCAGGGACGGCAGCTGCAGTGTATGCAGTTGTCTATCAAGCTTCCGGTATCACCCAGGGCTTACTGGCCGCAAAATCACGTTTAGCCAAACGGGGCCTGACCATTCCTAGACTGGAACTTGTGTCTGCGCACATGGCAACGAACCTCGCGGAAAACGTGAAGAACGCCTTAGAAGGCCAGCCAGTTAGATCAGTCCATGGATGGCTGGATAGTACTGTGGCCCTTCATTGGATCAGAGGAGAGGGGAGTGTCTACAAGCAATTCGTGGCCAACCGAGTGAACAAGATACGAGAGAAAGAGTACATTCAATGGAGGCATGTTGGTACCAACCAAAATCCCACTGACATTGGGAGCAGAGGTTGCCAAGCGGACAAGCTGAGCGAGCTATGGTTTAAGGGTCCAGAGTGGTTGACAGAGCCTGATCGTTGGCCAGCTGACATACTAACAAAACCGAGCAAAGAATCCGAAGCGGAAGCTAAACTCACGAAAGAAATCTTTGCAACTGCTACGGAGATCAAGGATGACCTTGATGAAGTTTTGGAGAAGAACAGTTTCTGGAAGACAGTGCGAGTAACAGCATGGATAAGACGATTCGTGAACAATTGCAAGCAGAAGAAATCAGCGAGACTCGTTGGTCCTCTGACAACATCCGAGACTGATAAGCAAGTCCACTGGTGGATTCAAAGAACGCAAGAATGCTCAAGTGGAACAGAAAAGTTCAACGAAGACAAGCTCACCCTCAACCTGCAAAAGAACAGCGAGGGGTTGTACGAGTGCCGCGGCAGAATACAAGGAAGCTACCCAATCTACTTACAACCGAGTGCAGTGTTATCAGAGAAGTTGGTTCAAGATGCGCACGTGATGACGTTACATGGGGGAGTTGGTCTCACAATGGCGTTTATCAGACGTGATTATTGGATACCTCGACTGAGGCAGTTGACCAAGAAAGTCATAAGAGGTTGTTTCGGATGCAAGAAGTTCCAAGCAAAGGCCTTTGAAAGTCCACCACCTGGAAACCTGCCAATTGACCGTACCATGGGGTCAGTTCCTTTCCAAGTACTGGGCGTGGACTATGCTGGCCCAATACCATACAGAATAAACAAGACGAGAGATGGTAAAGCTTATATCCTGCTGTTTTCCTGCAGTCTGACCAGAGGTATCCACCTGGAGCTGTTGAGTAACCAAACCACTGAAGAATTTGTGAAAGCCTTAAAGCGGTTTATAGCCAGAAGAGGGAGACCACAAAAGGTGTATTCTGACAACGGAAAGAGTTTTGTGGCAGCCGCAAAATGGTTAAGAGGCATCATGAGAGACGAGAAGATGCAGGACTACCTGGCACACCAGCATATTACATGGCAATTTAACCTTAGTCGAGCGCCGTGGTGGGGCGGTCAGTTCGAGAGAATGGTGGGACTTGTAAAGCAGGCCTTGTACAAGTCTATCGGGGGAGCTAACCTCTCGTGGAGCGAGCTTGAAGAGGTTATCCTCGACGTTGAAATCACACTCAACAACCGTCCTCTTACCTATCTAGAAGATGACGTCCAGCTACCCACCCTGACACCGCATTCTATGATGTTTGGGCAACCCAATCTGTTGCCGGAAGACGATCCTGATGCGATCGAAAGCAACGATTTAAGGAAGCGTGCAAGGTATCTCCGACGCTGCAAAGATGTAATGTGGACCCGATGGACCGGGGAGTACATCAGGAGTCTTAGAGAAAGACATAACCTCAACCACCAGAAAGGAGAACCGCTGATTAAACCCGGAGACGTCGTTCTGATTCAAGGTGACGAACGGAACAGAGGAAAGTGGAACCTCGGGATTGTGGAGAAGCTTATCACGGGGAGAGACGGTGTTATCAGAGCAGCAAGACTGAGGGCAGGGAAATCGTTCCTTGAGCGTGCAATCCAACAGTTATGCCCCATGGAATTGTCCTGTGACCGTTATCAGGAACGTCAAGTCCAAGGACTTGATCCCACAGCCAGAGAGTTTCAACCCAGACGTAATGCAGCTGTTGCTGCAGCACAGCGTATCAAGGACATTGCTAAACAAGATGAACAATTAGTTTGAAGAAAGGCTTTATTGTGTATTTGATACCTCCGGAATCAAATAGGGGGAGAGTGTCGCGATCGGAAATTATTGCGTGACCATTATTTGCTTTTATCGTTTTGTTTGTGATCACGTGCGCCGAGCGCGTGGTCACTGGACCTTGAACAATGTATCAATTATGGAGAGAGTGAGGTTCTTGTAATCAAAAAGGTCTAAGAGAGAAGATTAAAACGACTTTATTATCATAACGTGAGTTCCTTATGTCGGCGTAAACCGATTCCCGACAGATATATAGTACACAGCTTATAACAATAATGAATTTGTGGTATGTAAATTCCACGTGGATACATTCAAATGGGTATCACAACTCACTTAATACTAAATGAGAAATAAAACTAAAACACACAGAAATCACTAATTGAAACATAAATTTATTATATTATTTGGATTATAATGAAAATGCTTTTTAAAACAAATATGTCTTAAGTAAAGGGCCCTAGTCAGCCACACCTTTGTTATTGTTTACGTGCAAGAATTTCAGTATAATTATATTTTACATGGATCGTATCAAAACGAAAGAAATTCCTTGAGAAACTTGCTACAGGTGATTTAAACAGCGCTTCACCATACAATTTCCATAATCGAAAATGGCAGAGCCTGACTAAGGCCCTTTAAGTTTGCCTGGAAGACCATTCCAAAGTTTTGATGCTGCATAATCCAAGAGCTACTTTAGATAACAACCGCATGTAACTAACAAGGAGGCTGTTATGGGAGTTCCTTATTGCGACTCACCTAAAATCATGCATTTACTAAGTACAGTAAATGGATCTCAAGTGCAATTTAAAAAATACTATTTAAAAGCTTCACATAAAATTTTCCAAGATAAATTTTGATCATCTTTTTATACCATGTATATAACCATGTCATTATAATTCAATCAGCATGATAACTGGCTTATGTTTAGTCTGCATATTGTCAAATAAAGAAATAAAGCTTGAATATGCATGTTTTGATATAATTTCTGCTGACAATTTTACTTTGAATAAACTATAGCAACCCATATATTTCAATTAATAAGATATTTGTTTTATGTTACTAAATAAATGAAACTTTTCCAGTAGATACATTACATAAATATCAAAGAAAAATACATCACCATAGAGAAACTTGATTTTCATTATTTTTTATTTTTTTAACAACTGATCTCCATAAGATTATAAAAAATATATTGCATTCAATAATTAAAAATTATCCAAACATAAACCCATTTTGGAGGCCCACATTTCAGTAGCCATGATTTTCTTGCATCAAATAAACACAAAAAACAAACATTTCAGTGGAAAAACCAACAGATCTGTCTTGGGTAAATGTTTTTATTTATCATTCCAAATATTAATTCTTTAGATTACTGCACCTTGAAAATTGGTTCAAGGATTTTGCAAAGAAAACTTTGAAACCAAATTGACACCTGTTCAGCTTCTGTGACAACTAGCTATGAAATGAAGCATTAAAATTTACCATGCAGCGGTAAAATAATATTTATCAAATGTTTGCAATAGCCCAGACTGTAAAATGTATCTACAAGTGCGTTACTTACCTAAAAGTTCAATAAATATTCGGCCATCAGCTGGGTCACTTAAAAGTGCTTCAGGCTCATAAAACTGGCTGCAAAATCCACAAATTGCATGTTAAAATACTGCACGAAAGCATACATTGAAAAAGTTGATTTCAGTTGGGTTCTACATGTAGTGCCACAGTGTGGCTGAGCAGTGAGCAGTTAACAGTTGGTGGTTTTGTTTGTTAAAAGCTTTATAATTACATGCACATCGGATAAAATGCAAGTTTATTAATCATCGTATAGCACTGCCACTTTTGATTGGCAGCTTATTGCAGTATTGTTTGCTGCCACAGCTATTTCACAGTGCCATTGTTATATCATTCTATTACTGGAGAAAAACTTGATCAGGAAAAACCCTAAAGAATAGCGCATAGATGAAAACTGATTAATTTAAATTGCACAAAAACCTAGCTCATGTACATGAATACTAAACAAAAAACAGTTGATGGGAATTTGAACAAGATCTTAAATTATGCATTTTATATAAATATGTATTACATATTTTTTTAATTTTCATTACATAGAAATGACAGGTAATTTTAATGGAATGGCAGTTATATTGAGCAATTTTGTCATCCGATGAAAAAAGCTTTTTTAATGTCAAAAATATGTGCAGCAATGGGGTTTTTGAAAAAAAAAAAAGACATCTGGCACGAACAGCATATAAGATATTTTCCATTGATATATCAGGGTTCGTACCCCTTTTCACAGACAAATTTCCAGGACTTTTCCAGGCCTTTTCCAGAACTCCAAAATTCACATTAAACCCATTTTCTTTCAAGATCCCAAAATAAATTCTCCCAACTGTAAGCCTTGCATTTCTTATAAAGTTAGTTCAGAAAAGTTCACTTCTTGAGTTTAACAGATTTCCAGGACTTTCCATGACCTGTAATTTTTCCAGGACTTTCCAGTCCTGGAAAATTCCATTAAAATTCCAGGACTTTCCAGGTTTTCCAGGACCCGTAAAAACCCTGATATATAGTTTGCCGTAGTTTCCTTGAAGACAACGTACTAGGTAGGAATTTTTTTCTGAAGGAACGAACAAAATTATTTTGATTTTAGCTGAAAACTACATGACATTGTATACATTTTTCATGAATATGAATTCTACTTAGAAATACAAACAATATTTGCAAAAGAACGAAACTCGCTTTACACATCAAATGTCGCATCAGCTTTGTTTACTCTTTGCTTGGCGTGCTCGCTCGCTTTATATTTTCTCGAAGTTTAATACTGCTGAGAACCTGACTGTACTTACAGTTTTCGACGCCTCTCACGAGACGAGTGTCTCGTCTCTCGAGACAAGAATCAAGGAAGCATATGGACCCAGATCAAGAAAGCATATGGACCCAGATGCGTATATCTGGATGAATAGTGCAGATTTTCCGTACAATGTAATGAAATAACTTTTAATTTATGTTTGTTTAGATGTACATGCGTATTACAGGATTGTAATGAGTGCTGATGATTTTTTTCCGACTAATTTACTGAGCATTTACTCTGTGCGTCCCTTTAACTGAGCTAAGCTCACAGAAATATCATGCCACCTCCCGTACTATTCCTCACAACTTGCGGTAAAAAATACAATATAAAGGATGAGGTAGGGGAAGATTATCAGCAAATTTCTTGAGCATTCTAAACTCGTGAGCCCTTACAGACACTGGTTGATGTGGCATAGTTTTACAGGTAATGACCTTCACACAGCTGGCTATAATTTAGCTGTTTATGTAAAGCATAAACAGCTAAATTATACACTGAATTGCGCTAAACGTTTGAAGAAAAATGATAATATAGTTACTTGGCTTAACTATTTCCACGGCCATTCTTCAAAGTTCGAAAGTTTGGATGCACGAATACATTATTTCCAGTATCCACCAGATCAGTTTATTAAAGCAAATGCAGAGCACCACGACATTAGTCGATCGTTCGCATTTTACATGTAAACAGATTGAGAAATTTAACATGCAGGCTGGTTCAAATCAGTAATTCTTATAGGAATCGCTTGATACATTTAAATAAAGATAATATTTTGAATCGGCAAGAATATGTTACCTTAATTTCAACGAAAATTCTGGAAGTCGTGTGTAGCAAGGGGTTGAAGCCTTGAATTATTGAAGATAGGTCAAAACTTTAATTTCATCTTTACTCATTCTTCGCTGCAGATCGCCGATCGATCAAACCTGACCATGAAATCTTGTTTGCTGAAGTGTTTAGTATACACTGCCAAGAACTTGATCGGCACTCACAAACAATTTAAACGCATTTTCGAGCTAAGAACGAAGCCACATAATCTCAACACAAGGCGAGCGATATGCTTGCGATCGATTTCCTGGAATGACGTCACAAAATGTAATAGAGCCAGATCCTTTTGACTGATTCTTTGACTCGGTCATGTTGTTCAAAAGGGTGATTGTTCAAGACTTTGAAAATTCATAAAAAATCGAAGTTTCAACCGAAAGCAAAATTTTTTCGTCATTACGATCAGGGAAATGCCAATATTTTGGGGGGGGGGGGAAGGGGGTAATAGGCACTTTAAGGTTGCTGACATAGAAAGCTTTTCCCAGAAGGCACCCTATTTTGTTGGCAGTAATCTCAAGCCTAGTACTGCCATTACTCTCAACTGTTTTCTTACTGTAAAGCAGCTATCAGTATTTAATTTTCTTCTTTATAGGATTCAGCACGGTAGTCCACGCGAGTTTACAGGCTCTCCAGCATTCACTATCAGGTTGTCCCAACAATTCAAAGAAAGCAATTTATACAGCAGGGTGAAAAAGGCACCATGAGAGTTCTTGCTCAAAAACACCGCAGTGACTCTAGCAGGGCTGTAATACCACTTTGACCCACATTAAAACATTTTTACAGAAGACTAAATAATACCAGTATGCAGTTTAGTTATTAAAATCCTCTGACCTTGCATTTTTTTGAAGATCCTCCACAATCTGTCTTAGAAGCTTTTCCAACAGAGCTATTCTGATCCACAGAAACTTTCCGCAGTGTCCAGTGATGTTATAACCATTAAGCTTTTTATTACCACTGTTCAGAGCTGCAGTGAAGTTAAATTTCATCTTAAGTAGTGGACTCTCAGCAGGCCCTTATAAAATCAAAATAATAAGTTGAACAAATCAATCACTAGGAGATTTTGCCTTGTAGTCTCTCTGAAGGAAATTAATCAATTGTCAATGGATATTAAGGTCCTGAAGATTCCATTTCCATGATTTTTTTATCTTGTTCTGTTCTTAGGACGCGCAACATTGCGCAAAAAGAAACACATAACAAAATGGCTGCCATGTTTTCGTTTTCTTTGTAAATGGAGACGCTCAAACTCGGGCGACTGTCAGCTTCACAACTTAAAACACGAAGACTTAGCGAAGTTAACTAACAGCTCGATAGTACAGCAGTTTCTATTGGCTCAATGTGTTGGCTGTGCCTTAACAACCAATCAAATTGCTCATTACATCAATGGGCCGATTAAATCGGCCCTGGCACGAATAGGTGTTTACGCGCGGGCCGATCCGTGGCACGAATAGGGTTAATAATGATTTGGACCCATAATTCCATACACAAGTGGAATTTGTCAGCGAAAGTTGGTGGGATAGCAAAATAACAATTTGATCCCATTTCATACATCAGTGGCATGCCAGGGCTTGAAATTAAAAATATAATCAGGTCGCCATTTTGCGACCAGTTACGAAAATTAAGTTGCAAGTTTAAAAATTTTAGCCACAAAATGCACATAAATTAATTATTTACGATCATAGTATTTAAAAATGGGCTTATAAATGATTAACAAAGTTATGATTTTGTTATTGCAAGAACATATAAAGCTTATTAAATGTTTATTCAATTTCTCTTAAATGATGCATGAAACTATCAGGAATTGAATCACGTGCTGACATCTTCATTGATCACTTCATACAGTACCCTATTTAGTAGATTCTCAAACTTTCAATTACATTAAAACTAAATTATATTTGCAGCCAAGTGGAAAGAGGATCAACTGCCAGAAAGGACACAATCTTGAACATGTTTGATCCAAAAACAACACATTAGCATCTTCACCTTTCGATCCATTTTACCTTTGCAGGTAACTGTAGCTATATATATGGGGTAGCATAATTGAGCAAAGGCAGTCAGAGTATCGTTAGGTCGCAAATATGACCATATCGCTCGAAATTTCAAGCCCTGCTTTCATAGTGACATGTTAAACTACCTGGTGATGTGTTTCTGTTACCATCCTTGTTTGCGTCTTCTTCTCCTGAGAGTTTTTTAACCAGTTCAGCAGCAGGTTCTGATAATCTTGAAAGTTTCAACAGAAGGGTCTGTGTATCCTGAGCAGGAAGAAGACCACCAGCTCTTTTCTTCAAGCCATGTGCAATACCAGCCTCAACAGCCCCTGGAATAAAAAAAAACATATAGCTCAATGAATAATATTTGCGAGATGCTAGCATTTAATTACAAGAAAAACTAGCAAGCCTTAGCGACAATGCCTGTTTACCACGTAAGTAATAAATAATAATATCAATGTTTTTCAGACTGAAGTTCTCAGAAGGAATACAACATAAAAACAAAGCTACTTTTGAGAAACAGTATGCTTGCATACAATTACCAAGGCCAGTAATGCATGAAAACACTTATTTCCTTTCATATTTAGCAAAAACTAAAACGAGAAACAGTAAATTTGGCATCTTTTGGTTGAATAGAATAAATTACAAATACACTAATGACAAGACTGGAGCTACAGGAGACTGGAGCCAGCTGATTGATGGGCTCTGCTCCCATTGGAGAGTAAAAAGGATACCAGCCTGAGGGGAGACTTCCATCTGAAACAGATGGGGATGCTTGTCGGAAAACTATTTTGCATTAAACCCCTTAGTAAAGGGAATCAATATGTTAATGGATCAAGCTTTTATTGGTGCCTAATAAAAAATACAAAAATGGGATTAACTTTCCATAAATAATTATTTCTTGGCATGCAATCCAAAACAAGACTTTCACGGCTAAAAGTATTGGAGTTTTGTCTGGATAACCCAAAGCAAGACAAAAATAGGTCCGCAATGTGTACATGTTTGGCTTATTTAACAAGAAACGTTTTTGGAATTTTAAAATCACGGGTGACTTTTCAGTTAAAATAGTATAGCTTTGGTTAAAACCTTGCCAAGGTAACACACGATCAAAAAACACATAATCTGAGGCTTGTGTGAGACTCGCGCTTTGTCGTGTTATATTGAAACGTGACAACCCGTATGCGATATACTATACTCAGTGTGAATCACAAGGTCAGTGGCATTTGATATATGACATGCCATACTAGGACGTGAATCATAAGGTCAAATGTTTTGTTAAAGTCTTGTGCAGGCATGCAAGGTATGTCCGATCGGCCTCTCTTGTTATTATAAACAAGAGTGATGACAGGTGCTCGACTCTCATATACAAACAAATAAATTATAATTACATAAATAATTCCGACGTTTGCATAATGTGGCTCTCTTCATGGAAGCCACGCAAAAAAAATTTACTTTATTGCAACTCCTTACAAGGATTTTCCAGGTACAAAGAAAATCTAAACCCCTAACCGTGAAAAAGAGCATCACCACCTCTTTCACAAGGAGTCCCCTCCCCCCCCTCCAATTGATACCAGACGACTAAGACAATCAACAATCAGTGAGACTGAGACAGACAGAGCCCTGTGCTTATTGACATGTAAAACATTAAATTGTTACTAAAAATAAAACTGTGTGGTTCCCAGTCAATGGAAATTCTGAGGGGGTGAGAGCTCCCAAAAGCCAAATTTTTTACAGCAAAGTATGGGGCTAATCTGGATTCCTGGAGAGCAGATCTTTCCTGAACAACACATTCCTTTTAGAATAAATTGCAAAACAAACTGATAATGCATAAATTAAAGTGAAAAACCACTACTGACGATATCTCTGCAACATTGATTTATTTTAAAAAGGCTTTCAATTAACTTATCTCAATAAATTTTTTCAGAATTTTTCACATCTCTTACTCTGTTAGGTTGTTCTTTTTTTATAGAGACTATGGGGATCAGACAAAAGAACCAGCAAGCTTAACAAATACAAATATAACGAACACATAAGCACACCTAATAACAGAAATAATAATTAACATCATTCTTAATTTAGACATCCATGATTATTTCAATTTTTCCCAAGACATCTGTAAAAAGCTGGCTAAAATGAACCAGGAAATAGTGCCATCACCTTTCCATATGAAAGATGCCTCATCTTTAAGCATAACCAGAACAAGATTGCACAAAAATCATTTTGCAATCATCATGCCATATCTGACATATAAACCTTGAACAAATACTGGATGACAACACAGCACAAACAAAACCCAAAAAACTGCATGCAGTTGCATGATCAAGTGATGTTTCAAAAAAGTGGAAATAATTTAGTTTCCAGCTGTTAGCCATTATTTAGGAATAAGTGATATTTGCCAAAAAAAAGAGAATATTCGTTCGCTTGCCAAAAAGCGCAGTGAGAGATGTGTTAATATAACCGCAGTCTAAAACTTGAAATTACTATGCAGACATAATTTTACAGCTAAAACCTTGCAAAACATTTTCGTTGGTTATTTTTAAGACATAAATTCCATCTGCCATGAGACATTTTCTAGAAATACTGCGTCCAATACTAGCAATTTTTTTCGAAACGATAAAAATCTGCATAAATTATCTCTTCTGCATGATTAATCGCACGATACTTATAATTTTATTAGGAAATAGCATTTTTATATAGAAACAAAAAGAATTATTTTACGATTTCAAACAGAAGACAAAAAGTAAAATTAATTTGAAAGGGTTGGCTCGATGCACGAATTTCATCGCGAAAGATCCAAGGCTCAAATGCATGATATTTGAAAAAAAATATTGAATTGGCAGTATCTAGGATGGATGAGCGAATGGAATGCAGCTTTAAGGTTATGTTTTAGCCAACAAATAAATTTCACTTTAAATCCGCAATGCTATCTTTAGAGAAGAACCGTCAAACACACCAGGCGAGTTTATTTGTTTTGATTTTTGTGTACACGCTAAGCTGCAAAGAGCTCAGAGCGAGAGTCGCGCACGCCGTTCAGCATAATGATTCGCACTTCTGTAGAATTGCCTCAGACAAAAATATTGTAAATTCTGAATATGAAAGAGCAAGATTCCAAACCAAAATTTAAGTAACTAAAACAGCCTCCAAATGATGGGCGATTCATTCCCTGCTTGGAAGTAAAATTTTCTTCCGCTTTCAAAGCCTGCTTTATCGCGAATATTCGATGCTCAAAACGCGTACGATGGAAATGTTTGATATATGTCCAATCAAAATACATTTAAGAAAAGACAAGGACTACCAAAGCAACCGAGTTTATTATAGGAAAATCACGTCGTAAGCGAATAACAGTATTAGAAACAAAGGAAATAATTCTTACCGCAAAGGGAGGTTATACTTGAGCTGTCTGCATGGATAAACTTGCGAGTGACAGCTTCTTCCATGAGCTGTTTGACCTGGGAATGGAAAACCAGATGAACATTTTAAAACATTGCACTGCTTTCAGATCAAACTTAAGTAGCACAGTCTAGGAAAACACGATTGCACGAAATTCTGGTTTCCCAGAAGGAATAATAATAACCCTATAAAAGGCGCAAGAAACCACGACGGAAAAATCAACGCAGGATCATATCGCTCGACGTTTAATCTTGCGAGCGACGAGAAATATTCACGTTACCTCTTTCTTGAGGTTTTCCAGCAATTTCTCTCGCGCCTCCGCATCTGAAAACCAATAAAAGTAATGAAAATATTATTTTGCCTCTTGCTCCATAAAGAAGAGCTCGAACGTGCCAAAATACATCACTTCTTCGCGGATTTTTACCTTTCGAGGGAGCCATTTTGGCCTTCCGGACCAAAACTCAGTTAACATGAATATTCAATAACGTTTGACCAATCAGAGCGCGGGGCTAAACGGAATATCATTATTTTGTACAGCAGGTCCGCAATTTTTTGGATTTTTGTGAAATTTCTATTGGTCAGAACGTGAGTAATTTTTCCCCGTGTTCTCATTACATTTATTTGGTTTTATTTGTTTGTTTTGCCTCTGCCTACACTTTTCTCTGCGAACATCTGTTAGAGGCCAACAACGACTTCATCGTTGACAACAAAATTCTGTTCATTCAGTTTTGCCAGAAATTAAAATATGATCTTGGAAATTGCTATGAAATGAAGAGTGACAAGTTTAATTTCCTCTACGGAGTAACACAGTATCACGGTAAATTATCGCTGTTTTGAATAAATCACCACTTTAGAATCAACACTAACATTTTGAACTCGGCTGGAAAAAATTATCGGTTGGAAAATTGTGTCACCATTTCTCAGCGGCAAAATTTTTCAAAACCTATTTCTTCTACAATAGCTATGAGAAGGGAAATTTCTCACTCATGATCTCTGATCGTGGATTAAAATGGACCCACTTGCAGAAGACAATTTAAATGGACAAGAATAATCTGCTCCAAGAATATAATTAACATGTGTAATGTCCGGCGGCAAGTTACATTTGGCTCAAATGTAATATCAATAACAACATTACACTTTGAACCTCGTCTCAATAATCCCGTTGATGGCCAACTTTAGTAGCGTTGATTTGAAACAATTCGCCGAACATTTTCAGTGAACGATCTTGTGATATTTTATTATTTTATTTATAATAATCGACTTTTAATGAACCGTTCACGATCTTTTGTATCAAACTGGCATACTTGATTGACAATATATAAGTGCGCGTCACTTGATTATCTGGTTTCTTTGGGATTTTCCAATGTTAGTGTTGATTCTAAAGTGGTGATTTATTCAAAACAGCGATAATTTACCGTGATACTGTGTTACTCCGTAGAGGAAATTAAAGATCAAGACCCGTTTTACAAAAATATTACCATGCGTGGCGAGATTGTAACAAAAATGGTAATTTGTTGAAGGGTTTCCACCAAAAAAGGCTTCTAAAATTGCTATTGAAAATTAGCAGTAGAAAATAGCAGTGAACAGATAATTCTCCAACTAAGCACTTGCACGCAAAGAAAGAAGACAGCGATAGCAATAGTATAATTTTGTTTGACTCTACCCGGTAGTCACGGACGTAACCCTCCCTGTTTATTTCAATATTATATTACTTCCTTGATGTTTTCGGAAGCCTTTTAGAGAACCGGTACTTTTATTTACGTGTTTTCAATTTGAAAGTAAAAATATAAGTTCAAATATCGTGACCTAGCACTACTTTTATATAAAGAGTTTGATCGCTTTCTGACAGGCTTCAAGTGAGCCCCAACTATGGCCAACACAACGCCCTGTTTAGTATCTTCAGGCGTTCTTCCTTTCGAGGTGAATAAGAGCGCTTGATCGCAGGTTATCCGGATCACTGAAAACGCACCTGCAAAGAGTAGAAAAGAGCTCACCGAAATTATGCTCGGATAGTTCTCTCACTGATCGATAATTCTTTCTTCCTTAGAAACGAACACGGATTAAATATACTTCCAACAGATTTTGAAAAGGATTTTGCTGACTAAAGGTAGTTTCAAAACTTGCAATTCTAAATATTATGCAGAAATTTCTACATGAGAGTACAAAATTTTTAATGGCCGTTTACACGACAGCAAAATTTGGCCGCGCTTGTAAACAGGGGGGTGAATAGGTTCGCGGATCAGCGTATTTAGCCTTAGAAAGCACACGAATTGCGGATTTCAGAAAAGAATTCAGAGGATTCGCGGATTTCGAAAATGCAGTGGATCACGGATTTGCTGATAATTTTAGCTCGGATTCCGGACTCTGCATGTCATGAAGTTCGTATCGTAGTCTTGGCGTTTCTTTAGTCCTGGTCTCATCGTTCTCGTTTTGTCCATTTCTGTTTGGACGAGACCCAAACCACCGCTTTACATTAGAACTGCAGAAAAACTGAGAAGCAATGAAAGGAAAGCTCTTGAAAAATTGCCATCGAAAACAACATCTACCAACTTTTCAGTAGAAATTATTACGCAGAAAGTTTTCAAGGAATGTGGATGCGGATTTGAACGAAAATAGTGGCGGATTGAAGCGCAGATTGGCGGATTCGCGTACCCCTATTGATCCCCCTCCGTCAAAAAAATAGTCCGGACCCGACCAATTTTTGAAAAGAAACAGTCGAGTTTTCAAAGTCTACTTGAAAGAAAGAGTAAGAATAGGTGAATGCAGAGTGAATGGAAAGTAAAAAATAATTCCTATATCTTAGTCGCCTTTGGTTAAATCACGCTCTCAAGTATATCTAAACCTGACTCATCGAAATACAAAGAAATCATTGTAAGCCCACCACCGAATCATTCTTCTCCACCCTTACGAGTTAAGCTGGAATAATCTAGTCGAGGGAGGAGAGGGTAAAAGACATATCCCTCTTTCCCAATAATTTCATAAGTCACAACATACCTGGGTCTTCTGCTTCCATGGTTTCCATTCGTGTTTCATCTCTCCTTCTTACATCCCATGCTAAATTCCTTGGTTCTATACTGAACTGGAATAGCAGAGCGTTCATCATCGCGTTCCACGTACAGCTGAGTTTGCTTCAGGAAATGTTGTACACTTTTCAGTAATAGCGATTTTAAACCCATCACTTTGCCACAAAATATGAGCTATTGTTTCCTGAAGACATGCAAAGGTCCAATACAATGGGATGTTTAAGTTATCTGCTTGAAATGACTTAACTCTTCGATGCAAAGCCATTTCTATATAGTCACAGATGTCATGTTTGCGACGCGATTGATAGAAAACCACGGCTTGTCAAGATCGCATGTATCTATCTCATCAGTCAATTAATTCGTTCATTGCTAAAATAGCTTCTGTTTTGCTACTGGGACTCTTTAAACGACGCTTACAGGCTAAAAAGGTTTGGATAAAACGTGCGCTTCCATTCCAGACTTTGAATAATTTATTCAGTTTACGGTGAACAAGAAGCCGAGATATCAAACGCTTCTGGTACCAGCAGGTTCTACTTGTGTTTCCTCATTTTTTTCGTATTTTGAAATAAGCTTATTAAACCTAATTAAAACTACGGGAGGAATCGCGATTATATTTTAAGAAAATTTTGAACTTGGTCTTGCACACCAAGGTGGGAAATTAATTCGAATATTAGCTATTGTGAGCAAAGTCTTTAAAATTTTCAGTTGTTTTAATTTGCAAAAATACAGCAAATAGTAAAAGTATTTGCATTTGTATTTGCAGCGAGCATGAAAAGGATGACGTGACTTGGAGCCCGTTGTATAAACAGTCAAATTATAGCGGAGCTCTCTAATCTTGCCCTCGCGAATCGAGAGAAATCGCACTGTTAACGACCGAGTATAGAAAATGAAGTTTTAAGGAGACAGGAGAAAGAAGAGAAAGAAGAGTCAAAGAGAGCAAGCGAAAACAGGGGAAAAATTAGCATCATTTGAACAACAACAAGGGTCTTGCCGGGACAATGGACACAAATAAGCTGGACCAGGAGCACATGCAGGACAAGAAAGAGAGCAGCAAAGAAATAGCGAAGAACATGCGATAAAGGTCCCGGTAAACGACACCACGATGTAGCAAAGAGCAACGAGAAAAAGAGATATGATAAGGCATAAAATGACAATAAAATTACAATTGAAAAGAGATGAAGAGGGGGAAGGAGAATCGGATTCGTATTATACCAAGAGGAGGATAGAGAGGATCAGTTTTTTATTGATTAATTATCGTTTCCACTTCAATATAGGCGTGCACAGTTTCAAGTATATCAAATAACTTTCCTTTTAGAGATTTTTAAAATATATATACCAATAAATGTTGTACTATGAAAGTATTTCGGAGTCCCCCTAACAAATTAATTAATCATTTTTTCATTCACACATCAACGAAGATAAAAACCTTTATCCCTTAAATTAATTTCTAGCTTTGTAAGTTTCAGTAAATAGTTGAGTTCCAAGATTTCGAAGAATTTCCACCGATCCTTCAGTTGCTATGTAACCCATTAACTTCATCACATCACGACAATATCGTTCAATAACATTCACATAACAGGGATCCGCTAAAAGGCGCCACCTATTTAAAACTTCCGACGAGTTTCTTACGACAGACACAGACCTTTTTCCTTCCTTCTTCAAGTCTTCTAAGCTTGGCTGAGTTATTTTTAAGACCCATTGTTTGATATTCTCAAGTAGCTTGAGTCCTGCGAAATCGTACAAATACTTTCCAACCATTAATGGCTCAACTGTTAAGTCTTCATATCGCACCAATATTACACGACGGCGAAGTGATGGCTGGAAATTTTTCACCAAATGAAGATTCTTCTCAGTCATTTCACAACGAGAGTAAACAAACTTTCTCATCGATAGCCTTGTGTTCTTGTCAACTTCTTTGAAAAACGCAACTTTTTGAGAAGACATTACAAGTGGTCTAATATCACGTATCAGATGAATAACTTTGCAGTCAATTCCCGCCACTTCACATACTTCAAAAAGCTTCTGAATCGATTGACCAGGAATTCTTTCCAAAAGTAGCTTATAAACAATTGTATCATGTACTCTGCATGAACGTTCCAGTTCTTGCTGTTTAAGTGACAAGCAAAGTTCCCGTTTCCATCTAGGGTCTTCTTGTTCGTATTCACAAAACGGTGGGGAGCTCAAAACTCGGCTTTTAGAGCGAAAAAAATGACCAATATCCGACGTTGCATTTCCCACACTAAAGTCACACTGGAAGATGTTAAGAAGAAAATTGATGGCAACCTTATCATAATCTCTGCCATGTATAGGTGATTTAAAAATTCCATGCAATGGCTCGAAGACATAAAATACTCCAGGATGTTGGTTAAAAATGTCTGCAAGAAAAGTAGAACCGGATCTACCATGACCAACAATTAACAAGAGCTTTTGGTTTTCCGTCTGAGGCTCTATCGGCTCTTTTGGTGGAGCATCGTAGAAATGTTTATCTCTCTCCAGGAGAACCTGAGGTGTTGTTAGAGTACGGAACAAGACTCGGCTTTTCACAATGTCTCGGCGAGGCGATATTTCCAGAAATGCAAAAAATACACCAATAAAAATAAGAGAGAAGATTAACAACAGACTGAAGGCACGATTAATTCCTTGATATCCATCCATTCTTTTTCATTTCTTGTAAACGTCTCTGAGATGTATTTTGACAATCAATTCTGGTAAGAGAATATTAAAAAATTGTAATAACTAGAAAGATGTATTCGCTAAATATATTTAAATTTAAATAGAAAAACACGTCAAAGTTGCATTGATTGACTTGAATGTTTGATGTTGCATATTTTAAAAAAGATCAGTTTTCGCGGATGGCGCGAGGGTGACATTCAATCTTCCTCATTCGAAACCATCCTTGTTTATTCTCAGGTTATGCTACCGCTTTAAAGCAATTGTTTTTTTTTTACCTTGGTAAACTATAATATCAAAGTTTCAGGGTTACTAAGAAAATAAGGACTACCAATTTATTTTTATTTGCTGACATCCACCCTCCCCCCACCCCATAAACAAAATGTTTGCTAAGAGCTTTATCGAGTTTCTCTCTCGCTGAGTCTTGGGAAATCGCTGAAAACTAGTAATATACGTTACATATGCCATAGACCATTTCGCGTACGAGCAAGATACAGTTAAATAGCACCGTTAAAAAGTCTACAAACGGTGCTGCACACTTGCATTCTCGATTTGTTTTTGTATTCACGACCGAGCCTTTCGCTGGAGGAATTTGCGGTAAACGTTCTAGACTGAGCTAAAACAGATGAGAACTGTGCAAGTGAGGGGTGGTGCCTGAGACATTGCGAGACCGCGAGACAAGCATTTTCTCCACTAGACCGAGATTTTGGATTGAGACCCCAAAATGTCTATGCAAAAAACTGAGACTGGACCCTTAACTAGTGAAAGAGCTTACTTTATAAATTAGTGTCCACCAGGCTTTGGGACATTAACAGGGAACCCTTTTAAATTTTATTCAATTCGTCGTTTATAAATAAATTAGACTACTGAACCGCGTTATGGCTTCCAATAATTATAATGATTTGAAAACATCATTTAAAAGTTTTAACACCTTATGTTATCGAAACACCTTATATTATGACAAATATCTAACACTGGTATTGAGACGGGCAATTTGCATTCAAGGACTGAGCAGCCTATTTATTTTCAAACGTTTTTTACTTCCACCGATAATTTGCAAGTATTAAATCAGCCATCCTTCTTTCAGTTCAAAATAAAGTAAACTAAACAATTTGTTTTCAATTTTCCTTAGAAACGTTATTCTTGTCCTTAAAAACAATACTCTAATACACTAGATTATAAATGTATCTTTTGCCTGTTTACAGTTTACACGGCATTTTCTTGACGTTTCATCATGTTGGAAGCAATTTTCCCGTTTGACATGCGCGCGCGATGAATGCTTTTGGAAACTTGTTTCGTCGTTTTGTCTGGCCTCAATACTCCAGATTGTGAATGTATCCTTTGTTTGCCCGTTAACATGGCATTTTCTTGACGTTTTATCGACATGCATTTGCATGATACATCAGTGAATCATATAAAAGGAGAAAATTTTGATTCTCTCGCCTTAAAAATAACACAGAGACATTAGTCATTACGCACTCTATCACATGTCTTATTCCAACTAAAATATTCCCAGAAAGCAGAAGATATTTTTCTAACCCTGTGCCTACCGCAGGAGAGTTAGGTTTGGACTATTGATACAAAAAAACTAGGAATATTAGGACACGGTAAGCCATTTATAATGTAACAGAAGTTTCATTTTGGGTAAATAAGGAGCTTTCTCCCACAGCTTAAAAAGAGTTAACAGATGGTTGAAATGAGTGAAGCCGATCGGATTAAGGTCGCTCACTTTGGTATTCAAATGGAAAAGGAATTCCTTATACCCACTATTTTCCATGAAATGTTTCCACGATCGCTCGCCAGTGTGAGATTTTCTTGAGTGTGTCGTGGCCGTGATGTTGAGTATTTATTTGTTTATTTCGTTCGAGGAAATAAAAGCCTGTGTATTGAACATTTTACTATTTATTTCTTTCGACCAATCACATCATTGCACATATCGTACAATGGATTTTCCCCGCCGCGAAAAACTTTCTGAGAGTAGAGGATATGGAGCAGAAAAATAATAATTGGAGAAATATTGGTCCCTGGCTGAGCAAAAAATAGATCGTTGGATCATTAAAACAGTATAAATTTTTAATTCTTAAAATTCGTGCTGCTGAAAGAGATCACGAAGGGTAATTTGTTCAGCTAAAAATAACTAGTTTCTGCATGTTTTTGACTATATGGTTTGTTGTCGTTCTTTTTTTTTTCAAAAAAAATTGGAGATTTCATTCAAAACTCTTTCAGTTTGGTCAACTTACAAAGCTTAGACGGTACTGAGAGATCTATCCGTCAAACCAGAATACATTCGAGGCCATAATAACATCGGGGTTTTCCAAGCGATGGGAGCGATCTAATTCTATTCGCGAACGCACCGTCATTTTTAAGACTTTCGCCAGCATAATGGAGCATTCACAAAAACTTGTTGGGGGGGGGGGGGGGGGGCTGATGAGAAATTATCCTCAATTTTGAAATTCAAAAAAAAATTATGACGTCATATCTGTTTAATTAACGCAGAATCTCCACAAATCTGTACTATAGATTTTGCATCTGAATGCACTCTTTCCATTGGCTTTAGTTTCATCAGACTGGAAAGATCTAAGCTGTGCCAGTTTATATCTAATCCCAGGATTGAAAGGGAGCCCAAGATACGTTGGTTTACACTGTTGACAGTCCGCTATTTTTTCGTATTTTTCCTCTATCGGCGAACGCGGTGAATGAATCGCGATAGAACTGGACTCCAGAGCGGCTGTGAACAGTCTACGTTGGTTAGAAGCCATGCACATAAACTGTTTGCTTAGGAGACCCCCTTAAGTAAACCATTTAATGTTTACTAAGTTGCCTACAATAGGCCATTTCCCCTGTTTTAAGACGAGTCTTGGTGCACAACCCTTCATATGGAAATGAGTTTTACTCGCACATCTTTTGCCATGAAAATCAAACTCATTTTCATATGAAAGGTTGTGCACCAAGACTCGTTTTGAAACGGAGGTATAAAGCAACTTTCGTCTAACGTGCAAAGTTCATTTGCCTTTCTTTCAAATAGCAAGCGGACCGGGAAAACAAAATCACCTCGAAAGAAGCGTTTCTGATCGATGAAAAACATTTCATTTATCAGTTAGTAATCCTTAAAGGAAACCTCCATTCTGACGAAAAGTTGACGTTGAATTGTACATAAATGTGCCTAAACACGAGGGGAAAGGTAGCAGCAACAAAACTATGTGTTGTTTACACGTAGGGGACACGTAGCAGGGACGTGTAACGGGGAGATATAGCAGCGACAAAATCATGTGTTGTTCACATGTAGGGGACATGTAGCAGCAACAAAATTATGTGTGGTTTACACGTAGGGGACATGTATCAAGGGCGTGTAACAGGGACATATAGCAGGGACATAATCACAATACATACACACACGTGAAAATGTAGAGGCGAAATGTATATGCCGCAGGGACACGTCCCCTCGTATGTCCTGAAAATTTTAAGCCCGTGCAACACGGATTTTGCGACAATTCTGTACTTTGACATACCCCACTATAACTACACGGAGTTAAACTCGTTCAACTTTGTGGAACATGTCCGCGTTAAGAGCGTCGTTCGGATGCTCTTACGAAAAGACGTTAAAGCCATCAGACGTTTAAGGCGTCTGTCTTATTTACGGTTTTTATTTATATATACTAGACGTTAAAGTTGTCTCGAGACAGCTTTAACGTCTCAGACGGCTTTATCGTCTCTAGCATAAAACGGCCATTGTGTCTTATGTCACAGAAATCCATTTGCACGAAGTGACTTGTTTTATTTAGTAAATCTAAAAATGTTTACAGTGCGGACACTCAAACCGTGAACACTTGACATTTGTTTTTACATTTTTATGATTATCCAATGAGAGCTATTTGATGTAGACCAAAGATCAATCTTTTTCTTATTCGTTATGTTCATGTAGCCTTATGTTCCTAATATGTCGTAATGTTGTGTTGTTCACACTGGTGCCATAAAACATAAGTGTAAGGTTTTTTGCATTTGCATGACCTTGTCGTTATGTCGTTTTGTCGGCCTTATGTCGCTAGTGTGAAATTTAGTGTAGTACCCCCTCCCCCCCACCTGGGGTCTAACGTTTAGCCTGGTTCTGAATAATAGCGAGTCTCGTGGTATTACCAGGCATAAAAAATGAAAATACATTTATTTAATCGACCTCGTTTTCTCATAGTACAGAGAACCAATGTATTTTACTTGTTTACAAAACAAAACTGCTTCTGGGCGATATGCCATGCAACGCTTCTTCACACTTCTAAAAAAGGTCTTGGAAATAGATTTCAGACTTTGCGGAACCAAACAGTGGGAAAGACGTTCAGTGAATCGCTAGTAGCATGCGTCTCTATTTAACCAATCAAATCATCGCACTGCCGGAGGTTTTCCCGCGATGAAAAAGGGCTTCCTTGGCCAAGGACATAAAAAGGAAGAAATAGGTGGCTGCGAAAACATTCACTTGGCTACCTGTGGTTTTAAGACAAAGAAACTTTACCTACAACAAGCCTAACTGGTGCAATTTGTTTTTGAAAAACAGAACTGATAGTCGGTAGCTAGGCTCCCGAAATAATTATAGGAAGCTGCTTCACTCTCGTAGGAATCGAGCAGTTCATTGATCAAAGTTTCCTTAGCACAATTGAGGACAGTGGGGGTGCCGTGCCTAAAACACAATAAGCAATACAGACAATTGCTAGCAGGAAACGGTTTACATGACATCAAGAAATACCCAAACAAAAACGCAAAACCAGATGATGAGTGATAGAGACTCAGCGTTCCATAGGTTTTACTCAGAATAAAAAGTACCCTGGGTTTCAGCGTTCAAATCGAGCCTACGAAATGTTTATAGATCGTTCATCCAGTTTTGTCCTTTGTAAGTTTCAGTAAATAGTTGAGTTCCAAGATTTCGAAGCATTTCCACCGATCCTTCAGTTGCTATGTAACCCATTAACTTCATCACATCACGGCAATATCGTTCAATCAGATTCACATAACTGGGATCCGCTAAAAGGCGCCACCTGTTTAAAACTTCCGACGAGTTTCTTACGACAGACACAGACCTTTTCCCTTCCTTCTTTAAGTCTTCTAAGCTTGGCTGAGTTATTTTTAAGACCCATTGTTTGATATTCTCAAGCAGCTTGAGTCCTGCGAAATCGTACAAATACTTTCCAACCATTAATGGCTCAACTGTTAAGTCTTCATATCGCACCAATATTACACGACTGCGAAGTGATGGCTGGAAATTTTTCACCAAATGAAGATTCTTCTCAGTCATTTCACAACGAGAGTAAACAAACTGTCTCGTCGATAGCCTTGTGTTCTTATCAACTTCCTTGAAAAACGCAACTTTCTGAGAAGACATTACAAGTGGTCTAATATCACGTATCAGATGAATAACTTTGCAGTCAATTCCCGCCACTTCACATACTTCAAAAAGCTTCTGAATCGACTGACCAGGAATTCTTTCTAAAAGTAGCTTATAAACAATCTTATTATGTACCCTGCATGAATGTTCCAGGTCCTGTTGCTTAACAGTCCGACAAAGTTCCCGTTTCCATCTAGGGTCTGCTTGTTCGTATTTACAAAACGGTGGTGAACTCAAAACTCGGCTTTTAGAGCGAAAAAAATGACCAATATCCCGCGTTGCATTTCCCACACTAAAGTCACACTGGAAGATGTTAAGAAGAAAATTGATGGCAACCTTATCATAATCTCTGCCATGTATAGGTAATTTATTAATGCCGTGTAATGGCTCAAAGACATAAAATACTCCAGGATGTTGATTAAAAATATCTGCAAGAAATGTAGAACCCGATCTACCATGAGCAACAATCAATAAAAGCTTTTGCTTTTTCTTTGGTGAATCATCATCGTAGGGATCTTTTTCCCAAACTGGATGTGGCTGCGATTTTGATGGATCGGTCGCTGAAACCAATTCCTGCGTGACACTGTGTAAATCTCGACGTTTGACAATATTTTGAGACGATGTTTCGAGAAAAACAAAAACCAAGCCAACAGAAACAAGAGAGAAGATTAACAGCAGGCTAAAGGCGAGCTTCATGTTACGACGTCCAGCCATCCTCGTTTTGACGTTGAGTCGCACCATAATCAGACTGTGTATTCGGCCTACAAAGCGATATTTTTACAAACTGAATTAGCGTCTTCAAAGAGGTAGTAACTAGCTAGATATTCATGTGTATTTAAATTTAAAGGCCCGGCATGTTTAATATGCATGTAGAGACCTATCACAACTGTAGTTAGTAGCTCATATTCATATTTCAAAGAGCAAATTGTGGCAAATTTGCATGGACGTGCTTAAATCGAATTTTTAATTTATATCTTAGCGGGGGAAGTAGCAGGTTATCGGTAATTGAGGTATCACTATAGCTAAGCCGGTCTTATTAACTAATGTTCTTCTCTACCAGTTGCAAGCAGATACCACTTTTTAATATTAAAAGGTGAGTCGAAGTGCATACATTTGGGGGAAATAACTGCTACTTGACACATATCTATTGATCATTGTAAAATTGAGGCCCCGGAGGGTAAAACCTTGGAGGAATCAGTCATATTTTGCTTTCCGCATTGCAAAAATTGAGTACCGTAGTATATACTTCAAGACAGGTTTAAATTTCGGTTTTTTACTTTCCATACAAATATAATCTGAATACTCTTAAGCGAAAAGGAAACCGTTTGTACGATATGTTGATTTATTACTTTCAAGAAGTATTCCAAGTTTCCTCCCTGGAGGCAGTGGTGGCGGGCGATCCTAAAACGCCACTTTGCTGTGCACAAAAATAATAAACATGTACAAATAGAAAAAAAGTTTTTTCTTTTGTGACAGAAACCAGGTAACGTTTATATTAAAGATGGATGCCGCACAAGAAAAGCCTCTGTCAGCCTAGTCCGTGACGACCCCAATAACGGCTGCGAAGGAGACTTCTGGCAGTCATGCTAAAAGAATCAAAGACCCAACAAAAATAACAAATATCCTTGCACAGACATGTTATATTATTACAGAGCATTTTATTTGTGGTTGGTAGCCTATATAGAGCTGCCTGATTTGCGATAGAGAGGCGACTGATATATATTGCGAAAATTGTTTTAACATTTGAGTGTGTTTTCACCATTTGGCAAATGGGTTTCAGTTGATGATAATTAATGTCATTGCAGCTGGTGGAAGTGACGAAGCCAATGAAACTAAAACTCGTGTATACTGAAACAAGTAAGCAGAGAAGATGTTGAGCAATCTTTCGAAAAAAATCGCAGAATAATCGCGTAGCAAGCCACGCTCACCTTCCATCAGTTCCTGTTCTGTGGAGGATTGATCAATTGGTGACGAAAAGAAAGAAATCGTCGCGTATAATATTGTTTATGAAATCATTTGCGGTGAATATATTGTCTCCCCAGCGCTTTCAACGATACTAACTGATCTTTATTTCTCTTTTCCAACTCGAATTAATGGATTTATTACTTCCAAGAAGGTATTTATGTTGTAAAATCGTATTTTGATTGGGCAATAGAGCAAGGTATTTAACTTTATTTAATATATTGGGACTCAAGAAATTAAAAGCATAGACAGATGGATAATTTTCCTTTGTGCAACAAATGTTACGATGTGATTCAACAACGAACAAAATCCCTATATGGAATTTTTTTATAAACACACGATATGGAACTACTCGCACTGCGTTTGTACAATATCTCGTGTCACTGTGTCCACTGTGGCAAGCAATATATATTTTATCATAAAAATACGGACATAAACTTGCTTTCTAAGTATTTATGATTTTAATTTGTTAACGTGAGGAACGAATTTTATTTTATTTTATTTCCTTCTTGTTACTTTTGAAAAAGAGCGAGTCGTAGTTTTTAATGAATATCAAATTGTCACAAACAGCTTTTAAAAGAAAGAAATATTAGCATGCTATTTTAAAGAGGGTTCCAAAATCAGTCGAAATGGAAGCTAATATATTAAATGGCGTCAAGATCAAATTCTCAAGCTGCGGGGGCGCTTTGTTGTAGTCTCTTATGAATTTCGAATATTTTCCATTTTGGAATAGCTTTAGCTGTAATTTGCTCAAATAGTCGCTCTGGCCTGTCCCAAAATTCGGCCAGTTTCAGGTTGTTGGTCTACTTTAAACTGTTCGCAAATAACCTTAACAGACCCATATGGTTTCTTACCGAGATTTATCGCCTTTTTAAGCAAGCTGATGGAACGTACATTCTTTCATTCTTCAGAGATTTCAACTCATCTAGCAGCACCGTGTACTGTACCAGTCATCGACTAAAGAAATGTTTGGTACATATGCATGTTCATCACAAGATGGATGGACCCGCCAGAGGGGAGAAACTCTACAACTGCTGTCGGTCGACGAAGACTGTGCTGTAAGCGGTTTGTTATAAAAGGGCGTCATATAGCTCAAGTGACGCATATTCTCTCTAAGATGACCTCAATTAATTGTTCGAAGTAGAGAGCTGACGAGAGCTTTGTGTTCTCATTCCCGATAAGTAAAGATATGTAATGCTCAAAGCCTGTTCATCTCACGCTTTGCTAGCATTTGTTCCTTATAAATCTCCCTCATTATCCGGGTATTACAAAATGTAGTTTAACAAGTAAAGCGTGACTGGGGCCTACTCAATCTCGTTCCCAGAGTTCACTGACTCTACGGTCAGCGGTTGGTTGGCAGGGAGACCCTGGGGAAATGGAAAAATGTAATTCTTTATTGGCTGTTCGTGTAACTGAAATATAGGAAGCGGAAGTTAGTTTGATGTAAACTGGAAGGTCAAAAGCAAACTTTCTTTTGGTAGTTTATTTTTTTCGTTAAAGTACAGCTCAGGAAATGGAAGCAGCTTCTAACGGTTTTTGTCGCTGTTGTAAAAAAATGTTTAATCATGAAGGAAAAAAAACATTCTGGTTATCTCTGTGGACACTTGCCTGCGTTTCCGTGACTAAAATTACACAACCTGTTCCCATTCATTATACGTGTGCTCACCCTAGAAAGGAAGAGAACAACTATGAACTAGTTTGTATTTCAGTTGTAATCAAAATGCTAGCCGTGTAAAGAAAGTCATATACGATGAATTCTGGAAATGAGAATGACAACAGATGCTGTTTTCTCGAGCTTCAAGAATCACCATATATATAGTGATCTCCCAATAACCGAAAATAATTTTTAGTACCATTTAAACGAGCAGTTTGCGTGTTCGGTAACAAAACCCTGACACAAAAATAAGGTGCGCCTGTTTCACACCGACACTGGCTTATTTAGTTGTGCGATTTTGAGCCTTTTGTTTGTACCTTTTCGTATAAATAGCTCTGATATTTTGTGAGCTTAAACGGCCAAAACATCACGAATAACACCTGCTCAGATCATATATTGGTTTTTAATTCATTTTTATCTGAATAAAGCTAAAATCGAACACGCCAGTTCGATAACAAATAAAGTTGTCCATTTTAAAAAGCTGAACCGCTCAAACTACGGCATTTGCTCTGACAAGCCCATATAAAGACAAAATCGGAAAATACCGCCAGGTAAAATATTTACATATCACAAGTGCAGTGTATAATGCGTTAGAAAGGATATGAAACTATTGCAGTACATTAAAACTTACAGTGTTATACTCCTAAATTTCGCAAAGAACATGGTACAAATGTCTCCCTTTGCAATAGATGGATGTTAAATTTACTAAAATAAAAACTCTCAATTTCGAAGCAACTGCCCAAGGGCATTGCCAGAGGAGATTTGCATGATTAAACAATATCAAAGAGGGGTCAAGATATCAGCGGAATATATTATGACACGGTCAATAACATTTTTAAAAGTGCCCACTGAGCTATTCACAACTTGAGCACATATGGCAATGTGTGTTTTTTTAATTCTTTTTTTTCTTCGTCGATTTCCAACAATATATCAGTGACGTTTAAGACCCTTCTTTTTTTCATTCTGACGGCTTCTTGTTCTCGTTTTCGATCTTTAACAATATTGACTTACTCTCGCAAACTCGTGCTCTCTCCACACAGGTGTATCATCACCAACAATAATCTCAGCACGAAAATCTTCTTTTCATCGCGATATGACACACAATAAAGCACTATCTTCATTTCTGACTCTCGTGGAGTTTTCGTTTCTCGCAGAATTGCAGTTGTCTATTTGTCATTGTATAAGGACCACAGACTAATCCTAGCGTCTTTTCCACCAGCAGCAAGCAGCTGTCCATAGTTTGACAAGTCTTCTGAGAAATCCACCGCGTTTACGGTGTCTGCATGGTAAGAGAGATAGGCCAGGGGTGTGAGCTTTCTCCAGCCATATATTCTTAATCTGCAAATTACAAAAAAAACACAAATTGCCTCAGGATAAATAAAGTTTTCAGTTGTCAGTTCACTTTTTCAGAGCAGACGTTTCATCGGAGCAAAATTCGGAATTTATACTAATTATCTTCATAATTAGTGTTTCACTTCTGTCACTTGCCTCCTCCCCCCCCCCCCCCCCCGCCCAACACTGCAACAGTTTTTCTTATTTGTTATCAAGTTAGTTTGTCCAAAAGGTATCACCTGTCAACCAACAGTGGGTGACCTGATGAACAATCTGCAATCCTTAGGCAAAACATGTGTGCAGTGAATAAACGATGATTGACCCCATGATCATTTTTGCTGGAGAAGTTGGATAGAATGCTACTTAATAAGCCAAACTGTATGTGTGGAAATATTTTCTTTACACTAATGCAGTACAGGATGATAAAAGACCTCAGCTCACAGATTTCGTAGCCATCACAAAATGAAAAAAAAATGATTTAAAAAATATATTGCGACAATGACTAAAAAATATCATTCTTTTACTAAAAAATGGTCAAACTTTTCTTTTCTAAACAGTTAACTATTGCAGGCTAATTGTGCAAGCTCCGTTATTGTTTGTTATAAGTATCATTTTGTAAGTAGTTCTTCAACCTGTATGTGACCGTATTATTGTAAGTAGTTAGGGTAGTAATTTTTTGGAAGTACAAGTATTGCTCTAAGTAGTATAAATATCGTTTTTGTTATTTGTATTGTAAGTAGTTCCATATTCTAAGTTGTGCTAGTACCGTATTGTTAATATTGTATTGTAAGCAGTGTATGCATTGATGTATCGTGTTTGTAAGTAGTACAATACAACGTTAGTATTGTAACTAACATAATTATGTAAGTATTGTCCTGCAAGTAAATAATTTATAGTGTAGGTAGTGTTTTTTAATCTTGCAATCTTGTAGTCGTAGTCTTGTAGTAGTATCTCTTTGTAAGCGTTGTTGTATCTTGCATTAAAATCATAAAAAAATGCATGTGTGCACAACCAACAGTGAAGAAACAACATTCAAACCCAACATCACCTGCCATCCCATCCACCAGTAGCCAGTATTTTATGATCTTTTCGGATTTTGACCGATGCGACACCAGGGTTCTTAAGCTCAATCTGTTTGTCCATTGACAAGGTGTACTAGCAGGAAAAAGTAGGCAAACATCGCGTTTTACTGTAAACTTACGTTACTGGGGCCTTATTGGATGTAAAGAACAACAGCCAGAGCTTGGATAAATAGTTTCCATTATAAACAAAACCACTACGCCAACACGTTTTCTTCTGATTGCGTTGCGTATTCAAATGTTCAACAAGTAATAAAACTGAAAATAGAAATTTCCTCCTGCTTGAACAGAAAGTTGCAAAAAATTAGCTCCCAGCAGAAATTTCAGTCTTCTTGAACCGCAAAAATTTGTTCCCGTTATCGGCTCAAAAAAATCGCCAATCCGCAAAGAAAAACTGCCTCAAACTTTCATGCTACCCGATGTCAATTCTTCATTACCAATTGCCATTATGATAGATTTCTAGAACTGAACAACAATATCCCCTGGTTGCCTTTTTAAAGTGATTCTCATCAGCTCTTCACTCGGCAAAGTAAGTAACGGGATCTTTTTCAATCTTGGGAATTATACCAATTAAAGATTTTTTGATATAGAGCACAGTGTTTATAGCCGCTGTTAGCTTTTTGATTTACGGCTGTTTTTTTCTGGTTGTTGCACACTTAACTATGATAACAGTGTGTCCCAAAGATTTGATAAGCAGAATAGGAAATCGGAGACACCTGCACACAGGCTACTTGGACTTACCTGGGGAGTTACTGATGACATGCATAGCTTGTTGTCTGCTGAGCCTGAGACTATCTGAAGATTTTCTTTGTCCACATCCATACAGAGAACTAATTAAAAATAAATAAAAGCAAAAACTTAAATAAAGCCTGTAAAATTAATCACATGTACGTACAACGCAAGCTGTTTGTGCCATACCTTTAAAAAAGTTTAAACATAAAGTAGATGACACTTACAGGAGGAATTTTGGGGCAAATTAAGGACAAAATACTTTTGCATTTGTGACGGTGTATTCAGTTCTCTCCATTCTATTTTGGGGAACAGTCCAGTTCATGCCTTAGGGAGGCAGCGTGGCCGAGTGGTTAGGGCGCCGGACTTGAAATCCGGAGGTCACGGGTTCAAGTCCCGCTCTGACCACTTAGCTGGAGTTGTTTCTTGGTGGACCCTAGTTCAACTCCTCGGTCATGCTTGTATATAGCCAACTGGTCCGCCTCCCACCAGTTGGGATTTTCAAGCTTGTTATGTTTATTTGAAATATTTGTTTCCCTTTGTTTGAGTGGCATGTCTGAGAATTAGCTTGATGTAGCTAAGTGCATGACCACTATAATCATTCATTTGACATTTTTGACATTTTTTGACATGCCTTAATTACAAGTCTAGAGAAATGTACTACACAAAACAAATCATTTATTTGGCAGTTAAGTTGATAATACTCAGACATTTTACATGTCCTCAATCCTACAAGATGCTGTAGATAGACAAAGAGACAGACAAGACAGAGGGCTGGATGGAGAGATGGGTGGATAGGTTGACATAAAGATGAATGACCGATGAACCGGCAGACAGACAAGACAGAGGGCTGGATGGAGAGATGGGTGGATAGGTTGACATAAAGACGAATGACCGATGAACCGGCAGATAGACAAGACAGAGGGCTGGATGGAGAGATGGGTGGATAGGTTGACATAAAGACGAATGACCAATGAACCGGCAGATAGACAAGACAGAGGGCTGGATGGAGAGATGGGTGGATAGGTTGACATAAAGACGAATGACCGATGAACCGGCAGACAGACAAGACAGATGGCTGGATGGAGAGATGGGTGGATAGGTTGACATAAAGACGAATGACCGATGAACTGGCAGACAGACAAGACAGAGGGCTGGATGGAGAGATGGGTGGATAGGATGACATAAAGATGAATGACCGATGAACCGGCAAATAGACAAGACAGAGGGCTGGATGGAGAGATGGGTGGATAGGTTGACCGATGAACCGGCAGACAAACAAATAAATAAATAATTTGTGAACGACAGTTGGCAATTAACCTGATTCAGAGTGAGTAAGACTTCTGCTCAGCGCATTTCCTGCCATAATATCCCAGAGCACAAGCTGACCATTTTCATAGCCTGTGATCAAGAAAGGCTTGTCTGTTGCTGGATCAGTGATCATCGATAAACACATGCACATTCCTGATACCAAAAAAGGAAAAGGAAGCTTTTAAATAGAATTGAACAGTACCTTGTAAAATAAACAAGTAAATAAATATATTTATAGAGCAAAAGAGCAAGACTAATTTGCAATGGGCAAGACACTTAGCTCCCACAGTCCCGCTCTCTCCACCCAGGTGTATAAATGGGTACTGGTGGAATAATGCTGGGGGATAATCGTGCGATGGACTAGCATCCCATCCAGGGGGGATAGAGATAAGCTGTGGCAGTATGCACTGGCGCGAGGCTTACCCTGCAACAGCATCATAAGAATCTTGTATATCAATTGTCCGTTCCCTTTAAGAACCGAAACTTTAAGCTTTAATTGATTAATTATTCACTGATATACTTATTGCAGTTATTGTTTTACAGTAACAAAGAAGGTACCTACCCAGAGACTTTTCATTTTCAGGTTTCATTGAGAACAAAACTTTCTTAGATTCCAGATCAAGAATATTCACCTAAAAAATTCAAGTTTGAAAGGAAGTTTGAAGGCCAGCCAGTAAATTTCACATAACTACCACTACTTGAAATCACATAGTACTGATATAAAGTATGTATATGAACATAGGTACTGCTTCATCAGGAGGTACAATTGCCTAATGGTAAGCATACTGTGGACTCCATATTGAGAGGCATGGTATAAATTCGTTGTAGGTGAATTAATTTTAGTACTGGTTGTAAGACTGTGATGGACAAGCATTCCAGCTAGGAAGAAGTGGAAAACTTGCAGAAATGGGCCACTTGGCTTGACAAGGGCTTAACCTGCCTTACCATTGATTCATTGCTAACCTGGGACTGTTCGGATGAAGGTAGAGCAATCCAGTGTGACTTGCATTCTGTTGAATATCAAATATATATTTATTACCAAGCACAATTACTAAATCAAGGTTTATTTCTAGATACAGATGCTTTTGAAAAACAAAGTTAATGTGTAACACTGGAAATATGTATGACATTAGCTGTAGTTAATTCTATAAGTTACATGTAGCTCTAAATAATTAATTTCAGATACCTCTTGATAAAATACAAAATTGGCAGAATCCAAGGGAAGGAGCTGCTACGCTGCTCACCACTTCAGATCTTCCTTCAGAACACTGCCATGTTTTTATATAACCATCGCGACCATGGCTACAACAAAAAAACATAAGGATGAATTCTTTGATTTTCACCCAGTTATACACTCTCCTTGTGAACTCTTAAAAGAAACTGTTAGACTTCAGTGTACCTTATTATTCTTCCACATGAAAGAAAATCTGCAGCAAGGATCCCATGCCCACCATGACCATCCAAGGTTAGTTCTATCCTTTTTGTCTTAAGATCCCACAGGTTTATAATTCCTTTAAAAGACCTTTAGAATTCAAGAGCAGTGTTTATTATTAACAGTTATAGTGAATCAAATGTTTACAAAACAGATATACCAAAAAAGTCCATGTATAATCTGCATCTGTAGATAAGCTGAAACCCCAATTTGGATGGTCAATTAGGTGAAAAAAAGTTCAAGACAATAAATTCTGAAGAGATTCCACTAGCAATCTGAATGTCTACTTCTGTCAGCTTCTGTGCACGAACATACCCAGAAAGTAAAAGCCCTTCTTCTCTCGCAGGCTTCGGTTCAAACTTGACAACGTTTATAGCTGCTTTTGTTCCGCGCAAAACATATATAGGGTCCGGAGGGCTTCTTTTCGCCATAATTTGTGCATGTTCTCGTTCCACAAGCACTGCAGAAGTTGTTTTCTCACAGGTGTTACTCACTAAACTAAGTGGGGATTGGAAATAGTAAAGTACACCGCTGGCCGAAACGTTTCTCAGTGCTGGCGCAATCAAAATGGCGATCGTGATGGTAGGGAGTATGGTAGGGTGGGTGCAGGTGGGATTCTGATTTTTTTCCTTTCATTAACTCTTCTTTATTTCATTTTGGAAGTAATGACTGTTAATTGGCCCTTCTCTAAGCCGATATGATTTGTACTTACGTTTTCTAAAAACGAAACAATTGCAAAAATTGAATTGAAAGTAGCGCGTGGCGTGTTTTCTGTTGTCAGCTGTGACGCACAGAATGCACGTTTTACATGCAAACGAAATTAAGTTGGAATCGTTCAGTTATTTTCGCGTCATCTACAGTTACTTCAGTTGACAGTTAGTTTGGCGACGTCACATTTTTAATAGAAATTATTATCAAAATAGCACGAAAAGATATCGACAAAATACGGGTTTTTAATAAAATAAAGCCAAAATCTCGATCGAAAAATATGCAAGATGATAGGGAACAAATATGCGCCACAAGTTTGGATGATTCGCGTCCTTCGTCAGCTCCGGCAATTCAAGAATCCCTTGAGATAACGATGCTAGATACAGATAGAGTGCCACTGAAAAGGAAGTCTGACGAAGAGCTGGGGAGCGACACGAAACGTCCACTAGTGGCAGAGGAAACTCAGAACAGTGACGAAGTCACTTTGATGCCCAGTATAACTGTTATAGAGAATACAGGCTTGGAGGGAGAAAACAGCAGTGAGGGAAAAGAAATGTGCGAGCCTTCGGAACCAGAGCGAAGAGTAATCATTAGTACGTATATTTTTCTCATTCGATGCCTTGAATAATGCAAAATTTGAAAGAATTCCTGCATGGGTATAAAATAGCAAGTAATGTACATTCAAAAAAGGTGTCCACTTGTTGGAGGTGCAAGCTGTGGGCTTTATAGCAAACTTGGGCCAGTTTAGTTGGTACGACTTTGCAACATCTGACTTAAAATGCAAGGCTGATTGTGTCATCTAAAAGTCGCATGTACAGGCTAACATTGTTGCAGGTTTTTATAACATGTTATCATGATCTTGCAACATTCAAATTTGAGTCTTTCATATCCCTTTTTTGAAATTTACAGTATTCTATTCAGATTCTAGATAAAAATAAGATGTAAACTGTATAAAAATGCCTGAAAGAGTTGGTAGAAGTTCTCTGTTACAATAGCGTATTGCAGCTGGTGATCACATGACCCTGTCAATCAACACAAGTGTGTGGTATGCTAATTGGTTACAAGAAAGAGAAAGGTGTATACACTGTATGTAGGAGCAGTGACAATTATCAATTTGCTGACAATGTGGACAGTGACAATGTGGAAATCAGCAAGTTAAGCTTATTTTGAATAAATATGTATTCTAGATATGTAAATCGAACTTGCCAAAATGCTACTCACCAAATTGTACTCACCGCCGGGGCAGTTTTGACACTTGCCTGGGCGAGCAGGCAAGCTCTAATTCACAACCCTGGTGAAGGAAACAACCAATGATACTTGTCCAGGGATGTACAGTAATCGAACATGTATAATTATAGTATACATTTGAATTTTAGGTTTGTTCTTTTGTTTTATTTCCTGTAGTGAAAGGTAATTTGCCAAAATTGGGTTTACCTGAGGGCTGGATAGCACTTAATCATCGGAGTGGTGGAATTATCTATCTTCATAAACCAACAAGAGTGTGTACCTGGTCTCGTCCTTATCACATTGGAGGTGGAAGTGTCAGGGTAACTTTATTATTTCTTTGAAATGTTTTACTGTAGTTTGAAAGAAAATGCTGGCATTTTCTTGTCACAGTCAGTACATAGCTATTGAGATGATCAGTTCCTTTTCTCTAGCTGGGGAATAGGGTCTGCATAATTTGATCAGTTGTATGTGGAATGTAACAAGCATATATTATGTTAGGCCTGTAATGTGAATAGCCTCCCACACAGATGTCCTTTGGGTTTTGTACAGCGTTCCTTCCCCACGAACGTCTGCTGAAGCGAACATCCACTTCCATTCACAGGCTGTTTAAATCCAATTAAAGAAAACAATTGGTATAGAGTCATTGCGTGGCAGCTATCCTATTACATGCTGCGAATCGTTTTCCCAAATTACCTCTGACTGGTTCGTAGCCAGGAATGGAAGTGGACGTGTGATTCAGCAAACGTCCGTGGGGAAGGAACGCATGACGAAGCCCAAAGGACGTCTGCTTGGGAGGCTATAATGTGAATTGCCTGTACTGCTTATGACAAAGCAGTTGTAGGGAAAACTGATTTGTTTTCAAACCCCTTGAACTTTTTGCCATCCTCAATGAAATGCTGGATTGAAATGAATGCCAGATCTACAAGGTCAAATTTTATAATAAATGTCTCTAACATTAAATGTTAGAGACATTTACTGCATTTATAAACACAAATTACTGCAACATAGGTTATTAGGCTTTATTCACTAAATAATATCAACACTAGTCGATGAACAGTAATGGCAATTAGATATTTTTTACAGGAGCCAACATTGAGATTGTGGTCCGTCCCCTTTGAATTGCAACATGTTCACAGCAGAACCTCAGTTATCCAGTCAAATTCTTCTTTACTTGTCATTGAGCCCTTTTCCATCTGGTTCCATTTAGTCATTTGGCTGATTCCATTTGGTTGAATACAGGATGTTTGCTCCTGGCAAAATAGATGTGATACTAATGCTGCAGACTATAGCAATACATTGCTGCACTGATGCACCCTTTCCTCCCACATGCAAAATGAGCCCTCCCTATTCACCCTACAAGTGCTGTTATAACGGAGTGACTCCCAGTGGACTACAAGCCCTTTCTGGACCACCTTATATGCCACGGTCACATGGTTCTAAGCAATAAATGAATAAATGCATGGCTCGATCAGTTGCTGGCAAAGGTTCAGTGCAAGATGTTCACTGCATCTGATAACAGATGGTTACTGACGATAGATGGTAACACTAGTAATAATTTACAACAAGTCTCCACCTCTTCACTCTCGTGCATCTTGCGCTTGCCTTAAAACTGCCACTGGTAGGTCTTTACTGCCTACGGGTAGCATTTTTAGTCACATGCAAGGCGCAAATATGGAGTGAAATAGGAATATTTAGGGCTTGTCAGCCAGTTAAAAGGCAGGCTAGAAAAGGAAATTTCACGCATGCTGTACAAGCAGAAGTCACAGTTCAGTCTGATGTTGTTCAAAGGATGGAAAATGTCATTGTTTTCACTTACACAGTGATTATTTGTCCTCTGTTACATAGGCGTACAGGCAATTTTTTGCCAGGGAGGGCGGTGAACCATTTGCTCAAAAAATTTTCCCAAGTTGCCTTGCCCAAATTTTGTCATGCTGTCCAAAAAATCTAATTTGCCCAAAATTTGGGGGTGCTGCAGCCCGCTGCCCCATCCCCCCCTCTCCCGGCCCATACGCCTTTGCTCAGTTGTTCCATAGTTTGGTTTGTAAACACTTGTCCACTGGGTAATGATTTATCCACTGGACAGCATTATCCACCCTTTCAACAACTGGGTCTAGGTAGATTGAGTTATTAAATGGCCTTTGAATTACTGCTCTTGGTTGCACATACTGCACAGATTAGATCAACTAATTTAGCTTTTTAGTTATTTTGGGTGACCAGCAACTGTATGTGTTTTTAATTTATTTAAATGTTTAATTAGTAATTATTAATTTACAGTTCACAGGGATGGAAATAATGGCCAGTGATCGATAATTACTGATCAGATTTGCCAGCAAAAAATGAAAATTATTAAATAATAAAATTTCTTGGGGTAGGGGGGAAGTCATGATCATTTACACCCAAGCAAAAAATCACCTATCAGTCTGTTTTCCCTTATTTCCTTCCCTGGTTCAAATAAACCTTGTTGTTGTTGTTGGTCAGTTTGGATTTTTCAGTAGGTGTACAAAATGCTGCATTTTATTTATGTTGGGGGCTTGGAAATTTTCAAAATTTACTGGCACTTGGACGGGTTTTTGCTACAGCAGAAATTGTAGCTTTCTAGCTGAATAAACAAGTCACATAGAGCCATTGCCTTTCTCTAACATCCTGAACCCCAAACTTGGGAGAATGGCCAACCACTCCCTTCGTGACAACATGACATAAAGTATTACTATTTCTTACTATTAGCTGAAAGGTAGTGTCGTGCAAATCATTTCAGATTTTCCTTAGCTGTACCTGTGGTAATTATTCTCTGTGCTGTACAGTTTGATAATAGTTTAACTACCAAGGTTCAGGAAACTTGCAAGTCCACCCTCTTTTGCTGGACACACATGCCAACATCTGATTTGTGTCCTAACAATCAGACTTTCAATCAGGGTTTCTGACCACACAAACTTGAAAATTGTTAGATATATGGCCCTTTTTAAGTGTTCTGTTTTAGCTTAGGGTTTGGAATGAGGGTCAAAGAGATAGATACTAGCATTTCAGGTTATGTGAGTTCCCATTTGATAATAAATGCAAGCAATTCAGTATTTGTGATGTTTATTCTCCTGTGAGCTCAAATTGCTCAGCTGTAGCCTACAAGTGTGGAGAATGTGGATGGTAAGTTTTAATGGATTATGTATTGAAGGTAAAACCTGTGTACTTGTCCACTGAATGTGAGAATGCCAACACACCCTTTATGGCAGAGGTCCAGATAGATGGCATCAAATATGGATCAGATCAAATATGTTTTGATTGGATTACAGGCCATGGTATATGAGCTCATATTCCATGGAATGCAAATATGGCAGGTGTACGCGCCAGCGAGAACAGCCGGGGAACTCAAATATTGGTCAAATTCTTTGAGTGTTTTTAAAACAATTCCACTCATGCTTGTTGGATATGAGGTGATAGATAGCCAGCTCTGCACTGCACATGCCTTGTTGCCTACCCAATGCATGCTCGTGGAATAATAGTTGTTTGATATTCATGTGGGATACAATCTAATCAGAACGTTGCTGCATAATATATACTGTCAACTTTCAGAAACATGATGTACCACTGGCTTCAATTCCATGCCTTCATCAGAGAAGAGGATTAGCCATGGAGAGAGACAAGAGAGGAAATACCAGTTTGGAGGCCAACAACTCCAGTTCCAATCTTATAAACCGAGGAGGTTCAATTTTAAATGCACTGAATATGGGTGAGACAGATAAAGAGGTAGAAACTTCAGTTGAGAGTGTTGCTGCAGAACACACGTCTGTTAGAGAGGGGCCTGAAAGAAGTGGATTGGATGTTGTCATGAGCTTAACCGATACAAATGGTGTAACAGAGAAAAATGATGTGACAGAAAAGAGGGACGTGACAGTAAGTAATGGTACAAGACTGCTAAATGGTGTGATGGAAGTAGATGTTGTGACTGAAAGGGACAGTCTTGCCGAAAGTTGTGATTTGACAGGTCATATTAAAGTAACACAACATTCAGAGGATTCTTGTGCAGGTCGAGAAAGTTCAGGGAGAAAGACCGCTTCAAAACAAGAACAACCGACTAGCCAAAGCAGCAGCATTTCAAGCTTAGAGTTATTAGATGCTGGAGAACTGGGCACTTACTTGTCAAGTATTTGGGAGTTCCAAGCTCTTACCACAGTTCAGGAACGCTTTGCGGTGATAGCCAAGCCACAACCTGTTGATGATCTCGAGTTGCCATCATCTTTGGAATGCCAGCCATACGCTGTTAAAAGCGGCTCTGAAAGCAAGAAGCAGCAAGGTA